>CM034305.1:20920310-21020185 GCA_019925795.1 Dendrobium chrysotoxum
TTCTTGAGAGCATGTCAGAGTTTTTCTAGAGTTTGTTCCAAAGAGAGTCCAAAGATTTGCAAGAGGGTTGGGAGAGAGTGATTAGTAAGGCATTGAGAGAGATATTTTTGGGAGAGTCTAAATGATTTTGTTGATGGATTCACAAAGGTTATCTATTCATGATTTTTTTAACACAATACATATGACTTTATGGGTTATTTATGCTCAATTAGAAGTTCTTGCTTGGCCCTTGATTGTTTGGCTATTGTTTGCTCTAAAGTAGAGATATTTTTCTTCTTGATGGATGATGTACTACTAATGATTTATGTTGCATATCATTCCCCTTAAATAAGAATTGTGTATTAAAAATATTAAAATACCAACTCAACTAATACTTGTCAAATGACATATGTGATGTAATGCTTTAATTTATTTTTTTCTCATACTTTTATAAGCTAAACAGTAATTGATCTAATTAGTATTTTAATTTATTAATTTTTTTAGTTTAAGAAAGATTTATAGATATGATAAGTTATAAGCAAATGATCCCAACCAAGTATAGATTCATATCTATGTGTACTTACCTCAAAACCAGGTGGTAAGGATAAGCTGTGGAGCTAGAATAGCTTATAACTTATTAATTATTCCATTTTATATAGAATTAGGAGTGTCTAAACATGTACATAAAAAGAAGAACTATTTTTATTTTTTTTTGAACATTTATGTGTATATTATCCAACTATACCAATATATTCCTTATTCTATTACAAGCATCACAATATAATATTTTGTTTACACCAGTGCTATATATATAATCTTTCATATGATGCTTTTTATTATATTTACTATTTTATGAATGCCTGGGATTTATATAAAATTATAGTAAGCTTTAGGAAATAAAATCATTTATATTAACTTTAGTAAATTGACAATCAGTTTGAAAGAGTTTTTTTCTTATAACTAAGGCTCTATTAAAGCCACCATTTATATGAAATCGCCCACTTTATATTTCTTAGATTAGGTAGATGATCGAGCTACCATTGGAGCACATTCATAACATAGCTAAGTCAACATTCATATAGAAGTGTTCCTTATTTAAGTATAAATAACTTTTCATGCTATCATATTCTTTAGGATTAATCATCTTATATAGAAATGGAATTATAATGTATCTTGATGGTGTTAAGACACTAAATAGAACCTATTCTAACCCAGATAAAATGAAAAGTCTATTTGAGTTGCTTTGATTGAGTCTATTTAGGCTATCTCATTCCCTTTCTTCTATAAGCATCCTCTATACTATTAGGGATTATAAGTTTTGCATCTTCTAATCCACATTTTAAAATTCTTGCCATTAGGAATATTGTGTTTATTTTCTTAGTTTGAGATCATGAGATTAAATATGGATAACACAATTCTTGGCTAATAAAGCAACTCATGGGTGGGTTGGATCAAGTACATTTACAAGTACATGATTTTATGCTTGATAGCTTGGGATGATAAACCAATGAAGTATTGACCAAAGTTATTTCTGCATTTTTTAAAGAATCCTTACTACTGCTTATCACCATGGAGCCTGTCAAACTCCTTTTTGAATCGTTGGTGGCTTAATGATCATTATTACATAGGCCTTCTATGTATAGAAATAATTATCTCACTTGGTTACATTGATTTATATTGAAATCCAGGAGCCCAATCTAGTGTTTTGATGCTTATAAATATTATTGGCTTGATTATTAATTAGTCTTTTTTTTATGTATTACCTATTTCTTTTGTGTGTATCTAATCATTTTAGGTACAACATACACCGAGCTGAATTAAAGGAGAAGACTCACACGATAGAGCAATGTTAAAGTTTAGCTAATTTGTAATTAAAGAGTATGTACTTTTTTTCTTTTCTTGAGTCATTTATGTAATTAGGTGTTTGTTGGCAAAACAACTGAGCACATACTCACGAGGCGAAATAAAAATTGAATACTTAAATTATCTATTAAATCATACTATAAAATCTACTAATCCAAAAATTCATTTAAGTGGTTAATTAAATCAAAGAAATAAAAAATGGAATATAACTAATCATATTATATGATCTCTAATCATACAAGATGATCATCTATTCATAAATCCCTTCTTTGAATCTATGTTACCAAAAATAGGTAAATTTAAAATTTAAACTGATCGTATTGTATGAAGGATTTTGTACTATATAATTATTAATTAATATTGCATAATTTGTCTCATAGATTATGTAATCAAATCAGGATCAAATCCTAATTAATTATTATACTATACGATTAAGTCATACAATCTGATTTACTTAAGTGGTCACTAACTGAACCTTGGTTTATCCTAGACAATCTTTGATTCAATTTAACTAGTTAGGCTATATGACTCAATATCATATAGGACGATCTGTGATAGGAATTGAACTAATTGGACAATATATTCCTAGTATCGTACTATATAATCAATAGCATTAAATTAAAAATTAGAGTTTTATTTAAATAGCCCACTTTAATTCTTTCAGAGGTGTTCTTGTTTTTGGGTGAGAGATCTTTAGAGAGGGAGAGGGCCTCTTTTCTTGCAAGAGAGAGTCCAAACCACTTGGGAAAGAGAGGAGGTAAGGTTAAGGGAGAGTTTCCTTGAGGGAGTCACACAGTTGTTCCTGTCGGCTTACACCTTAGGTCCTCCGTATTTTGGTTTGCTAATGAAGCTCTTGGAGAATAGCTCTAGGGAAAAGTCTTTGGGTGAAAGACTTTACTATCCAAGGAGGCTAGGGGAGCGACATCTCTGCCATTTCGAGGAGCAGAAGGAAGGAATGATATATTTACTATTACAAGAAGCATAAGGAGGGATTGACATCTCCATCATGTTGGTGAGCAGAAGGAGGGAGGCCTTTTAGGAGGAAGAGTCTGTAAAGTTCATTCTCTACCTAGGAAAGGAGAAGAGCTTCTCGACCTTGCTAGGTGTAGAAGCAGCGTGACTAGTGGAATACCTAAAAAGGAGGACCTTTGAGGAGTGAGCATATGTCAACTTCAATCAAATCACTATAAAAATTAGTTTAGTTTTCTTTTTTACTTAACTGCATTTAATTTTCTGCAACTTTTTACTTTGAGAATCTTGATTTGATTACTTTGTGCTTGCAATTGCTCCTGAGTTTTTTTAAACATTTACTTTAAATCAATCATTTCTTATCTCATTGTTCTAAAACTTAAACAAAAAATATTTTTATTAAATAAAATAAGTTAGTATTGTTTTCTTTGATTAGTTTATTTTTGATATCTTGTTAAATTTTTGTTATGTATTTGGTTTGTTACTTTTAAGTAAAAAGTTTTTAAAAATACTAATTCAGTCCCTCCGTCTCTTAATGTGCCATATCACTTTCAAGTGGTATTAGAGCTGGTTTCTCACTTTTGTTGGTCTAAGCACTTGATTAGATCTATATGACACACTTTGGAAATAGAAGCACCTCAAAAGGGTACTATATTACCCAACCACCTTTATTTGATAATATTCCATTTAATTTTTGGAAGATTTGAAAGTCCACTTTTTATAATATAATAATTTAGTATATGGCACAAGATTCAAATTGGTTATTCTTTGCCTTATAGAATTGTTAATGGTGCTAAAGGAGAACCCCATTTGTTGAATGGAGTTTAGAAAATCATGATATTGCTCAACTAAATACAAAATTCCTTAACTATTTCTTTTATGCTTTAAAATCTGAAGATTACATGCGTGTGTCTACTTGAACTAGTGGTAAAGAGATTTGACATAGGTTATACATAACATATGAAGGCACCAGTGAAGTAAAACAATCATGTGTGAATTTACTTTTACAAGAATATGAACTATTCTAAAAGAAACCTAGTGAATTTATAACTAACATGTATGCTAGGTTTACAAAAATAATTAAATCATAACATGCTTTAGGTATAGACATCTCTAATGCTAAAAAAGTGAATAAGATATTATATTGTTTACCTAAGTCTTAGGATGCCAAGGATATTAAATTTTTTTAATCTAAATATCTTATCTCGTACTATTGATAATTTACTTAGATATTTGATTGCCTATGAGTAATTAAAAGTGAATTAAAGAAATGCAGTTACAGGTGAAAGAAAGAAGGAGAAGATAATTGCAGTTAAAATTGATAATATGGAATGCAGTAACTCTAGGACTGATGGAAACGAGGAGATTGCGCTAATGATAAGGCAGTTCAACCAATTTTTGAAGAATAAACAAAAATGCCACAATGATAAACATTAAGGTAAAAGTTCAAAACTAAACAAGTTTTCTATTGACGTGATTTTTATGAATATAAAAAGCCAAGACTTATTTGATCTGATTTTCGAAACCTAAAGTGCCACCCAATAAAAAAAAGGGTGAAGTGTTTTACAATCTAGGATCTCGAGCCTGTGATTTTTATGATAACAAATATTACTGATTGACTTCATATTTCTTATAGCATTTATATTGCATATATGCTTTTTGTATGTACTAATAATTTTAGGTACATCATACATCGCTCAAGAATTTTCAGGGCTCAAGATTGGGTAGAATAGGATATATTTTAAAAGAGTTTATATTTTATTTCTATAATTTTATATTTCTTGAGTTAATGCCATGTAAGGGTATATGCTAATTTGGCGACTGTGTACCCTCACATTGGGAGTGAGAAAATAAAATTTTAATTTTTTGAACTAATCAAACCATACGATCGAGATCATATTATATGATCAATTATTTATAAAATTATTCATAATAGTTAATTCTATAATTAATATGTTTAACCTAATCATATAGTACAATCAATATCGTATTGGATGATTTGTTTAAAATAGAAACCCTAGTTGCCAATCAAATTTAAGTGTTTTTAATTTCTAATTTTGTACTATTCATACAGTATGAATACCTTCATATTATATGATATTTGAAAATTTACTTAAATTAATCCCCATAATTAGTCAATCAAATAAAGGTTTAATTAATAAGGCACATCATACTGTACGATATCGATCGTACCATACGATAGGCATAGATGAAACTCGATCGTCTCAGAGTTATCTTGGATAAAACCATAGTTTTTGAACTAATCATACCTTACGATGTCAATTGTAGTGGATGATTAGTAGAGACGACTTTTAATCATCCATGCGATCGTCTTGTACAAACTTAAGATAATTAAACTAATCATACAGTCTAGATCGTACCGTATAATCAGGATAAAGATCTTGAATAATTCATCCCACAACTATTCCATCATACTGAATGATCTCTTATTTTTGAATGAGTCATTTTGTACGAACCTCGATCGTACTGTATAAACATAAGCGACATAATTAAAATTTTAGGATTTTTTTAAGCCTTATATAAATCTCACTTATTTGATCCTTAGAAATCTTTTGGTTGTTGATGAGATTTTGAATGAGATTTGTGAGAGGTCTAAGGGCATTGGAGAAGGAGAAGGTGAGGTTGTGTGAGAGGGATCAGAGAAGGAGTGTGAAGGGATTCCACACAGTTGCTCCAAGTAGGCTTAAACCTTATTCCTCGAGTGTCTATGTTGATTTCTTGGTGTTGCTTTTGGGAAAAACACTTCAAGGTTAAAGATCAAGGTTCTCTACTGCCACCAGGAGGGTGAAAAAGGATTGAGGTACTCTGCCTTCACTAGGAGGGTAAAAAAGCTTCTAGGTTTGTTGCCTTTAGTAGGAGGGTGAAAAGAGCTTCCAAGGTTCTTTGCCTCATCAGGAGGGTGAAAAGGACTTCCATTCTCTGCCACATCGAGTTGGTGGAAGTGATTTTTTTAAGGGATTCTATGCCTTGCTATGGGGGCTAAAAGAGATACACTAAAGGTTTAGTACAATACTTGGAGATGAGGACTCTAAGGAGTGGATGTAGGTCATTGTTTGACTAAACCACTATAAAATTTGGTGTGTTTGTTATGTGTATTTCTTTATGCATTTTACTTTTTGTAGTTTATATTTCATGTGATTTATTTTCTTGCAAATCATTTTTGTGAATGTTGTGATTGGTTTGGACTCATTTTGTGGAAAAGTAAAAAATATATATTTTTAACATCTTGTAGTTTCTGCTAAATCAAAATAGAAAAATTCATACATTGACTAGCCTTTTCATTGTTAGATATCTATTTCAATTTTGAGATTTGAATTTGGTAGTTAAGTTTTCAAAAAGTATTTTTAAAATTAAAAAGCTTTTAAAAGCACCAATTCACCCCTTTTGGTGCATCTTAGGCAGTTTAACGAGGTTTAACACCCTCCCTTAAACTTTTAATTGGTATCAAAGCGAGTCCTTAATAGTAGTGTTTTAGTAAACCTTGAGAAAAATGATCCATGGCATAATTTAGAAATAGAAACACAGTGAAAGGTTATTTAATAACACATCCACCACTTTTTAATAATATTTAGTTTGATTTCTAAAAAATCTGTATGTCTACTTTTCTGTAATCAATTAATTTTTGCATGTGGTATATGATCCAAGAGGGTTATTCTACACCTTTCATTTTATTAATGGAGTTAAAGTAGAAACACCTTTCTCTGAATGGAGTAATGAGGATAGAGAGTTAGCTCAACTGAATGTTAAATGTTTAAACTATTTTTTGTGCATTAAAATATGAAGTCTATATGAGATTCTCTACATATGCTACTGGGAAAGAAATTTGGGACATGTTATGCATCGCTTATGAGGGTACTAGTAAAGTTAAATAGTATAGGTTAAATATTTTGTTACATAATTATGAACTCTTTATCATGAAACCTAATGAGAGTTTGTCAGACATGTACATTGGGTTTACCCTGATAGTGATATCCCAGTGTGCTCTAGATAGAGAACTATCAAATTCTGAAAATAGCAAAATTCTATGTTGCCTACCTAATAGTTATGTTGCTTAAGTAACTGCTACTAGTGAATCTAAGGATTTGAATGTGTATTTTATTGATAATTTTCTTGGCTCACTCATTACCTACGAGCAAAACATGTGCCAAAGGTTACTTAATGTAGGTGATAGGAAGAAGATTAAAGTAGTGGTACTGAAAGCCAATGAATATAAAAGTGATAGCTTTGTAGCTAAAAGGAAGAATAAGATCTTAGTAGAAGCTGTTAGGGCTATGTTAGTTGAATATTCTCTCCATAGGTATTTTTTAGCAGAAGCAATAAATACGGCTTGTTATGTGTTGAATAAGGTTAATATTAGATCTAAACTCAATAAGACTCCTTATGAGCTGCTTAAGGGTAGGACACCCAATCTCTCTCATTTTCATGTCTTTGGGTATAGATGTTTCATCCTTATTAATGGTAAATCTCCTCTAGAAAAATTTGATCCAAAATCTAATGAAGGATTCTTCTTAGGATATTCCTCTATAAGTAAAGCCTATTAGATCTTTAATAAGAGGACCTTAGTGGTAGAGGAGTCCACCCATATTGTATTTGATGAATTTGATAGAACCTTGGAGCTTAGGTTAGAAGAAGAAGAAAAGGTAGATGTTACCCAAGGAGTGGAATCCATTGACCTGGGAGATAGAGTAGAACCTCAGAAGCCATTATCTAGAGATTGGAGATATTCATCTAGTCATCCTAGGGAACTCATTATAGGAGATCCATCTATAGGATTTAGAACTAAGCATGGACGTAGGAAGGAGGTTAGTCATTCTGCATTCATCTCTATGGTAGAACCTACTAGTATAGAACAAGCCCTATCTAATGAATTCTAGATCATAGCTATGCAGAAAGAATTGAATCAATTTATTAGGAATAATATTTGGGAATTGATTAGTAGACCTAAAGATCAGAGTGTTCTAAGAACTAAGTTGGTATTCAAAAATAAGATGAATGACTTTGGAGTAGTGATACGAATAAGGCCATGTTTAGTACCTAAAGGGTACAATCAATTTAAAGGCATTGATTTTGAGGAGACTTTTTCTCCTGTAGCTAGGTTAGAAACCACTATAGTGCTATTAGCCTTTGCTTGCTTTAGAGGTTTTAAGCTGTATCAAATGGATGTAAAGAGTGCCTTCTTGAACAGGATTATTAAGGAAGACGTTTATGTTGAACAACCCTTTGGATTCAAAAAATTAATTTTTCTTTCCTAATTATATTTATAAATTGAAAAGGTTATTGTATGGGTTAAAGTAAGCACCTAGATCTTGCTATGATGAGGCTTAGCACATTTCTCTTAGATAGATTCTTTATTAAGGGTAGCATAAATACCACCCTATTTTTAAGAAAAATAGGAGATGATTTACTCATTATTCAAATTTATGTAGATGATATACTTTTTGGATTAATAAATAAAAATATTTATAATGAATTCTAAAAAAATGAGTGAGAAATTTAAGATGAGTATGATGGAAGAGCTTATTTATTTTCTTGGATTTAGTGTGAAATAAAGAGATGATGGAATATTTCTCAGTGAAAGTAAATATATCAAGAATATTCTAAAGAAATATGAGATGGAGAATGCGAAGGCAATAAATACACCCATGAGATCTACTGTTCAATTAGATAAGTATCCAAATAAAAAATATGTAGATCAGAAGAAGTATAGGTGGATTATAGGATCACTTCAATATTTGACTACTAGTTTACTTGATATAATGTTTAGTGTATATCTTTATATGAGATTCTAAGGTGATCATAAGAAATCTCATATGACTGTAGTTAAGAGAATTTTTAGGTACCTTCTAAGCACCCAAAACTTAGGCATCTGCAATCCTAGACGTAGCTCTTCCTTTAAAATCATAGGATATTGAGACTCAGACTTTGCAGGGTGTAACATAGATAGAAAAATCATCTTAGGAACTTATCAATTCATAGGATAATCATTAGTTTCTTGGTATAGTAGGAAGCAAAATTCAGTAGCCCTATATATTGCTGAGGTAGAATACATAATTGTAGGAAGCTATGTTGCCCAAGTCTTATGACTTAAACAATAAGTCCTAGACCTTGGACTATCTATAGGCACTATTCCTATCTTGTGTGACAACACTAGTGCCATTTGCATTTCTAAAAATCTAATTCAACACTCTTATACTAAGCATACAGACATTATGCGCCATCAAACCTCATTTAAAAATCCATTTCAATATTTGTTGGTTTTATTTATACTTATTTGCTTCTGATTAGTAGGTATTTACTAATTATTACACACATCGAACCTCATTTAAAAATTAAAAAAATAATATTTTTAAAACTTAAAAATGTATTCACATCATATTATATGATCCTCATTCATATTGTATGATCTACACAACACTGCACATCCACATCATTCGCGAAACCAATGGCTTTGATCTCACCAATAATTGATGATCGTACTATACAATTCACTCTTCTTATTATATAATACATGTGTTAGTAATCGTTGAACAAAATTAATTGGCTGGTATGATTTTTGAAATGACATCGTACTGTACAAACACTTATTCACACTGTTATGAACCTTTTGGTCAAAGGTCATACCATTGACTCCTCAGGATGAACATTGTAGCAAAGATCATCGAGTACGATCCTGATTGTACTATATAATTTGACTAGTTTTTCTGATAGATCATCTAGAAGAATGAAATTCCTCTGATTGCCTAGTACAAACCTCGATCGTACTGTTTGATCAGATAAAAATTCTAAATAAGAGAAGAAATTCTAAGGTTTCATTCACACAATTTCATTCTCATATTATAGATTCTAAACTCTCATTCTTAAGATTCTTATCGCCGATGGAAAGCGATCCTGTCAACTGCTCTAAGGTAGTTCCTCTCCTCATCTAGTTGACGACTAGTTCCAATTGATTGAGGATGAATCTGCCTACCACAGATTCAACGAAGCTCACATTATACCTTCTCGCCTCATAGATAAGCCTACACTAAATTATCATGTCATGAATCTCTGTACTTCCACCACCCTACATATTCTCTTAACCTTAGCTATTCCTTTCCTTTCTAAACTCCTCTTTAAGTTCTTTGTGAGTCTTAGGGTAAATGCATAGTACTTTATTATGTCCTCGTATGTCTGTAGGAGACCTACAGAGGACCTAGCCCAATAGGTGCACTTATCTACTAAAGGGCCTAAACCCCACTTGGTCTCATCTAGGGGTGATTATGATTGCACAGCTATCAATCTCACCATTAGGGATCATCCCTTGAATCAACACCAGCCCTTATTTCAGTCCTTAAACAAAAATTTCTGAGTCATCCAACACATCCTTAGTATGTTAATTCTTCATAAGGCTGGGGATAGGGTCAACATTACTCCACTCTTATCTTTGGTTACATATTTCATTATGTTAGACACACCTTTTGATGAGTTTCACATTATTATGGGCTATTTCCAGAATTTTATTGCTATTCATCGACCTTCCACTCGATAAAAGCAAAATATTTCTTTAGGATATCAGGTAGCTTATATCCTCGATCAAAAATATTAATTTGTCTACCTTGTCACTTCCAATCACTTTCCCATCTATTATAATGATAGCCTGTTCCACATTCTTTTTTGTTGACAGGGAGGGGATGAGCCAATAGAGGGGCCATATTTTGAAGGAGAAGGGGGAGCAGCACCTCCACCACCACCACCTCCAACACTAACAATAGCTACAACACCTGCATACTAGCCTCATTATTAAGACACATTAATTCAGAGATTTGATCAATTGAAGGCACATCTTGATACTCACATTCAACAGAAGTAACAACCTGATATTGATATGCATTAGTTTGGTGAGCATTTTGTGTCTATTCATAAGTAATTCAAGTCATGACCACCACCAATACCTGATCAGGGTCCCTCCTACTTTTAGAATGTTTGTTCATTTATTATTTTTTCTTGACATTTCTCTTTATTTGCTTTCTCCTTTTCTTCTTGTAATTTCAGTTGTGTTGTCTCTCCTTTTTGGTGATGTCAAAAGGGGGAGTATTTATTGTTTGGTTGTATATGTTCATTTGTTAGTTCAAGTTTTTATTTTTCTATATTTATGTTACTATGTGGCTTTACTACTTTGCATTTCAAAAATAAATTATGTGATTGTTCCCCTACTTTTAATATATTTTTAGTTAATAAAGGGAGCTTAGAATAAAATACATAAACCTTGGATATTCAGGCAAAACTATTTGTTATAATCAAAAAGGCGGTATTGTTGTAATCCAAGATCCTTAGCTTGTGATTTTGATGATAAATAATATCACTGATTGATTTCATATTTCTAATAGCATTTACATTGCATATCTACTTTTTGTGTGTACTAATAATTTCAGGTACATCATACACCGCTCAAGAAGTTTTAAGGCTTAAGATTGGGTTGAATAGGATATATTTTGAAAGAGTCAATATTTTTATTTCTTTAATTTTATATTTCTTAAGTCAATGGAATGTAAGGGTGTATGATGATTTGGCGACCGTGCACACACACATTGGGAGCGAGAAAATATTTTTTTTATTTTTTGAACTAATCATACCGTATGATCTAGATTGTACAGTACGATCATTTACTCTTAAAATTATTAATTACATCTAATTATGTAATTGATGTTTTAATCTAATCAAATAGTATGATCAATATTATACTAGATGATCCATTTAAAAAAGAAACCCTAGACACTAATCAAATTTAAGTAATTATTTTTAATTTCTTATTTTGTACTATTTATATTATATAAATACCTTCGTACTATATGATAACTGAGAACTTACTTAAATTAATCCCCATGATTAGTCAATCAAATTAAGATTTAATTAATAAGGTATATCGTAATGTATGATGTCGATCATACCATACGATTGGCAGAGACAAAATCTGACAGTCCTGGAGATCATCCTGAATGAAACTTTGATTTTTAAACTAATCGTACAATATAATGTTAATCATACTGGATGATTGGCAGAGATGTCTTCCAAACATCCCCACGATTGTCTAGTATGAATTTAAGATAATTGAACTAATCGTGCCATACGACTAGTATACAGATCTTGAACAATTCATACCATGATTGTTCTATCATACTGAACGATATCTAATTTTTAAATTAATCATACTATACAATCTTCAATCGTACTGTATGAATAGAAGCGACTGAATTAAAATTTTAGGATTTTTTGAAGCCTTATATAAAATCTCTCTTATTTGATTCTTAGAAATCTTTTGGCTGTCAAAGAGATTCTAAGGGAACTTTGTGAGAGATCTTAGAATAAAATAAGAGAGATTTCTAAGAATTAATTAGAAGGTGAGGTTGTGTGAGAGGGAGAAGGAGTGTTAGGGGATTCCACACGATTTCTACAAGATGGCTTTCACCTTGATTCCTCTAGTGGCTCTGCTGATTTCTAGGGGTTGCTTTGGAAGAAAGACTTCACAGCTAAATATTGAGGTTCTTTGCCTTCACTAGGAGGGTGAAAAAAGGATTGAGATGTTCTATATTCACAAGGAGGGTGAAAATGATTCTAGGTCTGCTGCCTTCACTAGGAGGGTGAAAAGAGCTTCCAAGGTTCTCTACCTCATGAGGAGAGTGAAAAGGATTTTAGTTCTCCACCTCACCAGGTTGGTGGAAATGATTTTTATAAGGGCTTTCTCAGCCTTTCTATGGGAGCTAAATGAGAGACACTTAAGGTTATGTGCAATACCATGAGAGGAGGACTCCGTGGAGTAGACATAGGTCATTGTTTGGTTGAACCACTATAAAATTTGGTGTACTCGTTATGTGTTTTTGTTTACACATTTTAATTTTTGCACTTTATATTACCTACGATTTATTTTCTTGTAAATCTCTTTTATGAATTTTGTGACTGGTTTGGACTCATTTCAAGGAAAATTAAAAAAAACTTAATTTTTTATGTCTTGTGGTTTCTACTAAAATAAAACACAAAAATTCATACATTGACTAGCCTTTGCATTTTAAGATATCTATTTCAATTTTGAGATTTGAATTTGGTAGTTAAGTTTTCAAAAAGTATATTTGAAAAATAAAAGTTTTTAAAAGCTCTAATTCACCCCCCTCTTGGTGTATCTTGGGCAGTTCAATGAGGTTTAACACCCTCCCTTGAACTTTAAAAAAAAAGGCATTACTAAAAAGGGAAAATAGAGAACTCAGGAGGCTTTTTGGGAGAATTTAGATTCAAATTCGTTAGAGATAGAACTTGAAAGGAGATAACTAATTTTTGTCTCATGGCTAATAATATCTATAGGGATTCCGATAGTAATTAATTATATGACCTTTCTTAT
This sequence comes from Dendrobium chrysotoxum, assembly GCA_019925795.1. Lineage (NCBI taxonomy): Eukaryota > Viridiplantae > Streptophyta > Magnoliopsida > Asparagales > Orchidaceae > Dendrobium > Dendrobium chrysotoxum. The sequence continues at coordinate 20,933,509 of CM034305.1, forward strand.
AATGACTTAGTTTTTCTTAGAACAGTTGCATGATAGCTATTAAAAACTTAAAAAGAAGCATTCATGTTTTAAAAAGGAACTCTACATTGCAAAATGATCACACTAATCTCATTAGCAACTTTACAAATTTAAGGGATGATTATGTTGCTTTAAAAGAGAATTTTGAGATTTTAAATAAAGAGTATATTAAACTAGAAGATGTATTTAGGGAGCTAGAGTGGATGCATTATATTTACAAAAAGAAGAAGATACAATGCAAGTAGAGGTGGGCATGTATAAGAGTGCTAATGAAATCCTAAGGAAATAAATCTTAACACTAAAAGAAAATGCATCCGGCCCTACACACTCTAGTAAGCTACACACAAAAACACAGCTTGCACTACCCTCCTACATAAGAAGAAATTGATCTTCATATAGATTAGTGCATCCATTTCCAAGAGTGAAGTCTTTTTCTTATGGCATATTAGGACATATTGCATGCACTAGCATACATAAAATCCAGATTAGATCCCATTTGGTTTGGAGGCCCAAGACATCATCTACATAGTATAACATACATTCATTGCAATATAAGGTGTGACCCAAATCCACTTAGATTCCCAAAATTACAACTTGGTTGATTTTATAGGTTTTCTCTTACAAGAGGTATGGTGAGAGTATGTGATATCTAGATAACGGATATTCACAATATATAATTGGAGACCTAAAGAAATTCATCTTGCTAGAAGCCAAGAGTTGAGGAATGGTAATGCTTGGTGGTTACGCTACCATGGAGGTAGTGGAAGCAGATACAATATAATAACCAAAATATCATAAAATATAATTAATTAAAAACTAAAATTCCAAAGTATAGTACTGTTGCACTGTTCTTGCAAACATAATAATATAGAAAGCCCCGAGAAAGCATCACTATGGTGCTAAGTTCTCTGGAATTTTAGAAATAAATTAGGAGAATTGGTACAGGGTATTTTCACAAACAGTGCTACAACATTGTGCTAGATGGATGACATGGGGCCAAGCATTAAAATTGTTATTATTATATATTTGATGTTAAATATCCTTCACAACTACTCTTCCCCCTCCCTTATTTCATTCATTGTCATGGAAGGATCCAAGGAGGAGCAGAAGAGAAGGTGGGAGAGAAGAGGGAGGAAGCTCTTTGGGGTGTTTTTGTCGGTCGTTCTGTTATGGATTTTTTTTTAATTAAAGTAACTATACTCTTAGTCTTATTCTTGATGGTTTTGATTTCCAGAAATTTTATCTCTACCAAATCCACTAAAATACATTTTCTCCTAATTTTTCAAGCTTTCATCATGTAACTTTTTGTATATAATGAATATGATTCTCATGAGTATTTTGACTATAATATTACTAAATTTCAAATTAAAAGTTATGATTTTTTAAAGTTAATACAAACTATACAAATTTTTTAAATTTTTGTGTATATTATAGATTATTATATTTTATACATAATATTAACTTGCATAGAGAAAATGATATGACTAATATAAGATAATGTGACATTGTATGTGAGCAAGGAAGGCTAGCTGTCAACACTATAATTAATATGGGTTAGCTCTTAAGAAATAAATACCTTATACAAGAGGGTGGGCCAACAAGCTTTCCTTTAAAGATGATTTATGGTGTAATCTTGATAAATAAATTTAAAAATTTCATCGACAAGAAAAGAGTGATGACTCTTAATGATTTATTGAAAGCCACCTATAAATTGATTTAATATTTATAAATAATAATGATAAAATAAAGATTGATGACCAATTCGTCGTCATTTAGGTGTTAAATTAAAGACTAATGACCAGCTGATCGATACTTCAGGTTAAATTAATTAAAGAATAAAAATATCATATTAAAGTTGGATGTCCTACCTTATTTTTCATAGTCATATTCAGTATTGCATTTATATAAGAACATATGAATAGTTGATAGATAAAATCTGCATTATTATTAATACATCATGGTATAGCATATGATAGTGACTTTTATTGATATATTAATATATCATATTAATATAGCATACTAATATGACATGTTGATAGACATCTATATATGGCATAATGATTGATAGAAGCATGTGAAAGAACCATCAACATGAATATAACTAATATACAACTTAGGCTTGTTTCACTGTATAACACTTATTTACGATTGATAGCCTTTTTATTGATTCCCCTTATATATTGATTGACTTCTTTACTTATTGAAATAATTTTGTTTCGTTGATCATATTAATTTTGCTATTAATTGATTCTTATTAGAACTGGAGCAGGCATAATAATTTTTTGCCTTGCATTGAATACCGTGATAAGTATTGTTTATTTGCTAGGTTATACACTGATTATGTGATTTTTATAAAGTAAGGGTGAGGAACTTGCAGAGCAAGGCTAATATGGATAATCTTTGAGCTTTGTTTCTCACTTTTGGTTTTATATGTTATTTTGTAGTCGTTGTTGGCTATTGTATATATTATTCTAGACTTTAAACTTTAATTAGGATATAAATATTAACTACAGTAATGTAATTATACTTTTTTGCTATTTGTATTTTTTTTCCTAAATGCAATCAGTTAGCTTTGATTATCAATGATCTAGTTATCAATGATTTGGTTGTTAATGATCTAGTTGTCAATGATCTGATTATTAATGAAATAGAAAAGATAATAAATAGAAAATAAATAAAATTCTTCCATTTTAGATCCTGGGGCATCACAAAGGGGTATCAGAGTAATGGTTGTTGGGAAATTTGAATTGTAGCCAGAGCTATAGGATTGATTATGAGGGGGTAGAATTGGGTAGCATTGATTATATTATTTGGAATGTTTTATCTATTAATTTATTAATTTAATGCACACACACACACACACACACACACACACACACACACACACATATATATATATATATATATATATATATATATATATATATATATAATTATTTTGTTTTGAAAGGATTTATTTAGTATTTGAGATTGGTTCATTGATTAGGAAAAATGGATCCAAAAGGAAAAGAATAGAAGACTAAACCTGATAATGAAGCTTATTTAGTAACATATGAGAATATAATGAAGTTTGTTAACATGATTGCCCGTATGGTTAGTGATGGATTAACAAAATAGTCTAAACTATAAGAAAATTCATGATAGTAAAAAAAAGTAATGTGTATGGTGTGGGAGAAGATATGTATGTCCCTGTTATTGGGTGACCAAACAATATTTTTGGTGTGGTGATTATGGGCACAAAATGGTAAAGTGTCTATTTCCTAAACATATTGAGGTTGGAAACTAACAGTTTGAACTAGTGAAAGAGGTTCTTGAAGTGTCGGATGATATGATTGGTTTGATTTTATTTTATTTTTACATGTTAAGCTTTTCGAGGAGATTTTAGAATTGATTTTGATGTGATTTATGATATAGATTCTTAATTTTTTATTCTCAAATTGATTTAATTGACTTATTATAGACTTAATTTTATTTGAGCATACTCTCTTAGACTGATAAGAAATATTGAGGATAATATTTTTTAAGGTGGGGAGATTATAATAATCCAAAATTCCATATAATAAAATATAATTTTAAATCTAAAATTTTGAAGTAGAGCGTTGTGGCATCATGGTTGCAAGCATAGTGGTGCTGGGAAGCACATAGAAAGTGCCACTGTAGTGTTGAGCTCTCTAAAATTTTAGAAATATATTAAGTGTAGTGACACTGAGGTGGCATAGCAGCTCAGGGCTCTTTCACTTGCAGCATTATGGTGGCGCTTTCTCGATGTCTCCCAAAGCTGCTATGCTCACAAGCTCGGTGTAGTAGTTCTCTACTTCATAATTTTAAATTTTAAATTAAATTTTATTTTAGGGCATTTAGTGTTATTATGTATAATAGGTAAAACTAATGGCTTTTCAATTGGAAAATTTTTGACTGTTTAAGGATTAAAGCATAACCTATTAAGCACAAGTCAATTGCGTGATAAAGGGTTTGAAAAAAATTCTTTCTACAAAATGATTTTTAATATTGAATGATAAAATTATGTTAGAGGGTTTAAGGATTGCATTGATATGTGTAATGATGTTTGTTTCTTGAAGTCCACTATTGATGAATAATGGTTGTGGCATAGAAGACTATGCTATGCAAGCATAAGGACTCTTAGGAAGATCACCCAATTGGAATTAATTAGAATTCCTAAGCTAGAATTCTCCAAAGAATATCTTTGTGATGCATGCAAACTAGGAAAGAAAGTCAAATCTTCATTCTAATCCGTTAAGGATGTAGTCACCAGTAGTCCATTATAAATACTTCACATGGATTTGTTTAGACCTATTAGTACAATGATTCTAGGAGGAAAATCTTTTGGATTTATAATTGTTGATGGTTATCTTAGCTTCACTTGGGTTAAGTTCCTGCAAGTAAGAGAGATTCATTTGAGAAATTTAGAATATTTTCAGTCTAGATTCAACATAAAATAGGTTGTTTAATTTTCATAATTCATAACGATCATTGAGGGGAATTTGAGGACGAGAAGTTTGAATTATTTAGTCAAGAATTTAGGATAGAATATAATTTTGTTATCTTTGGAGCCCCACAACATAATAGTATAACTAAAAGGAAAAATAGGACACTGGTAGAGGTTTCTAGGGTGATGCTTGGTGAATGTAGTCAACTCAAGTACTTATGTGCAAAGGTAGTGAATACTGCTTGTTATGTTCTTAATAGGGCAAATATAAGATCTAAGTTGAATAAGACACCATATAATTTTCTTATGGGTAGAACACCTAATTTGTCTCATAAGCATGTATTTGGGTGTAAATGCTTTATATTAAATAATTGAAAATCATATTTAGAGAAATTTGAGGCAAAGATAGATGAAGTAGTATTTTTAGGATATTTATAGTAGGCAAGGAATATAGGATATTTAATAAGAGAACCTTAGTTGTTGAGGAGTCCACCCATATTACATTTAATAAACCTAATAGGGTTTATGAAGCTAGAATATTTGATGACGAAGAAGAACTTATTACCCGTAGATTTGAAAATGATGAATTAGAAAATAGAGAAGAAGCTCAAGATGCGTTGCCTAGAGAGTGGAGTTATGCATCTAGACATCCTAAAGAACTTATCATAGGAGATCCATCCACATGGGTTAGGACTAGGCATGGACTTAAGAAGGAAGTTTGCCACATAGCCTTCATCTCTATGATAGAACCCACTACTATAGAATAGGATTTAGAAGATGAATTTTGGATCTTTGTAACATAAGAAGAATTAAATCAATTTGTAAGGAATGATGTGTGGGAGTTAGTGACTATACCCACATATCATAGTGTTGTTGGAACAAAATGAGTTTTAAAAAATAAATTAAATGTCTTTGGATCAGTTATTCCAGAATAAGGCTAGGTTTATAACAAAGGGTTACAACTAAATATAAAAGATATATTTTGAGGAGACCTTTTTCCTTGTAGCTAGATTAGAAGTCATCAGAGCACTATTAGCATTTACATGTTTAAAGGTATTTAAGTTTACCAGATGGATGTGAGGACATCTTTCTAAATGGAGTGATTAAGGAAGATGTCTATATAGAACAAACCCCTAGTTTTAAGAACTCATCCTTTCCAAATTATATTTATAAACTCAAGAAAGCATAGTATGGGCTTAAGAAAGCACCCAGGGCGTGGTATGATAGGCTTAGTACTTTTCTATTAGAAAACTTCTTTGTTAAGGGTATTGTAGACACCACCCTATTTATTAAGAGAATTGAAGATTAGATATTCATTATATAGATTTATGTGAACGATATTATTTTTAGATCCACTGATGATGATGTATACAAAGAATTTTCGTCCACCATGAGTATTGAATTCAAAATGAGTATGATGTGTGAGTTGACCTATTTTCTTGGATTTAATGTAAAGTAAAGAGAAGATGGAACCTTCTTGAGTCAAGCTAAGTATATCAAAAGAAATTTGATATGGAAGGTTATAAGAGTATGAATACACTCATGAGCCTGACCATCCAATTAGATAAGGACCAGGATAGAAGATTGGTTGATTAGATGAAATTTAGAGGGATTATAGGCTCCTTATTGTAATTGACTGCTAGTAGGACTAACATCATGTTGAGTGTTTACCTATATACAAGGTTTTAGGTTGATCCTAAGGAATCCAATATAACCTCCATAAAGAGAATTTTAAGGTACCTTGTAGGCACTAAGAACTTAGGTATCTAGTATCCTAAAAATAGCTTAACCTTTGAATTAGTTGGATACTCTTATATAGATTTTATTGGATGCAACATAGATTGAAAGTGTACCACAAAAACTTGCTAATTTATAGGACAATCTTTAGTTTCTTGGTCTAGTAAATAGTAAAATTCTATGGCCATTCCTATTACAGAAGCTGAGTATATAGCTGAAAGAAGCTGTGTTGCCCAAGTTTTTTTGCTGAAGAAACAACTTGTTAATTTGGATTGCTAGTAGAAACCATCCTCATCATGTATGACAACAAGAGTGAGATTTGCATCACCAAAAATCATATTCAGCAATCTCGCACTAAACACATTATTGTTCACTTTACAAGAGACCATGTGGCCAATGGAGATGTAGACATATAATATGTGGACACAAAAAAAATTAGTTAGTATATATTTTTACCAAATCCAAAGTTATGAAAGGTTTAGAGCACTTAGAACTATATTAGGAGTCATTAATATAAGTGCATAGGAAATTGGGGTCACTAAATATTATTTTTGTTGTTGTTTCTTTATATTTTCATTCTAATTTATGTGTATATGTTTATGTCAGTTTTTATTTCATTTTTATGTGTTTTGGTGTTGGTTTAAATGTATGTTTGTTTTGAACTTTAATTTATGTTTTGTCTTTTATTTATATTGTATTTTCACGGTGTTTTATGATTTGTGTCATGAAATATGTTATGTACTTATCTTTGTGGAATTGTCCCTGATCATCACATGAAACCCTAAAATTTGCTTCACATTGTAACGTATAATACACACATCATATTATAAGATACACGTAGGATCAGACAATTAGAGACTAATAATTATCAAATTAACTATTTTCTATGATCAAGCATTATTGCACGTACTATACGAATTACTTATCATAATATATGATCATATGGTAAAAATGTCATGCCTATGATTCCTCAATAAAATTAAAATTATACAGATCATACTATATGATTTGACCCTTTGACTGTATATTCTCGATGAGATATTTTGGATGGATTTGATCATACTGTACGAATCACCTGAGGCTATATAAGGAAGGGTTTGTTTTACTTTCAAACTCACACTTTCCCCTTCCTTTCCTCTTCATAATCTTGCACTTTCCCTCTCTTACACCAATGGATCACAAGCCTAGACTCAATGTTTGATGCCCCAAAATCTAAATTGAAAATAACTATATCTTTTATCTTTTGATAATAACAACTAGATCTATTTAATTTCTTTGAATAATAAAATACTATCAAACATAAATCTATTGATCAAAACATCAATATATATCTGTATTCAATTCTCCAAAATTTAAATATAATAGTTAGGAGTCATACAATATAATATAATATCCATCCACTCCAGATGACAAAAGAATATCTAAAGACAGAAAGACAAAACAATGATAAACTTGGGGAATCTTGCAATTGACCAGTCTCACACTCCTGATCCTCTTCCTTAACCTGAAATCATTTAAGCCATATATAATGAGCTAAAAATTCCAGCAGATCACCAAAATCCTACAATTGAACTTAAAGTATGACAAAGAAATAGTATGCATGAAATCAAACTATTTATAAATATAGAAGTCAATATGAACATGAATCTATACTGAAATAATCTAACACAAGCACTAACATTGAATCCTATAAACAAGTAAAACACAAACGCGAGGAGGACAGAAAAAATAGTATACTATGGATGGCAAAGAAGTAAAGTAATAAATAATTATTTTTAAATCATACGTTGTAACAGTACTATCCAAATAAAGAATTCATTAAACCAATAATGTAGAAGTCCTGAAGAAAACTATTAAGATTCATAGCAATACTATATTATACTATCCAGTCATCATATAAGAAAGTACATATGATGCTCAGTTATATCAATTTTATTGTCAACCAGTAGCTTATATCACATACTTAGTAATAGAAATCACGTGCTCAGTAATAATAAATCAGTACAGTAACAATGGATCGATAGTTACAATATAATAAATTAATAACAATATATTAGTAATAGTGAAGTAGTACAATAAATCATTTCCAAGTAATCATACTAAATAAGTAAGGAGTTTTGGCTTGCATGGTGTTTTTCTTCTAATCAGTTTAAATCAGTAACCATTGGCTTAGTAAATAGAGTCGTCACTCTTGCCTGTCAGTACATTAATCTACTCCATATAACTCCCAATTAGTGAATAGAATTACGTGACTCAGTAGAGAAAAATATGAAATCATAGTATTTAAAGGAAAGTCCGTCTTCCCACTATCCTATATAGGTATAAATTAGTCTCCACCCAATGTCAGTAGATCACCAACCTTTACTTGTCTTCACACATATTATTATTATAATTCTATAAAAGTAATAGCAATCAACTATTACTCAATCACATACTCATATTCATTCATAATGCTTGAATTTATAATATAATTAAATTAAAATACCAAAACTAATATTCTGTGTAATTCATAGAAAATGCAATAACTAAAATTTTAACTGGTGAAATTATGAAATCAACAAAGAAAACTGTCCAAAATAAACAGTACTATAATATAAAAAAAGTTATGTGATAGAAGTTCACTAAATCCAAAGAAAATATAATAAAATCAATTTGGTAAAAATCAAACATTCGAAAGCAAAGTTTTTTAATATGGAAGTAGGATAAAGTCACCTACAAGGATGTGAGTAATTTTCATAAAAGCAGTGAAATGAACCAATGACCAAAAACTTGGTTTCTCTTCTCCCTCATTTCCTTTCCTTCCATGGTAAGTCAGAGAAGAAAGTGAGGAAGGGAGGGAGTTGGCTGATTGGAGAGAAAATATATACATAAAAACTCATTTTAGTGTCTGGCATCATGAAGACAAAGAGTACCAGCACCACTACGCTGCATGTAATTTTAGAGTTACTGTAGAACAAAGAGTTATGGGGTTGAGTTGCCACTCTCTGGCACTTCTCAGCACCATAGCGCCCAACGGGCTAATTTTTAGAAACATTAAAAATTCAATTGATTCAAATAGAGATGTTACACAATGAACATTTCTAGTGTGAGGAAGACTAGGCTACATATGAACCCTACAAGGAATCCTCCATCACAAACTCAAAAGTGGTGGACCAAAATTTCTTTTCCTATCTTGTACTAGATCTATTCATTGCAACATCACTTCAATTCCTTATCTTCCTGGCCTATCTCTTTTACACTTAGCTATTATTAGAATTTTTTTTGCAAATCTTAGGATCCCTCATACTACGTTGCTCTACAATCCCATGATTTCTATCGCCAAATAATCATTACTGATTCTAACCTACACAAGCGCCTTCACCTTTCTAACATGGGTGAAGTACCACATTTTATTACCCAATCTTTGGATTATAATTGAACCATAGTAAACACGATCGTTAGGAACTCTCGCCTAAACACACATCAGCCCCTAGCTAGCACTATGGTACTAACTGTGTGTGTTATCCAACATGGACTTCAGTATAATATTATCCTTAAGGTTGGTGACAATATGAATGTCACTTCTTTACTCTCTATAGTTACTTATTTTTACATGACTGGCATGTAGTTTAATGCTGCAAATATGATTATTAGGTATATAGAGAATCTGACCTCTATTAGGAACCCAAGGGCCCCCGCCAAAAATAAAACTTAGCCTTATGACATATCATTTTTTATATCCTTAAAGCAAAATACAACCTGACCTACCCAGAATCACTACCTCACCTTCTTCACAATAACTCCGACATCATTAATAGCAATCATTATTAGCTAGCACTATAGAGGACATTCCTAACACCGAAAAGGAAGTAGAGATAGGGGAGCACCAGCCCCTGCATTCTAGCCACCTCCTCGTGACTCATGGATTGATCAATTTAATTAACTAGAGCTATGGTTAGCCACCCATATTCAAGAGTATACATTAAATTTGGAGTAGCTACAACAACAACACAAGGCTAGTAATGCTTAGTATTAGGACTAATTTTTCTCACTTTACTAGTACTTCCAGCCACCATTACCACCACTTAATTAAGTGCCTTTTGATGGGTAGATTTTATTTTTGTTTTTGTCTCATTTTGCTGTACTCTTATTTTTAGTATTTTCATTGCATTTCATTCTTTTTGGCTTATTATAGTTTATTGTACTCTTTTGTTTTTAGTCCCTCACTCTTTTTTTTTTAAGTTAAAAGGGGGAGTAGATCATCTAGGTTGTATTGGTTGCCTTTTGATTAGTGTAGTTTTTTTATTAGCTCCTCATTTTTATTGTTGTCTTTTTTATGTGTTATCTAAAAAAAAATTAAAAATTTTAAATTAAAATATTAAAATTTTAAAAAATCAATATTTAAATATTTTCCCAATTAATTTTAAATAGGCAATTTAATGAGGGAGAGAACTAATTATGGAATTAAAAAATAATAAATTTAACTTCCAACCAATAATATTTTGCATCATTAAAAAGGAAGAGATTGTTGAAATTCATGAGCCTTGTCTAGTGTTTTGATGATTTCAAATATATTGGCTTGATTATTTGTTAGTCTCTACTTTATAAATTACCTTTCTTTTATTCATTTGTCACTAATCATTTCAGCTAGAACATACGCTGAGCTAAATTAAAGAATAAGACTTGAGATAGTGCATTCTCAAAGTTTATTCAATTTGTAATTAAAAAATCCAAACTTTTCTCATTTCTTAAGTCATTTATGTAATTAGGTGTATGTTGGCTAGAAAACTGAGCACACTCATAAGGGGGATAAAAATTGAATACTTGAATTATATGTTAAATTATATTATATGATCCCAATCATATTGTGTAATCTGTTAATCCAAAAATTAATTCGAGGGTTTAATTAAATCAAATAAACTAAGATTGGAACAAAACTAATTGTATTGTATGATCTCTAATCGTACAAGATGATAAGCTATTTTTTACTTGTGCTTGCAATTGCTCCTAATTAAATCAAATAAACTAAAATTGGAGCATAACTAATTTAGGATTAGTTTGATTACTTTGTGCTTGCAATTGCTCTTAAGTTTTTTTTTAACATTTTCTTTAAATCAATCTTTTGAAATCTCATTATTCAAAATTTTAAACAAAAAAAAATATAAATAAAAATAACTTAGTATTGTTTTCTTTGATTTCTTCATTTTTGATATCTTAAGTTAATTTCTACTCTGTATTTGGTTTGTTTCTTTTAAGTGAGAGTTAAAAAAAAAACCAATTCACCATGCCTCCCTCCCAACCCGCCCCCTCTTGTTGTATCATAGCACTTTCAATTTGCCTTTTCCTTATTGGTTAATTCAACTCACAACATATATTATCCTCTTAGGATAATAGATGTTCAAACATACTTCTTTTCATAACTAAACCCAAGAAAATTAAAATAAATGCATGCTTTATTTATCAAAATTGCAACATGGATGTGTCATCAACTATAATTTATCTTAGAGAGCCTAATCACTTTAGGAGATTGATCAATCTAGATTCTATACATAATTTTACTTAACTTTACTTTTATGGTATGCTTCTCATGATTATTTTATATGAGTTAAGATAGTTGGTTCTACCTCTCTAGACCTTTTCCCTTATCTTATTAAATTTATTAAACAAAGAGAACACCTTAATATTATTTCCCTTTACCCCCATAGTATATATAAATATAGCTCTAACTCAAAATCCACCTTAAAAAAAGGTGCAGAAATTAATGATCATCACCATTCTTACACATAAATAATATGTTCCACCCAACCTGACTCCCCTCCTCAGGAAAGATGGGTCATGTTAATATGATTAGAAATGTTTTTTTTTTAATTTATATGGTGAATGATTCCTTTTTAGGGCAATCTACTGAATTAAGAAAAATATTAAATTCTCAAGATCAGTGAATAAACTTTGAAGACTTTCTTAATCATACATGATTAGTTTTCCCTATAAATCTATAGTTTCATAGGACTAAATTAAAGTTTTTTGTACCATTTAATAATCACTAGATTAATAACTTGGTATGCCTATGTAATGATCCAACCCAATTCAAATGACAACAATATTTATGTGTTTAAATATGTTTTCCAGGAAAAACCAATTTAACTTTTATGCCTGTTTGGTTTTTAAGAAATTCATGACTTAATTTTAATTATTTTAGTTTCTAAATTACTATCCATATGATTAATGATCACACAAATACTCTAAGATCATATATATGATCCCATAATCATCCATATACAACTTGTGTTATGATCTATTAAATTGTGGTGTGATTTAAACACATGTCATTATGACTGCACTTTCTAAATAGTTTGGTGTTTGTTTTAATAATAATCATTGATAATTTATTTTAGATCTAATATATTATTTTATTATTATTTTCCAAAATTTTCTTAGCCCTACATTTTATCTAGTGTCAATTTCTTATGCAATTTAAACTATTTCCTTTAAAATTTCAATATATTTTGATTATGTGTCACTTCTTTATTATAAAGCCTTATCCAATTTCTATTACATTCCTTCATCCCTAAGTAAGAAAATCTATAGAGAAGGAAAGATATATTACAAATACAAAATAATGGTTTGAGGAACTAGAGGTAAGTTTAATGTTTTGGCTTGTTAGAAAACTTGCTCTACTTGAGGAAGGCTACCATTGCCCTACTTTAAAAGCCATTAATTTGAAATTTTTGTTTGTCTTTTCTAGTATCTTTACTATGGATTAAACTAAAATAAGCATTTGGGAATATATTGGCAACTTACAAAATGTAGCTTTTAGCATTTACTTTTATAGTAGTTGTACACATGTCGTTCCTTTATTTACTTTTAAGAATTTTGTAATCCTGCTAGATCATTCACTAGGTTGAATGATGTTTGTAACAAGATTTTAGTTCCATATAATACTTGTCATTTTAAATATTATTTGCTACGTTATAATGTAACTCCTATTCTATGCAAGTATACATATCGTGTCAAGTAATAAAGTGATGAGAAGAGTATTGTTCCCACGAGGATTTTTGGTATTGCCCTAAAATTACTCTATTACTACTTATAAGAACAACTTTGTTTATCTTATCTATCAATTAATAGTGGGTTATGCAATTGAAAGTATATGCTACAGTTACAAAAGATAAATTCAATAATTTAAACACTCTGAGCCTATGATATCTTACAACACATGCTAGGAATAGGAAGATTATTCCTAATATTGACTGATTCTTCTTAATATTATTGTGAATCGGAGTATAAATACTTCTCATCTCTGTCGAGTTTGTTGAAGTATTTAGGTAAGATTCCTCTCAACTATAGTTTTAAAATATCCCTAAGATCCCATAACCCCAAACATTATATGTATATGCATGGAAAAGTTATATTTTAAATCCCAAATTTGTTCTTCTATTCCTTCATCTATAGATCAAATAAGATTTTAAATTTATGCAAGACCTCCATAAATTAAAAGGAAGCACGAGAGATTTAAAAATAATATTCAATCATTCATAACATTTAAAATCTACTCTATGTAATACATGATTTCTAAAGTATCATAAGCTCAAAGAAAAGACTTTAGCCAATCATGGAGATAAAAGTAAACACAACAAACAACTTCATCACACGAAAAAAATATAAGTACAAGATGAGAAATTGGAAAAAAAAGACCAAGAAATACTCAGCTAAATAGTTACACGCTCCTTGCACTCCTTCCTTTTCTACACACCAGTACAAGACTAACACAACATGTCTACAGGGCCTTCTTCCACCCAAAAGCAGTCTCAAATGCTCACACAATCACTCCCTCAGGACTGTCCAACTTGAAAACAACCAACAACAATCACCTTTATATGTGATATAAGCTTCCTATTTATAGAAATAAAAAATAACTAAACTAGCAACATGACGCTAATTTGGTGATGTTGAGGTGCTGCTAAACTGATGTGTTACTTTACCACTCATAGCATCATTTTGCATGTTCAACCGTCTCCAACTATCTTCTACCACATCGCTGGGGCAATTTGGCACCGCGGCTCTATATCTAGAGTTGTAGTGCTCCCTAGGTAGTACTTTGGCATAATCTCTCTAGCACTCTTCTAGGACTTCGATTATTATGGTGCTGGTATAGTGGTGCTACGACACTGAGGGAAATTGTAGCATTGTTGTGCTAAATTAATAGCGATGCACCAATTTTTGCATTTTTTCTAATTTTCTGCATAATAAAATAGATTTAGCTAGCAAATTTTATAATAATATATCCAATTTTGAGTATGCAATTTTTCTATTGATCAAAAGTATAGGATTCTTATTAAAAATGTCATGTATTATGTGATCATAATATCAATTATTGCATACACTTCATTCACTCTACTGTGTATATGTTGTATGCAAACTATAATATCAATTGGGATTTTACTATAAACATGATTCTACACATTACATAAAGCTATCTATATATTCTTACATATTTTAGAAGTTATTCCATCTATTTTGGTTTTATTATAAATGACTTGTTGCTTATACAATCAAAACTATTTGTATTTATAAGATGTACCATATAAGATGCTAATGCTATTAGTAGTATTGGTTACACATATCGTTGTTATGGTGTATATGCACGTGAGTAGTTAGGGTTGGCTAGCTACTAACATTTAAGCTTGGATCAATGCACAAAATTGCACATAATGGTGGAGTAATGAGTTCTCCTTAAAGCATTGAGGGAAAATGAATGCCCTTTCCTTGACTAATAAGAGGAATATGTTTGGATGCAAGAATTCATGTTTGTTGATTGAAAAAAAAAAAAGAGTTTACAATATATGTCACCTATGACTAAGTTATGAAAACATTTTAACTAACCTACAGACTAAAAATAGACCATATTACGAAGGTCACAAAGAAACTAGAGTAACATCCGCTACTTGCTAACTAATTTTTGACCCTTGACACTTATAATGCCCTTTTTTAAGTTGATCATTGAATCAATTCAATCGAAAAGTATAATTTGACTTATATACTAACGATGATAGGCATTATGATTCATGACCCATTACATTAAAGATTTGATGCCATTTATTAAAACACTATATTTGACTTCTCCAATTCAAATACAAACAAATATATTTCTTTCTTTTCTATGCATTGAGTTTTTTAATAGATTTGTGTAACCTATTAGCTTATTTCCCATCATATTGCATACTATATGCATTTAAATTTGATGAATGATAAGAAAAATGTGAAATATGAGCCTCACTCTTCAAGTTTTGACTGGAGTCCTTAAGTTTGAATATTATACATTGCTTCTTTTTATATTCATTATTTCTTAAATTTAATGAGATATACTAAGAATTGGTCATCATTTTCTATTTATAATAAACATAATAGAGCAATGCTTTTAAGCATTTAATTCTATAATTATTACTTTAATTCAAGATTATCAATAAATTTTAAATAATTTGTGGCTTTATATGTCTTATAAAGTAAATAACCAAATTCTTTTTTAAATTTTATTTGAGAGGTTACTTTGATATATAAGATGATAAAAAAATCAACAAAAATAGAAGAATTTGGTGGAAGCCTCCTCATATGATGCTCCAAGCTCAATGTGACTTGCAATAATGCATGATTCCTTTTGGGTTGGTTTAATATAGAGTCTGGTATTAAAGAAAAATATTAAAATAATTATTTAGAATTATGAATTAAGAAACTATTTTAGGATGTTTAAATTTGATACATCAATTAGCATTAAGTTGATCTTATATATGATGGTATGGATTGCATAAGAATAAGGGTTAATTTTCTATTATGTGATTGAATTCAATTTCATTAAATGACTTTGCTCTACATTGCTCAAGTTTTCTATGGTACAATATGTAATTTTTTTTTTATACGTTGAGTCTAATAATATAATTTATGTAGGGTTTATGAGGTGATTCTACCTCTATGCATTAATAAGAACTGGCAATATTAGTTAGTTTAGAAAATTTGATTATTAGTAATTAGGTAGGATGAATTAATCTTAATCATACGACTATAAGGAAAATTCCAAAAAAGGACCTTACTATTCTGTGAGTGGACAGCTAGAGAACCTATGGGAATCGAGAAAGGGAGAGAAATGCTAGAGAAAAACTATAAAAAATCATTAAAGGAAAGTTCACTATCCAATAAAGATCAGATAAGAGATCTAATATCTAGCAAAAGAATCAAAATACTCCTCTTTACCGCTTATTTA
Source organism: Dendrobium chrysotoxum (assembly GCA_019925795.1). Lineage (NCBI taxonomy): Eukaryota > Viridiplantae > Streptophyta > Magnoliopsida > Asparagales > Orchidaceae > Dendrobium > Dendrobium chrysotoxum. The sequence goes on from CM034305.1 coordinate 20,949,945, forward strand.
TATAGTTCTGAGGGTTACAGAAAAGGCTACACCCAAAAAGTAAAAAAGAATAATGTTACACATAATATATAGGACACATGTCACCTCTTGGTTAGCTAAGGGATAATAAGGATTGTAGAGTTGTGATGAGCCATTTCTTGGTGAGCTTATTAGTATGGGAAAGCTTTGTAGTGTTGTAAGTCTACGAGTTTGTGTTGAATAGGAAGAGTATGATGACTGGGCGTCAACTTGGAATTTTGGACAAGTTGTTTTGAGCCTTTCATTACCTTAAGAGATAAGGTGAGTGAGCTAGAATAAATGGCAAAGAAAATGAGATCAACTGTCAGTTATGGTGGGGCGAGTTCAGGGTCCTCTATGTAGGTGCTTCTGTATAGCTAGTCTTAGATGTAGTGATGAAGGGGTTATGCCTAGATGAGGGTGAGTTGTTATTATGGCTTCCTTTTTTATGTGAGGTGAATAGCAGGTGGCTGGGTCAGTGAGATATTTGGGTTCCCCTGCGAGGGTGATCTTCTTTCGTAGGCCCAGGAGAATTGGTCTAATGTTCTTTAGTTGAGCACCTCTACAGAGGCCTACTATACGCAAGTCCTCTTTTTTTCTAACCTATTGACTACCTGCTAAGTACCATAAAGGCATATGCAAGTATACACTAAGAGAAGATGAGGAATGTTGTAATAAGAGAGAGTGCAAGTACACATTGAATTGCTTGAAGAAGGAAAGATAGAATTATTTAGTACTAAGGAATAGCATATAATAACATGTTATTTGATAAATGAGAGTTTTTATTTTCTTTTGTGAAGAAATGAAGCACAAGGATTGTACAAATAAGACTAGAGATATAGAGAATGAGTGTTAAAGAGTCTAGACAACACAAGTCAAAGATCGGTTATTGGTATAAATTAACCACATCTGAAGTTGCAACATGTTTAATTATTAGATTTACTTAAGTGTACAAACTTTAATATATTTTAATTAATTATTTTTATTGCAAAAAGTTAAAGTTAATTTTTGTTTTGGTTGAAGAATAAAAATTATATAATTAAATATTTTATTTAAAATTTTTATGGGATGAATCTTTCATATTATATATTATTAATATATGGACAATCATACATATAATTTAAGATCACACACACAGATATATATATATATATATATATATATATATATATATATATATATATATATATATATATATATATATATATATATATATATATATATATCCAATCATAAATATGATTTCACAATGATCAATACAATTAAGTTGGAAAACTATGGTGCAACCTAATGAGATGTGCCTTCATGACTGAACTTTGAGAATCGTCTTATGTTTATTTTTTAAAAGAATATGCCATTGTATTCTAAACTTACTATAATATTTTTATGACTGTTTTTCATTTGCCCCTTATATTGAATAATGAATTAGTCAATTAACCCATTTTAAATCTTTCATTTTTAGCTTAAAATATTTACAAATGTTCCATTGATTTATTATAACGCCATATCTAATTTCCATTCCATTTTATCTTTCTCAAACAATTGCAATAATGAATATTATTTAATATTCATTCCGGTCGACTTGGACGAGCTACCCACATTCTTTAGAACTCGTGGCCAACGCGTCTTGGATCTCCCGAAGAAGGTGCTGTCGCCCGAGGGAATCGAACCCGGGATGGAAGGTACCCACCCGTTCTCGTCTACCAACCGAACTAAGCATCGCTGGATTAAAAGTGTAACTTTCTTTGACATTGACCTTTGTATAAATAATGTAACTAATCTGTCCATTCCTCAGCCAACTGATGGGCCCTTAGCCTATAAGCTCCAAAATAGTACATTGGCTCCATCCAATCGATGCATGCATCCACTATCAATAATCAATAATTATTTTATATTTAAATTTTTTTACTATCGTTGGAAAATGGTCATCTTGTCAGCCTTTGGGTGTCTCTTTGGAAACCATTGGTTCATACTGTAACTTTGGAGGGGCCCATCCCACAGAGAGGGACAGCCATCTTCTCGCAGACAGCTTTATCTTCATGACATGGCTAGGCTGACGTAAAAAGGGTTGCCTTTTGCTAATTATATATGATTATAAGTATAATTAGCATTAGATTATGGGGTTAGCGAATGATTAGTTGTGGAAAATTCTCCCAATAGGGCCCTATGAGTTTTCATTTGCTTTGATTCCAATTTTCCCAAAGTAAATTTTGTAAATGATTTAGTTATATGAGTATATATTCTGGATATTATCTTCTTACGCATGCATATTTATTATTTTTTGCTTAATGACTTGAGTTTCAACATGAGAATATCATGATTTTATTTTATAAAACAGTTTAATAACTTTATTGTACTAAACAAGTCTTGAAAATTTATTTTCTTTAATAAAAGTAGAATAACTTTATTTAATTCTTAATGTTGATATTTAATTCTTGGAATAATAATTTGTAACTCATGAGTGAATGAAAAAAAATGATAAAATAAAAAATTTTATGATCGATGTGAATAGGGCTTCATTTGAGGCACATTTTATACTACATTCAAAAGCAGCTTTTTAGTATAAATTTTTCTGAATTAAAAAATTTTCTACTAAAGAGCTACTTTATGAAGCTATGAAAAAGCTGTCCTAAAAGAGAGAAATTATTCTATGCGGAGTCCGAACTCTAATAAAATAAAAGACAAGTGGCTTGTACACGAGGCATAAGGCAAGGGATCAACCTAATTATAGAGATTATATTAGATCACATCGATAAGGCATGCTAGTTAGAAGTCAACCCTCATAGGGGATAAGATAAAAGTTCAATACTATGGCACCAAGATAATTGGTGTGGACGAAGATAAGCACATATATTCCAGTAGTGTGTTTTCATACAACTCTTAAGGACAACCTCATATTTTGCATGACAAACATCACATGGTAGAGAGCAAATCATCGTGAACATAGACTGCCGAAAGTAGGAGGAATCCTCTCAAGTAATATTTATACAGAGAAATATTTACAAGTGGCAAGAGGATGCCTCCCGCAATATGAAGAACTCAAGCATAGTACTTCTTTAAGTATTGACCAGTGATGACATACATGGGATGAACACCATTGACAACTACCAACAGGTAAGTGTCGCCTTCATATACTTGCTCTAAGGCGAAGGGGCCTTCCCAAATAGGCTCAAACTTACCACCTCGGTGACGATGCGAGATGATAGGCCTACATAAGACAAGAACTAAATCACCTACCCGAAAAGCTTGAGGTCAAATAACGAGATCATGTGCATGAGCCATGTGGGCCTGATATAACTAGAGGATCTAATAAGCTTGTAAATGTAGCTACTTTGAACCATCAAGTTCTTCCAACTGTAGTCGGGTGTTATCCTCATAAGAAAGATTTTGGCTTACTAACACACGCAATGAGGGAGCTTGACCTCAAGTGGGAGGACTGTTTCAACCCCAAAGGCTAGTATATGGCGTGGACTAAGTAGAAGTATGATATGTTGTCCTATAAGCCCATAATGCTTTAGGCAACTTATCATGCCCTTCTTAGTTTTTGGTTGAAAGTATATTTCTTATTATTTGGACCAAGGTTTTTTTAAAAGACCCAGCCAAGCCATTAGCTCTAGGATAATAAATGGAGGAATAACACCAATTGATGTTATGGCGGTGGGCAAATCTAATAATTTTGGTGCTTCTAAATGACTCGTTATTATTAGAAATTATTCAGTGTGTAACACATAAATGGTAGATAATATGATCATGAAAGAAGTACATCACATCCTCTAACTTGAATTTCTTAAGGGGGATAGCTTTTGCCAACTTAGATAAGTAATTAGTGGCAGCCAGTATGGACCTATGACCCTTAGAAGAAGGAGGGTAAATAGGACCCACTACATTCATGCCTGAACTCTCAAATGGCCAAGAGGATACGATAAGGTGTATTAGATTAGGAGGTTGGTGAATAATTGTACTATGAATCTGACATTAGTGGCAATTCCTGGCTTGCTCTATATAATCACAAATCATGGTCGACCAATAATAACTGAGGCATTTAATCCTAACCTTCATTTTAGGTCTGGACTAATGAGCACCACAAAGTCCCTCATGTATCTCACCCATGACCTTGCGAGCCTCCTTATTATTGTGACAACGCAACTATATTTGGTCAAAAAAGTGTTAATACAAGGTGTCATTCACATAAGCGAATGATAAAGCTCTCTTCCTAATTTGAGTAGCAAGAGAGTGATCATTTGGAAGCCTACTATGCTTCAAGTAATCAATGAATGTTGCTCTCTATTCTGACTCTTCCTCAAAAGTAAATACTATGAGGGTTTAATCAGGAGGAGATAATATAGTGGGGTATAAGGCATGACAATACTGGACAGTAATAGACATTAGGCTTTGAGCTGGGCATCCAATATTTTAGTAAGTTTGGCCAGTGCATCTGCTTACCATTTTTAAAATGAGAATTCTAGCCAAAGTTACTTCAGGGATAAGATATAAGAGCTACATTGCCCAACTAAAATAAGATAAGAGCTCAGGCTTGAGGACTTTGAGGATACCAGCTACTTAATTAATGATCAGTTGGGAATCTTCAAAGATCCTTACCTATAAGATATTCATCTAAATGGCCAATTCAAGTCATAAAATCAGATCTTCATGCTTAGCTTCATTATTAGTATGAGATTCTGAGAGAATATAAGAGTAACGAAAGGTGTGTCCTTCAGAGGATATAAAAATGAGGCCCAAACCTACCTTAACTATAAGAGTTTCATGAGTGCTAAGTGATTTAATAGAGGATGTCCCATCAAAATAAAACTCCCAAGTATGGGACTCGTATTCTTCCACACTCATGACTAGTTCATCATATAGATCGTCATTAAGTGAAGAATCTATAGGGATCAGTGAGCAGTAAGAAAATCAGCTAGATCCTTTTCTTTGACGGCCCATTAAGGAATAAAAATAATATCAAATTATAGTAAAATCATGGACCAATATGCTAAGTGACATGATAGGGTCATACAAGTCATCAAATACTATAAAGAGTTTACAAAAAAAATAAGGCTAATCTTATGTAAAAGCATATAGTGTAAAGGATCAATGATCAGCCTGGGTAAAAGTGTAATAAGTGACTCATCTGAAGCCATAGTGTAAAGGATCAACAATCAACCTGGGATAAGCACAGCTAATATAGGAGGACTCATCAAGTAGTACTTTTTTCTCTCAAAGGCCTCCTAATAGTGCTTATACCAATGAAAGTGAGCATCCTTCTTTACCAAAGCAACAAAGGGACGATACCTACCGACAAGGTTAGAGATAAATCTCATAAGAAAGTAAGCTTACCCTAAAAAGACTTCAATTGGGTAAGACTCCTCTGGGGTTTATGGCCTTGATCATGGTGGGATCAATCTCTATGTCATAATAATAGATAATGAAACCAAGGATTTTTCCTGTAGTAATAGCAAACATGCACTTTTGGGGATTCATCTTAAGATCATGGCATAAGTGCTCAAAAATTATTCACATATCTTGAAGGTACTCTCTACGGACCTTGCTTTTGACCACAAGGTCATCCATATAGTATTCAACATATTCTTGAAGTTAAAGGGCATCACCTCAATACACACCAATAAGGGTGAAAAAGCAATAGATTTCTCATCTTCAAGGGCCATCTTTATTTGATTGTAGCCAAATAAACCATCCATGAAGGAGAATATGATATGAGATGAAGAAATATGAACCATGAGCTTGGGAATGGGAAGAGAGAAATCATCCTTATGGCATGCCTTATTCAAATCATGGAAGTTAATACAAACACGAATCTGACCACACTTCTTCTAGTCTAAAAAAAAGGTTGGCAAGCCAAGTAGGATACTTTTCTTCATGAATAAAGTCAATTTCTTAGTCTTAGTGATCACCTGCTATTCAGTATTCAACCTCATCTAGTGAGTGGTTGTTTAACAACGACTATATTGGACTAAATAGCTAACTTATGTACTACTTCTTTTTGATCTAGATTGAGTATCTCATTATAACTTCAGGCAATGTAATATCTAAACTCATATATGAGTTTAATGTACTCTCAAGCTTCTAGCTCAAATAATAAAGCAATATGAAATATAGGTCGAGGATTTAACATAGTGCCCAAATTAACTTCACATAACTCATCCATAATAGAGCTTGCACCATCTTGAAATTCATATGGAGTATCAAAGACCTTGTCCTCAATATTATCCAAGTTCTTATCATCGGAGATGGAAATAATCAGATAACAATGAGAGATAACATGAATGTCAGCAGAAGGATATTGATTTTTATTAAAATAGCCTAAGCCTTGCTGAGTTTGAGGAAGATCAGTTCATCAAATATGGGCTTACTGTAGAGCTTGTATGTCAAACCAAGTCAAGGGAATAACACTCGACTCAATAAAGCTATCCATGAAAGAAAAAACATAGAGAGGAATATGTGGGATCTTATCATCCAAAGTTGATTCTATAGGTCCCAATATGTCAGGATCTTGTGAAACACCCGTACTATAAAATAACGACGCACACTCACCAGGCTGTGGCGGCACATAAAAAGTGTGAAGCTCTTGTACAGAGTGACTATCAGAATGTAGTGGACCACATGCTTTAGTGGAGGGTGCAGGACGAGTATGTCAGCTGGATCCTTCAACCTTAATCGCATTCATCTGACGAGAAATGGATTGTCGACCAGTAATCTGACATCTGACATTTATGTCATTATTTGAGCCATTATTAGCAACTAGACCACCCTGAGGTATTAAATCCCTATGGAATACAGGACAGGTAATAGAACTATCAACATTAATATAAAGGATGGAGAGGAAACTAAATAATGAGGATTATGGATCATCTTATCACCAGTGAAGTCAAACTCAATAATTAAAGTAGTAGTGTAAACACTCAAAGGAGGAAAATTTTTAGTATTTAGGTTTCTTATGGGAAGTAGTTGAATCTCTGCCTTGGCCTCTTCCATGTCTTCCCCTACCTCTACTAGGGGGAATTTCATGCTTGGTTGTGAACTCAAAGGATGATCCAACATGATCTGCAACAAAAATATCTGCCTTAGTATAAACCTATGATGGATCCTACACTAGTGGCTGTATAAGACAACCCTATGCAAATGACTACACAAGACCTTGTACAATGCTAATAAGTTTCACTGGTAACTATATAGTGGGAGGTCTATAAGTCTTTTAAGGAATATAGTGCTCTGCATTATCATAAATAGAAATCTCAAACATGATAAAAGGTTAAGTATCCCTGGGAATGTAATAATCTATATCATTTCTCATATACTTCATGCATTGGTGCAATGTAGAGGGCAACATCCCATGCTCATGAACCCAAGGAATTCCTAAGAGATCCTTATATGAGGTATCTACCTTGATAACATGAAAGTTTACCTCAATTTGGATCCCTCCAAATCACAAAGTCAAGGTAATATACCCTAAAGCACTTTGGCCCTGATCATTAAATCCCTTTAGCATAAACTTATCTTAAGTAAGCTTCAAGTGACCAAAGGAGAGACTCTCTAGGGTGGCATAATTAAGGATGTTGACTGAAGCTCATTGGTCAATGAGGACCTTCTTAATTCATGACCATAACTTTGGTAGTGATATATAAGGGACGATTATGCTTGGTGGTTCCTAAGAGAAGATCTTAATCTGAGGAGGTGATGCATGGTATTTCTCTCAAATAGCTAGCATACTTAACAGACTAAGTGATAAAGAAATCTTTATAGGACTCTAGCTCTAGCAAAGCTTTCACTAAAGTTTCCCTCAAGTCAAAAGACATCATGAGTGTATTATAAACATTGAGAAGGTAAAGAATCTTCCTCAGATGTGCCAATACATTATAATCAACATCCAACTGAAGGCCTTTCACCTTCTTCATAACCTGTGCTTGAGAAGGAAGTGTAAGATCAACCTATTGGGTAATAATATTTCATCTTTTTCTTTATTATTCTTAGCCATTTTAGGAGAAAGGACCTTCCCTGAACATAACTAGATCTCCTGTATAAGGTCAAACTCAATAGAAGATTCATTTGGTTTGGGGGCCATGGCTTGTATTGACTCTATATAAAGTGACTAGGGGGTGTCTTCAAACTTATCTACAAAGTCAAGTAACAATCACCCTCAAGAAAAACAAATGTGTTCTTCTTTGTATTCATGTTCTTTTTCATATGAAGGATTATCATAACTACCAGAGATATGTAAAACACAAAAAGAAAAAGTGCTAGGAAGAGTAGAGTTAAAAGGGAAAAAAGATCAAAAATAGCTACAATCATCTTCTTCTATTAATTCATTATCAATAGGAGGTGGGATAAAATCCTTCAGTGCAAGTGCTGGAAGAGATCCCATCTTTCCTTTTAAAGTTACTACAAGTTTCTCTCCCATAAATTTTCTTGTTATATGAAGTAATGAAATGTGCTCAATAGGAACTACAATGGAAGAAGAAAGAGAAACAAGTATAGTAGCTAAACTGATAATTACTGACTTAGCCTATACATGCCTCCTCTCAACTATCTTTGAAATCTACACCTCTTATCTGAGCATATCCCTTATCAAGAGAGAGAGAGAGAGAGAGAGAGAGAGAGAGCAAGCTGCCACTTCCTGTCTGATCAACTTCTCTTATTTGCTCTTTTATTAATTAGAAATGTTAAGATATTTTTATTAACAAGGAATTTAAAGATTTTTTGTACACTTTTTTCTCTTAAAGAGATATTACTTGCTAAGCTTCTCCTGTAAGAATTGCTGACTCTCTGAAGTCCTATAGGAGGATCTAGGCAGTCCAAAGCCTATGATTGTGGCTGTGATTGGGGTTATAATTGTGTCTGTGACTATAGTTGTATATGTGGTTGTGCTTGTGGTCTTGTTGGTGGCTATTATGGCACTGAACTGACCATAGGCCTCTTGCCCCTCTCTTGATACTAAAAGGTACTATGAATTTCACCTTCCTAAAAGATGGTGCCCCTAACTGCTCCTATCTTTGATGTTTACACGAAGGTTGACTCTCAACCTTAATAGTGGGCATACTGTCCTACAAACTAGTGACCTTAGTCAGTAACTTTTTAAAGGTTTGAATACTAAAACCCTTTAAATACTACGTTATAGGACCATTGATATTCATCAGCAAGATATCAACTACATACTGCTCCTACAATCAAGGCTCACATTAAAGACTAAGATTCCTCCACCTAATGACATGAATAGGCAAGGGCTCATGAGGGTGCTTTCTGGTCACTACCAACTCTCCAATTATAACTCAGTCCTTAGTACTAATAAACCTCTGCATGAATATATGCTTGAGTTTTTGGAATGTGCACACTAAATCATTAGAGAGATCAACATACCACTCAAATGTCACCCCAATTAAGTTGCTGACAAATAACCTAAGCATAAGTGCTTTATTCCTTCTAATATTATAACATATAGCTTGATATTGAGCCAAGTGCTACTTGGGGTTTCCTGTCGCATCTAACTATCAAAAATAAGGAGGGACAAAATTGGTGTGGTATGGTACCCACTCATACTTTATCGAATAAAAATAATCTATACTAACTGAATCTCCAAAATTTTTTTGGACAAGATGGCCTGATCAACCTTCTACGAGATCATGTCCTGAATCTGGCGTGGAATAACTACACTGACTAATCCTATATTAGAGCACTAAAGGCCACTACTGGGTGTACTACTAGAACTACCCTCCAGATCCCATCTACCCTCATAGGCTTTATCACTAAAATATGTGGTACTATTGGCTCATCCCTGGATGTCATGGGAGTTTTGACATCAATGACTTGGGGTTTAGCCCCCAACACTATCAATTGAGTAATCATCGCTGCCATGGCCCTAGTCATCTTAGTCATCTGAGACTGTGACTATAAAATTGTGGCAACTATGTCAGTAGACAAGGGAGGACGTCCTTGTGCTAAAATAGAAGGTATATGGCCTCCCCTTGGTACTCCATCTCATTATCTAGCTCCATTGTTCTGTCTGACATGTCTCATCATATACCAACACATACATGGTGGATAGGGATGTCCTCATGTAATAACCTATATTTTGACCGAGATAAATAAATTTTTTTCAAGATTCAATATAACTCCAAATTACAAACCATCTTTGCTATAGCATTAATATTATAGTATTTTACTTGCATGATTTTTTTGGTAATTTTTTTGGCGCCGGTGAAAATTCTTAAGAAATTGACACTTATCGGTACAAGTGAGAATTTTGGACCATCAGCTGTCTGTTTTACAAATCGATTTCATCAATATTTTTTAAATAAATTAATTTATTTTATGAATATTTTTTAGTAAATTTTGAAGTCCTAAAATAATTTATTTGAATTTTATACTAATATAAATGTATTAAATTAATAATATAATATTAAATTATTATTTTATCAAAAATATCTTAAGTTACTAATTAAAATCATTATTAAATTCCTTTTCCCCATAAGAATTCGGCAAACAGAGAAAGTTTAAAAGAAATTAAGAAAGAAAGATAAGATAGAAAAGGAAACTTAAGATTTGGAGGCTATAGAGTGAATTTTGTTCGTCGACGCTGTTGGGAGATTTGCTTATCTCACTATAAGGAACCTTCACCCTATTTTTTATTTCAAGGATTTTGTGTTTTTGATATTTTTTTGATCAAATTTATGTTTCCAATGCAGAAAAAAGAGAATAATTTTTTTATTGGTAAAACTTTCACCGCGTAACTTTTTATATATTATAGAGATTGAGATTATGAATATTTTGAGTATTTATTTGGGATTTTTCTCTAGGTAATTTTAAAAATATAATAATTTTTACCTACTCAAAAATTTATTTTGAAGTCTAAAAATAGTGATTTAGTTTAATTAAAGCTTCACAATGTTATTTTATGAAATATTTAATAATTTGGTTAAATTCTGAAAATGTTAATTTTTTGTTTAGTATGATTTTTTATTGTCTATTATTAGGACATTTTGGCATTTTATGAATTAAGCTCAATTATGATTTATTAAATATAATATATTAAAAATGAATGTGGATATGTGATTAAGATTAATGTTATAGTACTGTGATAATAATATATGTAAAAGATAAGTAAAGACTGATTGACCCATTAGTTGGAGATTGATTGACCTGTATAGGATGGCAGGCCAAAGGGCTTTCTTTTGAATACTATGATTTGATGTTATCCTCTACTGATTCATATGATACACTGATTAGGAGTTATAAGGAGATGATTACTGTACCGAAGGGTAAAGAGTGACGACTCTATTTACTGAGCTAATGGTTTACTGATACTGATACAATACTAAAAAATACAGTGATAGTCAGGACTTCTTACTTATTTAGTTTGACTACTGAAATACATATTCTTAAGATATTATTTTTATTATTCTATGAATTTATTATTACTATACAGATTTACTATTATTGCATTATTCTGTTGCTCCTGCAACTGGATTATTATTATTACTAATTTAGATACTAATATTATTTGATACTAATGATTTAATGTACTAATACTAAGTATATGATATAATGAGCACATGATATAAAATATCTGGATAGGATGGGTATACTGTTATATGATTTTATTTCATTGACATGATTTTGATAGTCTTTATCGATATTTTGATTCAAAGTTTCATATAATTTTTGTTCTGATTCGTAATACAGATACGATGATTATTTTATAGATTTGACACTCGTACTGGTTTACTGTTTTATTAGCTTTCGTATCGTAGTATTTTATTATTTATAAATTTCACTACTACTGCATGTGAATTTTATTATTTCTGTACTGATTTAATGATCATATAAATATAACTTCTATAATTTAACTATTGACATGCATATTGTTTCTTTATCGTGCTTTAAATTTAGTTATAGTTTTTGGTGACCTACTGGGCTTTTTAGCTCATTATATATAGTTAAATGATTTCAGGTTAGGATAGCTCTTTTTTATTTTAGCTATTCTTTTGTACTAAGCATATAATAAATATGTCATGATTGTATAGATCCGAAGTAGTGTATATAATTTTTGGGAAAATAAATTATTAAATCTATTTTTGCTATTTATTACTGATATATGATATGAGATAGCTCTGATTATTATTTATTAAAAGATTACAAGAATAATTCTTCTAAATTAGATTTTGAGACATCATAATTAGTATCAAAGTAGTTGTTGGAAGAATTAATTATTATCAGAGCTGTAGGAATTAGAGTTGAGTAGAATAGATAGTTTAAGGTGCATTATTTTATATCCATAGTTACATGTATGTATTATTTAGATCATACTAAACTATGCAATAAATAGTTTAATGGATCAACTAGAGTCAAATATATCCAATGAGCAACATAATGTAGCTCTAGTGCCATAAAAAAGTATGATGCAGTTGGCTACTATTATAACACAGGTAATGGGGGATGCACAGAGTAAATCAGCTAGAAGTAAAGAAGAAGAGGGAGATAATCACTTACATATATTCCATAAGTTGAAGCCTCCATTATTCAAAGGAACTATAGGACCTCAAGCTGTAAAAGTGTGGTTGCTGAGGATAGAAAAGATTTTTGACAGCATGCATTATCTGAAGAGTTAGAAGGTATCATTAGCTGTATTCCTATTTGAAGGAGAGGCAGAGAGATAGTGGATTGGATAACAGAGAGAGAAATTTTAAGGGAAGACAAATGCTAAGATCACTTGGGATGAGTTCACTACAGTATTCAGGATATGGTTTGTACCTCTGTGAGCCCGACGATAGATGCATGAAGCTTTCATTAAGTTGGAGCAAGGATGCAATATAGTGATGCAGTATGAGGTCTAGTTTATCGCTCTTTCTAGGTATGCTCCTCATTTGATCCCCACTATTTAAGAAAAGTGCTACAGGTTTCTGTAAGGATTGAACAGGGAGCTTAGACATTTGCTAGTACCTCTATAAATTTAAGAGTTTTTTGAGTTGGTGGAGCGTGCCAGACCGATAGAGGATGATTTGGCTGCACTAGCATCTAGATATGAGGTGGGCTCAACATATGTTGTTAACAGAAAGAGGAACAGGGATGAACCAAGTATAGAGAGAGATATTGACAAGAAAAGTAGGTATAGTGATTTGAGGGGATCTACGTTAGTAGCATTTACTGGCAGCTATGGTGAGTGCATTCATTATGATTGATGACATGCAGGTTAGTGCTACTTATTGACGGGGCGATGTTTTCACTGTAGGTAGTAGGGACATAAGGTAGTAGACTGTCCTTAGAGGGGATTTGGAGGAAGAACTAATTCTGGTGCAAGACAGTCCAGACATATTGTAGGATAGAGAACTGTCGGATCAAGAGCATATATTGAAAGATCAACAAATAAGGTGGATGACAGAGTTGTTAGTGGTAGTTAAAGGGAGATTGTTGCACCACTACCGACTGCACCTACTCTAATGATTCCACATATGTATAACTTATAGTATCTGGAAGATCAACAATAACTAGAAAACTTAATAGGTAAGAAATTTATTTGAATGATTGAGTGGTATAATATATCATACATAATTGAAAGACATGTGATAGAATGAACTGCATGATTTCTTGATGAGTTTTGATTTATATTTGATTTGATTTATAATTTGATATGAATTTGGTTTATATCGATTTTGTGCCCGAATCCTTAAAAAAAATGTCGGGGATGACATTCTCTTAAGGTGGGCAGATTATAATAACCTGTATTTTAACTGAGATAAATAATTTTTTTCTGGAGTCAATATAACTATAAATTATAAACCATCTTCGCTATAGCATTGATATTATAGTATTTTACTTGCATGAATTTTTTTTGTAATTTTTGGGCGCCGATAAAAATCCATAAGAAATTTACACCTATTGGAACAAGTGAAGATTTTGGGACCGTCAGGTGTCCATTTTGCAAACTCATTTCACCAATATTTTTTAAATAAAATGATTTATTTTATGAATATTTTCTATAATTTTTAGGTCCTAAAATGATTTATTTAAATTTTATATTAAAAAAAATTGATTAAATTAATAATATAATACTAAATTATTATTTTAATAAAAATATCCTAAGCCATTAATTAAAATCTTTATTAAATTCATTTTCCCCATAAGAATTCGGCTAACAGAGAAAGTTTTAAAGAAATTAGGAGAGAAAGATAAGAAAAAAGGAAACTAGAGATTTGGAGGCCGTAGAGCGATTTTTGTCTGTCAACGCTATTAGGAGATTTGCTCGTCTCGCTGTAAAGAATCTTCACCCTATTTTTGATTTCAAGGATTTTGTGTTTTGATATTTTTCCAATCAAATTTTCATTTCCAATAAAAAAAAGAAAATAATTTTATATTGGTAAAATTTTCACTGCATAACTCTTTATATGTTATAGAGATTGAGATTATGAATATTTTGAGTATTTATTTAGGATTTTTCATAGGGTGATTTTTAAAATATAGCAATCTTTGCCTACTCAAAAATTTATTTTGATATGTAAAAATAGTTATTTAGTTCAATTAAAGCTTTAAAATATTATTTTATACAATATTTAGTAATTTAGTTAAATTCTAAAAATGTGAATTTTTGCTCAGTATGATTTTTTATTTTTTACTGTTATGATTTTTGGTATTTTTTGAATTAAGTTTAATTATGATTTATTGACTATAATGCATTGAAAATGAATGTGGATATGTGATTGAGATTAATATTATAGTATTATAACAATAATCTGTGTGTAAAAGACAAGTAAAGATTTATTGATCGATTGATTAGAAACTGATTGACCTATATAGGATGGTGGGCCGATTGGCATTCCTTTAAATACTATGATTTGATGTTATCCTCTACTAATTCATGTGATACACTAATTGGGAGTTATAAGGAGATGATTAGTGTGCTGACGGGCAAAGAGTGACGACTTTGTTTACTAAGACAATAGTTTACTGATACTGATATAATACTGAAAAATACCATGATAGTCAGGACTTCTTATTTATTTAGTGTGATTACTAAAATGTATGTTCTTGAGATATTATTCTTATTATTATATGGATTTATTATTACTGCAAGAATTTACTATTATTATATTATTCTGTTGCTCCTACCACTAGATTGTTATTGCTACTAATATAGATACTGATACTATTTGATACTATTGATTCATTGTATTGATACTAAGCATGTGATATACTAAGCACATGATATAGAATATCTGGATAGTATGGGTATAGTCTTATATGATTTTATTTTATTGATATGGTTTTGATAGTCTTTATCAATATTTTGATTTAATGCTTTATACAATTTTGGTTTTGATTAGTATTTTGGATATGATGATTACTTTATAGATTTCACACTCATACTAATTTACTGCTTTACTAGCTTTCATACCATTATGTTTTATTATTTATAAATTTTACTCTACTGTATGTGAATTTTACTATTTTTGTGTTGATTCAATGATCATATAAATATAACAACTATGATTTGATTGTTGACATACATATTGCTCCTTTGTCATGCTCTGAATTTAGTTGTAGGTTTTGGTGACTTGCTCGACTTTTTAGCTCATTATATGTGGTTAAATAATTTTAGGTCAGGGTAGAGGATCAAGAGTGAGGCTGGTTAAGATTTCTTCAGATTTAGGTTCTTGCTATTTTAGTTAATCTTTTGTAATCATGATTGATAGATATGTGATGATTGTGTAGATCCTGAGTAGTATCCATGGTTTTTGAGAAAATGAATTATAAAATCTATTTTTGCTTTTTATTACTAATAGATGATATTAGATAGCTCTTGTTATTTTTTATTAAAAGATTAAAAAAATAGTTCTTCCAAATTAGATTCTGGGACATCACACCTCATTTGACTCTTCTCATATCAAGTTATCCTTAGAGAAGGTTTGACAAATGGCCTTGATATGTGGATCCATTGGAGAAGAAATCCTATGGGGATTGAGAGTCAGAACTGACTATAATCAAGCCAGAGAACTATCGAAACAAATAACATCCTTATCATCTACAGGAGTATCATAAACTATTAGAAGTACTACTAATCCTGATAGGACAGGAACCACAACAATAAAACCAAGATGAGGCCGGTGTGGCTGTGGGTGACTTGAACGGTGATGTGGTCATCATCTGACTGTAGGGATGCATGTTTGGGGTTTGATTGTAGTAACTACTCTATCGTAAGGTTGGCGTGGTGGATGTCCTTTCTACCTCCTAAAACTCTATCAAGCCGGTTTCCATTAAAATTGTTCATGAACCTAAAAGATCTTATGGAGTAACCTCTCCTCTCTAATATGACCCCTGCCCCACAACGAGCATATAATGCTTCCAATCCTCTAAGAGAGGTTCTAGCAGCACTATCCCAAGGGACCATATTGCATGGAAGGGAAGTGATGATAGGAGGGGCCATCGTAATGTGAACAGCATCATCCTCATCGCCATTATATACTAATGGATATAAGCATCTTCTTTAAATGGAATGGACCTCCAAAGAAACTACCACCTTAGGGACCTATGAAACTGTTGGTCGATGTGGATCCCTTTATAACTGAATCACTATCAGTTGTACTGGCTCCTAATGAGCCACAAAATCTTCCATATGTTGCGTTGCTGCCCCCTACTGCTACTAAATGCAAACTCCTATTCCTATTCCTCCGGGCCATTCTTTTGAGGTCGGAGATGGAGGAAGATGCAAAGATATAACCAATTAACTAAACAACTAGAGGGATAAGAGCTTCTTGAGGGGTAAATGTTGGGGTCTGCCCGGCAGTCTCAGGGTGAGAGAGCCAGGCAAAAATAGAAATTCGGCGAGTGGAAAAAGAGGAAGGGAGCTCGGCCTGTGCACCCCTCTTCTGTGATGAAAGTTATGATACCCATTTATTGAAGTATTAAATTAGGAATATAATGATCCTTGCATTTAGAATTTGATTAAGAGATTATCCATGTGAGAGAGAAGTAGAACTACTTTAATTGAGAATTATATAAGCCTCAAATCCTTAAGAAAGTTTATATAATTAGGTATATTCTCATGGTAAAAATAAATATAAAGTACTAATTATCACTATGTTAGGAAGTTATATATTTTAAGTACATAATTCTTTACAAAAATTATTAAATAAAAATGGAATACTTGAGGGCTAACACCTATATATGTTAAATAGGTAGAAATACGTAAAATATATCATCAAACTGAGTCTTTAGTTTTTTTCCATTCCATTAATTTGGGGCATTATTGGAAAAATGAGTTCTAAATAATGCGTAAATGAAATATAATTGCTTAAATTTATAAGGAAGAATATCCCAATCAGGATGCATTACTTAGTAGTGAGCAGAATATCCCAATCATTTTTTTTACAAACTTGAGAAAAATTTTCCTATTGATTTCTTCAACTCAATGAAGCATCTGCCCATATATTTAGTAGATAAGGCTAGGGTCAGTAGTCCCTTTAAATATCATTGGATGTATCCTTTGAGTGGTACATAACCTTCATTAACTAAGTACTAATTATTAATATAATTAACACCACACTACAAAGTGTTTTTAAGTTAAATATTTAAATAAGCTTAAAAGAACAATAAAAAATAGAACTCATCTTGATGGTTCAATATGAGAATCATATGTCTTCCATAAGACAACTTAATTTTGTTCTTACTACTTTGAACCACATGTACAAAGTTGTTCAATAAAAGTTGGGGACAATATATATGTGGAGAACGAAGACATGAAAAAGGTAGCATTATCAATATGTAACTCAAATGAGAAGCCTTTGGGCAAATCCACGACTAGACATCTAAATGATAGAGGGATAAAGGATGTTACATTATATGTCATGTTTAATTGCTTAGAAGTGGATCCTTTTATAAAAGATTTCATAATAAAAAATATGTTGCAATTTCTATGTAGAGGTTAACCAAACTAATACAAAAAAATGCTGATATGCAGGTTGTTCATTAGGACTCTTTCCATAACTGATAATGTTGCTATAAAAAAATTAATTATGACTCGATTCTCAACTTTGTTTAAGGCATATATATATATATATATATATATATATATATATATATATATATATATATATATATCAAATAAGTCATTACCCTATTTTAGAATTTATGACTTAATTTACAAACACATGATAATATTTTAATGTATTTGGTAGGTTCATGAACCAAGAAATATGGTGTAATAACTACTATTATGGAAATAAGTCGATCCAATTCAAACTTGGTAATAAATTCAAGTGTGGCCTTGTATATGTTAAATGTTTGTGAAACTTCAAGTTATTGAGTGCTTATAATAATCTAGAAGTCTCGGGTTAAGTTAGAAAAGAGTAGAGAAGTCAAGTGCAAAAAGTATCTTGGGAGCATTGCAATGTTGTATGTAGTGGTGTTACCCTCTCTGGTTAGGGAAAGATTGGCTGAGGGAGGGTAGCAGTGCTACAATGCTTCCCTCTATATATTGGGGGAATATTCTAGGGAGCATTATAGTACTGATAAGGGTGTTGTGGCGCTATGCTCTATATTTGGGAGCATCTAGAATATTTAAGGGAGAACCATAATGCTGGGAAGATGAATGTTGTAACAGTGCATATAAAATGATATTTTAATATATGAATATATAAAATCACTTTCTAAAACCTCACTCTCACCCTTAGCTATCAAAAAAGGAAGAGTGGAAGAAGGGAAACAAGATAAGTGGAGAAAGGGAGAGGCTAGCTTTTGAATACTGTAGAGCTAGATTTGTCTAACAAACTAGCTAAGAAAAATGTTCTGCTTGAGATAGGCTCCTAATACCCAATTTGTTATTCCAATTTGATATTTGTATGAGTAGAAGTGAAATAAAAATGAGATTTTCTTAATTATAAGAAACGTTCCACTATTATTTTTAGTATGTTGTAGAATACTCCATTTTAAACATTTTAATAATAAAAAAGTAAATTTTTACAAGTTGATTTTTTATGTAAAATATTAGGTATTTTATGATGAATATGATGTTTCTGGTATTGGCTACAACTCATTTAATACTTTAAAATAATGTTTTAAATATCCCTGAAATCAAAATGGCAAATATTGAGTATGAATGCAAATTTCATGTGTCCTCTCCTAAAACATCATAAATGTAGAAATTTATGCATTTCATAATCTTGTTAAATGTTGTATATATATATGTCAAATATGTTAATATTTTCATATGTATAACATGTTCATATGGCATAAGTTCTAATGTGGGACATGTTCAAGTGCACTACAAATAATGTTATAAGGGCCCTTACATGCCTTTATTTATGTTATATTATGTTCTATTCATATTTCTCTTCCACCATCTCCCTTGTACAAGTGTGAGATGATCAAGGAAGTTATATGTGGAAGTAGAGCTATAAAGAAAATGTAGCTAGGTCTACTCCATCTGCCTAGTGCAAGTGTGGGCTGACTAAGAGACGCATAAATTGAAGTGGAGCTATAAGGAGGCATCAAGACATGTGCATATTCTATTTCATATATTGCATTACCAATTCATTAAATAATTTATATTAATACTTATGTTTTAAGTTAAGATATATTAAAGGCAATGTTAATGTTTTTTATGTTAACAAGATAGTTCAAGTGATACCCAAGTCATGTTAAAGCTTATGTTTCTGATACATGTCCAAGTGTGTGTGTGTGTGTGTGTATATATATATCATCCTTCTAATAAATTTAAACATATGAGGACAAGAAAATCTAATTTTAAAGTTTCATGAATGTTAAAATTATGCTCTACTACATTAATGTATAAATGTTATTTGAATAGTTAGTGAAATCTTTTATTTATTAACTACAAATGTGGACTTTGATTTCTTTGATAAGAATTGGGATAGCCTACTAAGCAAGTAGTTGCTCACTCTATAAATTTCTTATCATTTCAAGAAAAAAAATGGTTCAATTGAGTAGAAGTCAACAAGGATGGAGGTTCTCAAAACCAAGTTCAGTATAGATTTTCATTTAATAGTCCAGCGCTCATTTTGTATTTTGATATTTTACAAGTATTTTGAACTATTGTAAATGATTATTTTGTAAGAAATGTGAATTTTGATTTTGTATATCTTTTATATTCATTAAAATTTTCAATATTTAGTGTCTCTAGTGTACATGCAAATTGAGAATGAGATAATTAGGATTAGCATTTAATTCTTCCACTAGACCCTAAGGTATGACATATGGTTAAAAGAAAGAGTTGCATGATTTTGCATGGGGACCATGTGAGTTGTTAGCATGTGGCTTATATTCTTAGTTAATGGTTATAGATTTCAAATTAGATCTTTTAATCAAGTAAGAAGGATAGAGAACTATAGTGTTTTTTGTTAGAGGGAATATGCACAAATAAATTTAAAAAAAAAAACTAGAACTACTATGGTACCTTATAGCTATTAATTAGATGATATTTGAGTGAATACAATAAGAGATTATTTTTATTTAACTTTGAGTGATTCAATCTAGTGCCCAGTAGAGGTACTAGGGTGCATAACCTCTACAATACTACAAAAGTAAAGTGAACAAGGCAATATGATAAATTTCATTGATTCGTGATAACACACCAAGCATCTCAGGAGTACTATGTAAAATATCCTGCTATAATAAACGGCAAGTAGGATTGGTACACATTCATCAAAACTAAGCCTTGGGGGATTGTTTAAAGTTATGATAATATTCAGGTGGTGCATCAAGAAGTGAAAATGTCAAATTTTAGTCAACCTGCCATTAATATTGAGGACCCACTACATACTTTTGATGTTAGTGATTCATAATGGGAATATATTAATAGCTATAGTGAGAAAGTAAGTTGACAAATAAAGTGTGAGCGTAAGTGATACAACACCTAGTTATGAGATTCAATGATTTGTATATTTTTTTACTTTAATGTAAATTCATGTAGTTTCCTTTACATTATATATATTAAACTTCTATATTATGCACTAATTCATGATTTCATTTTATTTTTAAGGATGGCATCTGGGGATGAACCACCTTGAAGGCTTATCACAACAATGTTTAGTCACTAAAGAAGCTGATCTCAAGCCCATCGAGGTTTAGACATACTAAGAGCCTATCCAAATCTCAACCTATTGTGAGTA
Source organism: Dendrobium chrysotoxum (assembly GCA_019925795.1). NCBI lineage: Eukaryota > Viridiplantae > Streptophyta > Magnoliopsida > Asparagales > Orchidaceae > Dendrobium > Dendrobium chrysotoxum. The sequence continues at coordinate 20,971,070 of CM034305.1, forward strand.
CACATCCTACACATTCTTTTCCAACTCCTATTAGAAGCAACCAGCATTTCCCTTCACCAAATCTTTTGCAGACCACCCCTTTATATTCATACTATCTCCCACCCCCATCTCAACCAGGTCACTCCACATACTACTATTCTTCATATGCACAACCTCACTATTATCCACCTCCACCACAAGCACATCATGTTGGACCATCCATAGCTATGAAACAAAGGGCTAAGGTCAATTTAGATGTCTTTACATGGTAGTATATACAATTAACTTAATGATGATACATATGTATATATTTTGATTATATTTATTAGTTTTTATAAATAATATATTAAATTGAACTAATGTAGAATATTTATTTAGGTTAACATCTTCAACACCTCCTAGTAGGCCATGCATAAGATTAAGGATATCCTAAGGACAAAGTTTAATTCTTCTTATGTTTTATAGAAGAAAATATAATCAGAAGTCTATGACATGTGAATCTATGAGTTTGAGGTAATAAACTGCTAATTTAATAAATTCAATTAAGGTAGTTATATGTTGAAATTAATTCATACTTTATTCTGGTAAATAGAAATATTTAGGTGGCTACCTCATCATAATGATAGAATCTAAAATATTTTGGGAAGCGAGGGTCGACTTGCCTATAAGGTATGTTCATAGAAATTTGTAATTTGGGCGAGTGACCTATGTGGATTTGTGAGAGTGTTTGGGTTGATCTGAGCTTAGCATGGGGCAGTGTAGAATGTACCAGGAGGAGGGAACATAACAAACAAAACCTAGCTTCTTATTATAGAAGCATGGGTAGTTCCCTTCATAAATGTGATTTAGTTCCTTACACTAATCATAGACAGAATTTAGTAGAATTTTTACCCTAATTATCTTCATATGTTTCTAATTAAATGCATTTAACTTGACATTTTGCTTCTACATAAACAAGCACTCGGACGAAAACCACAACATTAGAATTTCATATGCACATGCATCAGTGCTAGGGGACAAAACAGTGGGTGGATCAAAAATCTAGGAAAACATATGTGAGTATTAGAATTTTCATGACTATTATGTGTTTAAATTTTATATTTATTTCATATGTTTCAAGAGGACTATATATGATTATGTGATGTTCTGCTACACTTAATTTTATGCTTTATGTAATGGTAGTAATCTGTTGATTTAAATTTAAGATAAATAAAATTTTGATGTTCTGCTTTATGTAGTAGTAGTAATCTGTTATGAAACATGTAATGGGTAGTTTAGTGAATCGTCATTGGTTTGGATAGCTCATAGGTTATTAGTACTTATTAAGTTGTTATTAACGTATTAGGTGTCTTCGTTTGTCATAAATGATATATTCCGATTAAAATTTATGATCTCAAGCAACTGGAGGAATGCAGAGAGGGAGAGTATATGGATTATGCTCACAAACCTATGCCTATGAAGCTTAAACCTACAGTTCAACATCTTTTGTGAGCAGCAAGCTTGAGAAGATAATTAGTAGAAAGGTGGCTAGCCTAATAAGAACTACAAAGGATCCGACAAATGCATCAACTATGCAATCACAGCAAGCTTAGATGTAAGCAAAATTGTGGGCAATGGAGAAGTATCATTAGATGTAGGTTCAGGAAACTAAAGAGAGTGAGGAGATGGATGATGAGTATACAAATTTTCTTATGTTTTTAATAATTGGTGTTATTGTTCAGACATTTTAGAATTTGTACTAATTGAACGAGTTTGTGATTCTAAATGTGTGATTTCATTTTTTTTTTTAATGTATGATTGATGCAAAGAGATAATTTTGTTGTTTGATTATGTTTAATAATTAAATATGGTATAAAGTATTTGTTTTAATATTGTGTTGTATAGGCTTGAGTATGAATAAGTATTATTAAAAGAAACGCTATTTTTCTCAATGTCTTATGGGTTTTCAACAAATTTTTAACGTATTAATTGTCAATAACAATGATATAAATATTATGATAAATTTTCAACATAATTGGTGGCAAAAAACTCTAGTCGAAAAGGCCATAAAAAAATCTTGTGGCCAATTACACCAAAAATTGCAACACAAATTTTAAGCTAGAAAACCGCTAGAAAGGCCCAACTTTGAAAAGATTTTGCTCTGCCAGTGTTTCCCTCAAGATTTTTGCCATAAATCTACCAAAAATATTTTCTGATGAAGACCCATACATTGAAAATGTTTTCCTTTCAGACTTTAACGCCAGATGGAAATTCACCGAAAAGCAGAATTTTTAATAGAAATTTTATAAATTCAAGTGAAAAATTTTGTCAAAAAAGGCTAAATTTTTTGTATGACACTAGTTCAAAAAATTGATTTAGACATGTAATTTGCCTCAAATCTTTGTAATAAATAAAATTTAATAAAAGTCTAAAAAAAATTAAAATCAAAGAAGATACTTTTTAATATATTTCATTCACCAACTACAAGTATTTTTTCAATCATCTGATCCTATTGGTTGTGAAGTCTCCAATGCTTCTCTCCATCCTAGGCTTTGAAACCAACTTTGGGTTGGCCCAATGAGGTTTAGGCAACTAAATGGGTTACTTATTTTTCCTTGAGAGACTTCCAAAATGTGTTAGTAATGATGTGTGAGGCTTTAAATTGGTGGGATTGGAATTGAGTTGTATTCAAGTTCTATGCAAAGAGAATGTAATATGCAAGGGTGATAGGAATCTAACTTAATTTTGACAATTGAAATTTAGGCTTTTAAGGCTTCAAATAGTGGAAATTTTAACAAGAGGTAGAGCTACGTCCGGCGTCCGCACAGAATAATTTTTCCATCAAGTGAGAGCCGTCCGCCAACTCTCCACTTCTTGGGAATAACTCCAAATCTTGCAAACATAACAATAATCTTTTTTATCTTGATTCCTTAGGCTCAAATAGTTTCACATGTTATGTTTGAATTGCTTAAGAGGAGGGAAAAGGAGAGAGGTGGGCACACTATTGTAAGAGAGAAAGTGCTGTAACTTCCAATAACTCCCTCCTCCTCCTCCTCACCTTCGCTATAGCCAACAATACATAGGCGGCATATGATTATTTTGAATCAATTCATTCAATTAAATATGCGCACATAAGAAATTATCCATTTCCTTTATGATTTGAAAATCCATATTTCAAATTTTTTAAATTTTCAAAATTTGAATTTCTAAGTACTTTAATTTTGCATTTTTGCTTCGTAATTGCTACTTGAACTCAAAATCACTGTAACATAGTCTCTTACAATATTTAACACACGCACATAAACACAAATATAAAATTAAAAATATATTTAATTGCTTTCCTCTTTATCTTTAGTCCTTGTATCTTCTCAGTTTTCTTCTTGCTCTTGGCTTGGGTGATTATTCCACATCAAAATATCTTTAATTCATATCAAAAAGTTCTCATTATAGGGTGAAATATCTTAAATGGTGCCCTATCTGATATATAATTAGTTTCTTGCAAGTTTGACTTAGAATCCCTTCAATATCAATACAACCACACAAAATTTTAATAGCCCCCACAGGCAAATGGAGATCATCTTGGCCCAATGTTCTCATGCTTCACTTCATTGCTCATCCATCTACATAGGCTACGACTAATTTGTCTCCTCCAAAGTCATCCTCATAGCTTCCTCCATTGATGACCATTCGAACATATTTGCTGACATTCCATCAATCTTTCTAGTTGGGAAAAGTTATGCATCCCTCGCTGCTTGCTGCACAGTACCTGGGTTCTCACTACTCTCTTATACTATAAATCTTCTACTAGTATTCTTCCTGCTACTTTTAAAGGGAACATATTATTCTGCTTGTATTTTACTAAGATGGAAGTTACATCTTCAACATACAATACTTTTTACTATCGATTTGCTAGCTAAATATCTGTATACTTTAAGTAGTTCGGAGAAAAATCAACAGTGTGCACGCTGAAAATGAATATAGAGAAGCTCATCATTCAAGAGCTCCCTAGCAGCAAAGCAGTTCAATAAGAAATAAGAAAAAACAAAGGATAGGGGGAGTCTTCAATCATTGAAAGGCTTGGTAGGGCAGCTGGCTGACTTGCTCAGAAAGAACATGCCCAGACTCAGTAGTATTCAGCTTTTAGATAGCAATAGGCATGGGGATTTTATACTCCAAAATAAATGTTATAATAAGCCAAAGTTCTATGAACTTCCTCCTAAACTGGGCTTACGTGGTTTCTCCAAGTCGGAAAATTACAATTTGGGAAATAAAAATTTTTAGATATAATCAATCATTAAAAACAATTTTAAACTCAAAATACTTTAAAAAAAAACATGGTTTTCAATTTGACATTCAAAATGAATTAAAAAAGAAAATCTTCTTTTTATAAGAGGCTCTCTTATTTGTGAAAAATTAATACAAAAAATTTCTAATGCAATTTGAAAATTTTAGTGCTTGGTTTGATAATAAAATAAATATAGAATAAAATTTTAATGAATTCCTTTTTCGCTCCATATATCATTGCTGATGCATTCTAAACTCACATTTTCGACCAAAATCTAAAATATACCGCAAAGTGACTTCGTTATCATCTCCCGCCACAGCCCTGGCATCTGCTACTTTTAGCCTTTCACCATCATTGCCGACCACAGGTCACTACTATTATTGAGTTATGCACTACATTCTTTTTATTTCAAGTCAAATAAACTGTATTAATTTTATACTAATCCAAATAAACTCCTAATATTTCAAATACATTATATTCTTTTTATATTGTATTTTATTTTATTCCACATTCTTTTTTTTAGTAAATAAAATAATCATAAAACATTATTCTTCATCTTCAACCAACCAAATTAAAATTAGATAAAAAGAATTTGAGATTTCATAAATTGTTGATTTCAAATCTAAACGTCTAATGTACGGCTTCGTTTGGGACGGCTTTCTTATTGCTAGGGCTGCAAACGAACCGAGCCGAGCCGAGTATGTGAATGTTCATGTTTGAGTTCGTTTATCATTAGCCTGTTCAAGTTTGGTTCGTGTTTGATTCGAGCTTTATTGTTTGTGTTCATGTTTGGTTCATTTAATTTAAGGGTGTTCATGTTTGGTTCATGTTCGGTTTGTTTAGTGCTTATCGAGCTTTAAACAAACAAGCCTTAACGAGCTATGTTCATGAACATATTTAGCAAACAATCTATTGAACAAACAATAATATGAAGTTAGCCTTCCACCATTCTAAGCAATCAAAATGAACTACTGAATTTTCTTCCTTAATGAATTACTGAATGTCATAGTCAGCCTCACGAATCGAGCTTTTATCGAGCTCAATGTCGAGCTTGTTCACGAACTTTAAATGATTTTGTTCGTGAACATAAATGAACCGAACACATTAGTGTTCAAGCTTGTTTATTTAAGGATCGAGTATTTAAAATATTGTTCAAGTTTGTTTGTTTAGTTAGTTAAACGATCACAAACGAGCTTTAATCGAACCGAGCATCGAGTAGCTCGTCGAACGTTTGGTTCACTTGCAGCCCTACTTATTGCTTCTTAAAGCAGCTTTTTAGTAAAAAATTAAAATTTTTTTACTAAAAAGTTACTTTAAGAAGCAATAAAAAAATCGTCCCAAATGAAACTTACATAATAAAATGGGCTATGTAGTACTCCATACCTTCCTGTAAAAGTTGTAAAGGCCAAAATGTGATGGTTGTTGGCTATTTGCAGTTAAACTTTTGTATTTGACCTTACTTGCATCGCTACATCAACACCACAAATGTTGCGTCCAGAAAAGCTGTCTTCGTCCTTCAGCGTAGGTTGCAGTTGCTTGCTATCATTGGCCCATTTATTTGATGATTATTTTTCTATTATTTTATTACGAGAGAGTTCAACTGTTTTTAAAAGAGAAGATGTGAAGATGTTACTCTTTTTTTTTTTTTGTTGAAAAATTTGGGGCATAGCCCATTCATTAATCTATGAAACTTAGAGATAAAAATAAGTTTCAGGTAAACGGAGCTAAATAGCTCCAGCAAAAACATGGAGTAAGCACAAAAAGAGGAGCCAAAATGACCTATCAAAAGATAGAAGAAATAAAAAGACTAATCAAGCAAAATTATATTGCAATGACTGAAAAGCAAAAGAGGAAAAGAAAATCTAAATCTAAGCCAAGACTTAGATTACGAGTCCAAAATATCAATCAGATCAATAAGGCTCTTCAAAAACTCCTCTGGTTTCCCGGAGACCATCCAAAGAGATTGGCCTGAATTTAGGGAAATCATCGTTATCCTAGTTTTGCAAAATTTCCACCAAGCCGATATTGAGAAAGTCATTAAAGCTTCGATATAAGGGCCTAATATCTATGCACGAAGAAGCAGCCAAGCTGCACAAAAAATTACAGCATGTCCAATAGATTTTCTCCATTCTTCCACTTAGAAACTTCAAGAAATACTACTTTTTTTAATATTGTGACAAATAGAAGTAGAAATAGTCGTAGAATTACCAAACTTCCTGTCATTTCTTTCCCTCCACAAGCAGTAAACATAAGGTAAGCAAATATAGATTTTTAGCATTTGTAACAGAGAACAACACCATTGCATTGATTAGCTCAAAATTTTGAAGCACATTAGGTCTGAATAATAGATTTTTAGCCCCAGGAATCAGCTCAACAAGCATAGTGAATGAAAAATTGCTTTCAAAGAAAAGTTGAGAGGGGCTTTCCAAAGAAGTATGACAGACAACACATTGGATCAACCATTATACTCCTTTTAAGGAGTGTATAAGCTGTTTTTAACCCACCAACCAGAGACATCCAACAATAAGCACAAAAATGCAGAGCATAGTGGTTATGCTAGACAAACCTATTTTAAGAACAGGACAACCCACAACTATAAAATTCAACAAGAAACATTTTAAAATTCCCTTCTTCATAGTGTTCCCATTTCAGATATATAGAGGAAGAATCCTTGACCAGAATTTCAGAAATAGCTTCTGCAAAAAGATTGTGAACATGAGCAGGCAAGGACCAGTCGTGTTTGTTAGGTAATATGTCAAGTTGGGCAAAGGGACGAAAAGATTAAGGAGGGTGTGAGATAATGGTAGTTCAGAGATGCTAACACCATTACACCAGTGATCCCAATTAAGGGAAATAGGACAGTTAGGAGAAACTAGAAAGTGGAATTTTCCTCTAACTGAAATAGTAGTTTTGCAAATACTTTTCCAAAAGGGAGAGGATGTGGTGAGAGGGGGCACCAAGCGGAAGAGTATCTGGAAGATAACCAATTAGAGAGAGCTGAGGGTATGTTGTAAAATCTGCTTATGAGAGAGCAATTATAACAAAATTGAAGTTCTTGTAGAGAAGGAAGGCCTAAACCACCCTATGACTTAAGTTTGCAAGAATTAGCCTATGAAATAAGATGCAGTTTCCTAGCATCCATATCACCATAATACAAAAACTTTGCACTTATTTTCCCAATATATTTGATAGTGGTTTTAGGTAGAATAGAGCCTTGAATCTAGTAAGCAAGCAATTGTATTCCAAATGATAAATCTTAAGAATTGTAACCTATCTGCAAGAGAGAGAGAGAGAGAGAGAGAGAGAGAGAGAGAGAGAGATTTTGCTTTCCAACCAAAAAGTTTGTTAATTATAGTTTCCAGCAAAGACGAAAATTCAGTAAGCTTTGTTCTATTTGGGGAGATAGGAATGCTAAGGTAACTAAAGTAGGAGCAAGGTGAAAACTTTTTTTAATAAAATTTCAAGGTGTTTAGCAATCTCCACAATAAATTAAAGGAAGGACTAATTATTTATAATGAACTAGAATAAATTAGAAGTTAATTGTGGCAATCTAAAAGCTAGAGGGATGTGTTCACAACCTTGAAAATAGGCCCCAAAAGTCATTAGAAACGAATAATGCTATTCATTCAATCCATGAATCATTAAACTGGTGTTATGTAAGGCTACAACATTGTTTATTGAATTGTATTATAATATTAATACCAATATGCTTATATAAAGACAAGAAAAGAGAGTAGGAATGAAAATTTAATAAATGATAGGATACATAATAATTAGTATATATTACCACTAATAAATATCATAAATTCCTATCGCAAATATTAGACACATGGCATAATATTAAGTAATATTTTAAAGCATAATAATTCTAATATCCATCACAAGCTCATGATGTTGCTATAAGAAGCATTGAGATTTTGCCAATCAAAAATTACAAACATGGAAGTAGGTGAGACTTAATCATCAACAAGATGGTCACTTGCCATCATAAACAACATTAACACTTGCCATCGCCAAATAGGATGATGCATTCCATTGATTGACACTTATAATTGCAAATAAGGACAATGCACATCATCAATACCAATACTAAAGCCAATAAGGTTGCCTCCTGCAATCGCCAAAAATATATCAATAATTTTGATCTCCACTATCGCTTATAAGGGTATTGTGTGTCATCGATAACAATTTTGATGCCAACAAAGTTGTCATATCTATCACTAACAAAATCAATAATATCTATACCGATCAAACACATATAAAAATGATGCACATCATCAACAATGTATATCCAAATATGCCTATGGCATGGCTCAACCAAGCTTAATTTTCCTTGAGGCAAGGAAGGCTAAAGTTATACTTTCCAAGGATCAACTGTCATTAATCAAAAGTCAATGTACACTCTCCAGAAAATTCTCTGAGAACTTTTTAGCAACTCTCTGGGAATTATTCAAGCTTTCTATGAACTCATAATTAAGCATCATAATGAACAAGACAGACATGTGATCCCACTAGCCATTCATCACTCATCACACAGTAGGCCCACAAACCACTCACCACTCATCACTCAAAAGGCCCACTCATCACATGTTACTCAACAGACGCACTCATCACTCTATGGGCACAGTAGTAACTCAGCACTTGGTGGACCTTCTTGCCAATCTTCACTTTGGTTAGGTCCACTCGTCATTTGACACTAGTTGAACCTATTCATAACTCGTCACTTAGCAGGCCCACTAGCCACTCTTCACTAGGTAGGCTTACTGGACTAATGACTGTCCACGTGTCAATTGTCTATTTATATTTTTATATTTTCTTAGTTGCATATTTTTTAGACTACACACCTTACATATATAAATGAATATATTTCATTATACATCTTTTTTTGTAGCCCTAGAATCCTACAAATTAATAATCATAAAGCAATTTTTGAGGGGCAGAAATCCATTTAGAAGCACTTGGATTCAATAATAAAATCCTTAAAATCTCTCTCTCGCTATCTCGCTCTCTCTCTCTCTTCTCTCTCTAGCTTTCACTTTCCATCTTTTTTATCTCTTCCTATAATGATATTGTGAACCTTTTAAGTCTACAAAGTAAAGTCTTGATGTTGCCTAGGATAAAATTGGATTTGATATCCTAACAAGTATAGTGATTGTGGAATGATAAAAGTGACCAAAATGAAGCCTTATAAGAAGAGTAGAGGAGTTGCAAATACTGAAAGAGCTTGCCAAAGTAAACTTTGACTCATCCAAAATTGAACTTGTCAAGAGAGAGTTTTGCTTATCAAAAAATTAAACCCATCAAGGGAGTGTCCAACTTATTAAAAGTTCAATGGATGGTGTTAAGCCTCGTTGAACTGCCTAGGCATACCAAGGGGGGAGTGAATTAGTTATTTAAAAATTTCTTTAATGCAATGAAAAAGTCTTTTTGATATTTTCAAAAACTTGAATTAAGCATTTTAATCACGTGATGTGAATGCTAATAAAAATAATAACAATCACAATAATGATGAAAATTTAAATAAATCAATCTAATATCAATTATAATATTTTCAATATATATTTTTCAAGAAAATAAATTACAAAAAAATAAAGTGCAGAAAATAATTAAAATGGGCACATCAGAATTTTAAAGTGGTTAAATCAAACAATGACCTACATCCACTCACTAGAGTCCTCCTCTCTGGGTATTGCACTAACTCTTAGTGTCTCTCCTTTATCCCCCACAACAAGGTGGAGAAGACCTTACATGAATCACTTCCACTAACCCAGTGCGACAGAGAATAGGTGTAATGCCTCAGAATCAAATTAGAAGAATTGTCTATTTGTCATTTTAAAAATATACCAGAGCTTCTACAAATTAATAATATAAATAATAACAAGAAAAAGTAACTAAAATCATATACATCAAGATATTTTATTATTTATTCAACCAAAATGTCATTTACATTAGCTAGGAGATCAATTTAAAAAGAATAAAAGAAAATATAGAACCAAAATTAAAAAAAAAAACTTGAGGATCCCTGGTAATCTTACTCCAACTAGTCCTGACCCCTTCCCTGACCTGAAATCATTAAAAGTTCACATAGTAAGCTCAAAAGCCTAGTAGTAATCTAAAACTCACTAAAGCTTTACATGCAAGAACTAAAGAATCAATATGTTATACTTAGTCTTATATAATCAATAGCAGTCAATATAGTTAATGACCAAATATTATCAATAAAACTTAAAATGATCAATAATAAAAGTAGAGAATAATTATAATGAATTTAAAAATTAATATTTGATATTAAATTTTGAAAGTGCGAGTTGCACCAAGAGGGGGGTGAATTGGTTCTTAAAAATAAATCATAAATAAGAGTTCTAATTTTTTGAAGATTTTTCAGACTTTTCAATTAAATAATTTAACTAACCAATGTGAAAGCTAATGAATTGATCACGATTATAACAATAGTGATAAAATTTTAAATCTCACAATAGAATACTAAAATCAGATTTTCACCAAGCTGTTGTAGCAAAAATTAAATACAAGAAATAAAATGTATAATAAGAAAAAGCACACCTAAGATTTTTATAGTGGTTCGGTCAATCTTGACCTACATCCACTCCCCGGAGTCCTCCACTCCGAGAATTGCACAAATAAAAAAGTGACTCTCCTTCTACTCCCACAGCAAGGCAGAGAAGCCTTTACAAAATTCACTTTCACCTTCCCCGATGTAGTGGAGTGTCAGACGCTATGTCACCTTCCCGGTGACAATAGCGGCCCTTCTCTTTTTTCTCCCTCCTCTAGAAGACAGAGAATCTTACCTCCTTTTTCTCCCTCCTGGAGAAGGTAGAGAACCTCGAGGACTTTGACCTAGAAGCCTCTCTCCCTAGAGAGCTTCCAAGAGACTCACCAAGGCCATAGAAGGAGCAAGCGTGTAGCTAGCCCAAAGTAACCGTGTGATCACCCTACACTACTCCCTCACACTCAACTTCACCTTCTCCTTCCTCTCAACCCAAGATCTCTCTTAAAGCCCCACTTAGAGTTCCTTCTTCTATCACATTCCTCTCTCTCAATATTTGGTGAAAAACTTAAAACATTATTTTTATAATAGGCTTCAAAAATCCCTAAAAAAATTTAAGTTAGCCATCACTGTACTTACAATATGATCCTAGTTCATACAAGACGATCAGTTCAAAATAACTCCCATCCAGTACGAAAGGGAACGAACAGTTTATATTTTTTAATATATCGTACAGTACGATATAAAAATCGTCCAGTACGATCTATTTTATTTCTTCTGTTCGTACGGGATGAACCTTGGGATAACCAAAAGTTATCTCTGCTAATTGTCCCGCACTGCTCATTCATACAGTATGATTAGTTGAGTTTATGCAGTTTGTCCTGTACGATGCATATATCGTACAGTATGATTAGTTCAAAAAATCAGGGTTTTATCTAGTACGATCTTTGGTACGACCAAATTTCATCTATGTTCTTCATAGCATACGATCATGATCGTACAGTACGATCATCAATCATTAATTAAACCATGATTTAATTGAATAATTATGAGGGTTAATTTTAGCAAGATTTCAAATATTCATAAACTATGATCAGTTCAAAAATTAATTTTCAAAATCTTACTTAAATTATTCTAGCAGCTAGGGTTTGAGATTGAAAATGAATCATATAATACGATCAAGATTGTATAATAGGATTAGTTCATAAAAACTAATATTTCTAATTAACCGTTAAGCCTATTTTCGGATAACAGATCGTACTTTATAATTTTTATTAAAAATCATACAGTATGATTTATTAAAAAAAATTAAACTTAAAAAATTTATTCCTCTATATGTGTGTGCATGGTCACCAAATTTGCATACACTCTTTTGTGGCCAGACTCAAGAAATAAAAAATAAAGAAAATAAAAATTATAAACTCTTTTACATCCTACTGTACCTAGTCTTGAGTCTTCGACAGTCTTGAGCAGTATGTATTCTACCTGAAATATTAGTGCTCACAGATAAAAATAACATCTAAAATATTTAGGATAGAATGTAATAATTCAATTAATATTATTTGTCATCACCAAAATCACAGACTAGAAATCCTAGATTGTAAGAAATTTAATAAATTGGTAAAATAACGGTGCAAAAATCCTTCATAAATTACTAAAGAAATTTATCTTATCTATTCATATGCATCATCTATTTATGTATTATTAATGACACCAATATTATCAATGATATTAATATATATGTCAATGTCAAGAGTGCTATCAATATATGCATGCATCAATGTATAATTTAATAAGGCTGGATATCTGGCTTTAACGTATTATTTTTAACATCTTTTACCCCAATTAATTCCTAGTTGGTCATAAGTCATATTAATTATTACTCAATTATCATTACATGTAGCTTCGTTAAATTAATAAAGAGTATTGATTCTTTGCCCGTTGGCGTAATCGATCATCTGTTATATGCTACAACCATGATAACACCACAAACTATATTAAAAAAAAACCCGTCAACCCACCCTCCTTTGTAGGGTATTATATTGTAATAGTCAACCCATTTTATAGTGTTAACATGCAGCCTTTCTTGCTTATGCAAATGCCATAATCAAAATGCAATAGGAAATAATCAATTCTGTTCAATACAAGAAAATTTATAATCAAAATCATTGAAAACTAAAATGAGATTTGAATTACTTATAATAAAAAAAACATCTGAACAAAATTAATGGATGAAAAAGTCCCGAACAACCTTCTCTCTCTTCCCTGTCTCTTCTTCGACCAGGCATGACACTAAAATTTAGATTTTTCATAAAAAAATTATTTAAAAAAAATTTGGATTATCACAACAAGAATCATTTTTACCCTCCTAGTGAGGTAAAAAATCTTGGAAGCTCTTTTCATCCTCTTCGTGAAGGCAGTGAACCTAGAAGCTTTTTTATCCTCCTAGTGAAGGCAGAGTATCTTGTAATCCTTTTTCACCCTCCTGGTGAAGGCGGAGAACCTCGAGCTTTAACCTTGATGCTTCTCTTCCTAGAGCAGCCCTAGCAGATCCATAAAGCCCTATAGGGAATTAGGGTGTAAGCTTGCTTGAAGCAACCTTGTGAAAACCCCAACACTACTTCTCCCTCTCACTAATCTTACATTCTCCTTCTCCACTCTTCAGGATCTCTCACAACTCTTTCACTGAATTCCTTCAATAGCCAAAAGTCTCACTTTGAGATAATTAAGAGAAGCTTTTTATATAAGGTCTCCAAAAACCCTAAAATTTTAATTTAACTAAAACTATTCATACAGTATGATCGATGATCGTACAGTACGATTAGTTAAAAAATCAGATAACATTCAATATGATGGAACAAGCCTAGGATAAATTGTTTAAAAACTATATACTAATCATACAGTACAATCAGTTGATCGTACACTACGATTAGTTCAATTATTTTATGATAGTATAGGATGATTGGAAATCATATCTGCCTATCATCCAGTATGATTGATATCATGTCATACGATTAGTTCAAAAATTAAAGTTTCATCCAGAATGATCGCTGGGATGATCAATTTTTGTCTCTACCTATCTTATAGTACGATCAACATTGTATAATACAATCAATTAGATTAATTAAATTATTATTTGATTGACTAATCATGTGGATTAAATTAAGTTTTAAAATAGTGTACTATATGAATGACATCATACAGTACGATCAGTTCAAAAATTAAAAATTAAATTACTTACTTAATTTTAATTGGCGGCTAGGGTTTTTGTGTTTAAACGGAGCATACAATATGAACTGGATTGTACAGTATGATTAGGTCAAAGACATTAATTATAAAATCAGTCATTTTAAATAATTTTAAAAATAATGGATCATACAGTATGATCTAGATTATATAATATTATTAGTTAAAAAAATTAAAACTCATTTTCTTACTCCCCTATGTGTGTGCATGATCACCAAAATAACAAACACCTTCTACAGGACTTTGACTCAAAAAAATTAAAAATAAATAAATAAGAATTACAGACTCTTGTCAAACATGTTCCTATTTTACCCAAACTTGAGCATTGAATCTTCTTACATGGTGTATGACATACCTAAAATATCAGTACAGACAAAAATATCAGTACACACAAAAATATATATGCAATACAAATTGGTATGAAAAATGAAAGTATAATACATAATATTTGTTATTATCAAAATCACAAGCTCACAATCCCAGATTATAATAATCTCCCCTTTTTATGATGGCAAATATTTTTGGTTGAAATTGTATGAAACTTATATTTTCTCATAATCTCTAGCTCATTAGATAAGATAATTTAAAAAATAAAGGGAAATATTTTTTTCATTCTTTTTTTATTTTTTTGTTTTTTGAGTTGTAAACACAAACGAACAACAAAGAATAAAGAGGCTAAAACAAATGGATTAAATAGAACATCACAAAATATAACTAACCATCTACTCCCCCTTTTGACATCACCAAAAAGGAGAGAAAAATACAAGAAAATTTCACAACAAAGATGACAACACATATTTAAAATAAAGACTATAACCAAACAAGCAACCTAGAATTAGGGTCTCTGATCAGCTGGTGGTAATGGTAGTGGTTGGAAGTAGTAGTGAATAGTGTCAAATTGCTCACCAAACCATGCCATATCAGCCTCATACTATTGGTGCTGCTGAATGTGACTATTCAAATGGGACTCCAATTAATTAAAATGGTGGATCAATATCTCGTAGGAAAAAGGCTGGTATGCTAGTGCTTGTGCTGGTCCTGGTGTTGAAGCAGGCGCTAGTACTAAAGCTAGTGCTAGAAGGTCTCACCCTTCCTCATCAAACTCTGAATCTTCTTCAGTATATCCCCCTTGGTGATGATGAAAGAGAACATGCAAAGAGCCATCAGAGTAGAAAATAGGAAATTTAACTATCGGTGTGGATTGCGTAAGCTGATATTTTTGGTCCAATAGATAGGCAATATGGTCACCTTATCTAAGGTTATGCTTATGATGGGTTGTGCGTACATGAAGGGAAGTGAGATTTTGCGGAAAAAAATGATCATGTTGGCCTCATCAAAAGCATTATTGCACATGATTAGGTGAGTACATATAGGAGTGTGTGGACCTCCAAAAGGGCATCGCTCGACTGGGGAATAGAGTGCAGAGGGTACAATCGCACTATCCCGTAGGACAAAATGGTCGTACGCCTATGGACTCTTTACAAGCAGGCCAATTGGAGGGAAGATTAGATCACACATATGATTAACCATTGAGGATTGTGGCTTTCACCTATGCACCTCAATGGATAATAATATACATAATATGATCAAAGTCATGAGATTTCCCCCACCCGATATATCAGCTTAGCGATGTTTATTTGATGTGGGATTCAATTTCCCACGGGCGCAAGCCCCAGTGGTTAATTATATCTTATGTCGGGGCCTAAGAAGACTCTCGATTAAGGATCCTATATTATTCTCTCAGGTGGGATTGTCACATATGGAGGAGACTAAAAAGTTCCTACTCAAAGGGAAGAAAAGGCTCAACTTGGCTTAGTCAACATACATGGCTCACATCATCATCTGGAAGGCTAAGGTAATGAGAAGAAACTGGAAAAAAAGAAAATAATGCACTTAGAGCATACGAGAGAGAAGGTTGGAGGTGGCTTCATTCATGTGACATGGATAAGTAGGATTTATAGCCTCTGAAGGATAGAGGACTTATCTTCCAATGAGGCATACTACGGGACACCGACGGTAGCAGCCTTGAGACAGATGGTTCTGATTGCATCAGACGTGGGATCTAACCACCAGAGGAGCTTCGAGGTTCGGAGGAAGCTGTGGGATGATGGGATCTCCACCATTGATCAAACGATCAACGGTGGAGATCTTGTACACCTTAAATATGCTTTCGAGATGCCCTAGGATGCATTTTTGACTCGTTCTCTCATACGACTCCTCCAAATGCGATGAAATTTTAAACACAATTAGCAATAGTGAAGAGCATTCATGTGGGGTAACTTACGTGGTCTAAAATGCACTTTATAGAAAGCTATTTAACCTAGCATGTTCTAGACTAGAGTTAGAGATTTCACCTTCGTTTGTGGACAGATTAATCCACTTAAGGGTTCTCTGAACTTGTTTACTATCCACGTTTAAAGTTGTAGAAGACTCCTCGAGCTCCCAGCATCTAGATCAAGCACAAAATGCCTTGGAAGGAACTTAGGCTCGGTTTGCTAGAGATCTCACCGCCGGTGAGCTTTTACTTGTGAGTTTGAGTGGGGAAAGGTGGGAGAGAACTTTGGGAGCACAGAGGGACCAGGGTTCACTCTTGGGGATGCTTATGGAGGGAAAAGTGCCCTCTATGTTTCCCTAACAAGCCTATATATGGACTTAGGCTTGTGATGAACGGCCTAGATCCACCCTAGGGCTAATTGGGAGGGAAAAGATCCTCCTTGGCTTGGATTTGAATCAAGAGATTATTAGGGAAGGTTTAAAGCCATTAAATAGGGTGGATTGGACTTAATTAAGCCAAGTTTGACCAAACAAGGCTTCGACTCACCAAGCCATGGGTTGACTTGGTCAATTAGATCCAAGTAGGTGGAGGATTGAGCCAAAGATGGATTGAAATTGATTAGGATTCAAATTGGGACCATTTGGGCTAGTTGGGTCAACCTGGGTTAACCTGGTCAACCGGGTTGACCCAGGGCCTAGGTCTGAGCTCAATAGACCTAATTTGACCCATTGAACCCAATGGCATGGGCCTTGGGGTCTGGCTTGGTCAATTTGACCAAGCCAACCCCCCTTGACCCAAGGGTGTAGGTGAAAGCAAGGTCAATAGAGTGGAGTGATATTTACCCTATCTCCAGCTTTAGGAAGAATCAAAGTCCAAAGAATATGCTAAATGATACGAGCATTTTGGTTTAATTATTAGAAAAATGGATGGTGTTGGTTTAGAGGAGCATTTCTAATGAAAAAATTTACAGTGGTCCAGTCAAAATCTCCCCTAGACAACAGGATATGGGGTTGAACCCCTTCAGTGGTCTAATGTAGGTATTCAGCTAAGTCTTGTTTGGTAATTTCTACGGGTAGTCTATACACATATAAGGTCATGGTAGATAAGTCTGCAGACCCTCGTAGGCTTGCAAAGAATTCATAAATAAGTTTTGAGTTGAAAGGGAAGGCTAGGGTAAGAATGAAATGAAGAGTGCAAGTGGCAAAAAAAGATCTATTACCCTAAAACTAAAAGTTGATTGTTCAAAGATGCGAGATAGGGTAATCTGGGCTTCTTTGAATCTGTGGTAGACAGACTCATCCTCAACAGTTTGGAAGAGGTCAATAATAGGACGATGCGTGGAACTACCTTGGAACAGTTGAGGGGCTCACTTTCCACCAGCCATTAAGAAGGTTGAAGGATGAGTCTGAGAAAAAAAAAGGAGTTGAAGGATGAAGTGAGTGAAACCTTAGAAATTCCACCTTACTTATAGAATTTTAGTAGATCATACAGTATGATCAAAGTTCATACTAGATGATTAGAAGAATTTAATTTGTATGGATAATATGTCAAAAAAAGTTTTCAAATCATAAAATATAGGAATTATACTGGATGATCTTCGTTAAAAGGGATCATCCTAAAAACTCATTGGTATGACCTTTGACTAAAAGATGTGTATAGTACATACAGGCATTCATATAGTACGATGATGTTTCAAAAATTATACAAGATGATTTAATTCATTCAATGGAAACTTACACATGGATCATATAATACGAAAAGGTGGATCATACAATATGATCATGAATGAATAGTCCAATATGAACTATTGAAATCACATAGGGTAAGGAGGTGTTGAGTTGTGAAGATCGTACATTATGAATATGGTTCGTACAGTGCAATGTGAAATTTTTTTTTATATGGTGTGTGATGATCAGGGAATAACTACTATTAAGCAAATAACACTGAACAATTACAACAACAACATCAACATCAAGCCTTTATCCCACTACGTGGGGTAGGCTACATGAATCCTTTTTCTCCATAAAATAAAAATACAAATATAGAAATACACAAAACACATAAAATCTCAAGCTGTTGATTTCATCTTATCCTGAATTAAGCATGAATGTCAATGGCACCTAATTTAGTCTTCAATGCATTAAAGATGTCATAGCTTAAGGATTTAGTAAAGATATTTTCCAGTTGATCTTTAGTTGCTACATGATGCAACTCAATATCTCCCAGCCAATAATGTCTCTAATGAAGTGGTGTCTGATGTCTATATGCTTAGCACGGGAGTGTTAGATAGGATCCTTAGAGATACATATAGCACTGGTATTGTCACACATAATTTGAATAGTGTTAATAGGGAGTCCAAGGTCAAGGATTTGTTGCTTTAGCCATAAGACTTGTGCAACACAACTTCCTGCAGTAATGTAGTCTGCCTCAACGGTGGATAGAGCTACAAAGTTTTATTTTCTACTAGACTAGGAAACTAAGGATTGACTTATGAACTGACAAATTCTAGAGGTACTTTTTCTATCAATCCTAGATCCTATATAGTCTAAGTTGGAATATCCTATGATTTTAAATGAGGAGCTATATATAGGGTACTATATACCTAAATTTTGGGTGCCTATAAGGTATCTAAGGATTCTCTTAGTAGCTTTCATATGTGATTCTTTATGATCTTATTAAAATATTGCACAAAGATAAACACTAAACATAATGTCAGGTCTGTTAGTAGTTAAATACAGAAGTGATCCTAATATACCCCTATATTTCTTTTGATCTATTGTATTTTCACCTACATCATTGTATAATTGAATGATAGAGCTCATGGGTGTATTAATTTCTCTAGCATTTTCCATCTCATATTTCTTTAGAATATCCTTAATATATTACTTTGGCTTAGAAAAGTTTCATCATCCATTTGCTTTACACTAAAAATAAGAAAATAAGTCAGCTCTCTGTTCATACTCATTTCAAATTATTTACTTATGGTTCCTAAAAATTCATTATAAAGATTTTTATTTTTGATCCAAATAGTATATCATCTATATATATTTGAATAATTAGTAGATCAACTCATACTTTCTTAAGGAATAGGGTGGTATCTTCACTACCCTTAATAAAGGATCTATATAGGCCTTTCATACCATGCCCTAAGTACTTGCTTTAATCCATACAATGCCTTTTTCAATTTATCTACATGATTAGGAGAGGTTGAATTTTCAAATCCAGGGGGTTGCTTTACATACATCTTTATTAATCACCCCATTCAAAAGGCACTCTTTATATCTATTTCGTACAGCTTAAAACCTTTAAAGCAAGCAAAGGCTAACAGCACTCTAATAGCTTCTATCCTAGCTATAGGGGTAAAGATCTCCTTAAATCAATGCCTTCTATTTGATTATACCTTTTAGCTACTAATCTATCTTTATTTCTAATTATTACTCCAGAGTAGTTCATCTTGTTCTTAAAACCTCATTGATTCCTACAACACTTTAGTCTATATGTCTACTAACCAATTCCCAAATATCATTTATAATAAATTGGTTCAATTCTTCTTTCATAGCTAGGATCCATAATTCATCAGATAGGGTATGATCTACACTAGTGGGTTATATCATAGAGATGAAAGCATATGAGTTCTCTAGGTGACTAGATGCATATCTCCAATCTCAAGGCAAGGGCTTCTGAGGTTCTTCTCTATTTCCTAGGCCAATGGATTCTATTCCTTGGGTGACCACTACATTCTCTTCTTCTTCTAACCTAGGCTAACTAGATTTATCAGATTGATAAAATAATACATGGGTGGTTTCCTTTACCACTAAGGTCCTTTTATTAAAACTCTATAGGCTTTATCTACAGAAGAATAACCTAGAAAAACTCCTTCATTAGACTTAAGGGTCAAATTTCTTAGTGATGATTTTCATTTATCAGAATGAAATATTTATATCCAAAGACGTGAAGGTGATACAGATTGGGTGTTTTACCCTTAAGTAGCTCATAGGGAGTCTTATTAAGTTTGGATATAAGATTTACCCTATTCAAACATAACAAGTAGTGTTAACTACTTCTGCCAAAAAATATCTAAAAGTGAATATTCTACTAACATAGCTATAGTAGCTTCTACTAGGATTTTATTCTTTCTTTTAGTTACTCTATTCTACTAAGGGGTTCTAGGGGTAGAAAAATTATGTTCTATACCTTGCTCCTTACAAAATAATTCAACCCTATTATTTTTAAATTCTCCACCATGATCACTATGGATAATATATTTGACATCCTAATTTCCTCTATATCCAAGTGGAGAAATTTCTAAATTTCTCAAATGATTCACTTTTAAGTGATAGGAATCTAACTCATGTGAATCTAGAAAAATCATATGCAATCATATATCCAAAGGTCTTCCCGCCTACGCTGGCTATACTAACGGGTCCAAACAAGTCAATCTGAAGAATTTTTAGTGGTCTAGAAGTGATGATGTTCTTAATAGAATGAAAAGAATTTTTGATTTATTTTTTTATTGGCAGGCATCACAAAGTTGATCTTTAGAAAATCTAGTCTGGGTATGCCTCTATATACGTCTTTCTGGGTTATCTTCCTAAGAATTTTCATGCTTGCATGACATACTCGCCTATGCCACTGCCAAGATTCATCAATAATAGATTTTAAACATAAAAAAATTGAATAGTCAATATAATTCAAATCAAGCATGTAAATATTGTTAGCTTTTTTCTTTCTAAAATATTTTTTTCATTTAAGCTTATCAGACACTTAGTAGATAAAATTTTAATATTAAAATCTTTATCACATAATTGGCTAATATAAAGTAGGTTATTCTTTAATCCATCTACTAACAAGGCATATTTAATAATAAAATTTTTTGAGCTGCTAATCATACATGATCCCACCACTTTCATGGTGGTGTTGTCTCTCAGTGTTACCTTGCCTCCTGCCTTAGCCTTCAGCATGATGAATTGCTTCATATCTCCAGTCATGTAACTTGAGCATTCACTTTCCAGGTACCACATGCTCACACTAATTCTTTTGTGAGAGCACCCCTACAAAGTCAATCAAGGGTTAGTTTTGAGAACCCAAGTGAATTTGGGTTCCACCTTATGATTTAATGAATGAATTGCATGCATACTATGGTGTGATGCAAATGATTTTGGCCTCCACACTAGATGTGTTCTATGGTGTATAATGCAAGTGCAAGCTATGTGTCCTAACATGCCACAAGAGTAACACTTAAGTCCCAGGAAAGTACTCAATAATCTACTCTGGGTGTTGTGCCTATTCTTAGGGGTTTGTGATGCATGTAGTGATGTGGGGTTATAACATTATGTTAGTGTAGGTGGTGGTCTATTATTTTGAAGTGCATGAACTTTTACTTTTTGTACTCATTGGCACATTCAAACTTTTAACTTCAAGTTTCAATGCATGCTTATTATGATAAAGTTTAATTACAAGTGTTTCTAGTTCTTTATGTGCTTCTTCTAGTTCAAGATGCTCGAATTTTAAGGATTTATGTTCTTTGGTTAACTCAATATACTTCTTATTTAGTCCATCAAATTCATCAAGTAAAGAAGCTAATTTGTTATCTAGATTAGCAATCCTAAGACTACCATACTCTTTTTATAATTCAAAAAACTTACATTCAAACTAGCATACATTTTCTTTAGCATTCTATATACATCATAAATTTTTTCAGAAATCTCAAATAACTCATCATATAAAAGCCCACATATCTCATCTTGATCAAAATGGTCAAGCTTATCATTTGCCATAAGGCATATATAAGTTACCTCCTCCACTTCCAGTTCTAATGAGTTTGAAGTGGAGTTTGCCCAAAATGCCTTTTGCATCCTTCGCTTCCCTTTTCTGACTTTAATCTTCCCATCACCATTCTCCTTAATTGGGTGACCTTTTAAGTTAGGGCAATCTGACTTAAAGTAACCTAGTTTCCTACATTCAAAATAAATAACATCAGAGGAAACTTTTCTGTTTGTATTGACTTTACCTTTATTCCAATGTTGATGATGTCTTTGCTTTCTCTTTAGAATGCTCTTGAATTACTGGGTCATCAATGCTATGTCATCATCCTCATTAGTTGCAGAGCTATCACTTTCTAAATCATTGGCTTTTAATACCACAGCTTTCTCCTTCTTTTTGTCACTTGCATTCAAAACTATTTGACTCACACTTTGCTTATAGGCAATGAGTGAGCTATATAGATTATCAATGAAATAAACATTTAAATCTTTAGATTTGCATATTGTAGTGACTTTGGCATCATAGTTACTAGCTAGACAATAAAAAATTTTGTTAACTTTCTCAGAGTTTGAATGTTCTCTACCTAAAGTATGCAAGGATGTCACTATCTGAATAAACCTAGTGTATATGTCAGAGATAGTCTCATTAGGTTTCATGCAAAAAATTTTGTAATCGTGCAATAAAATGTTCAACCTAAATTATTTAACTTGACTAGTACCTTCATACGTAATGAATAGTCTATCCTAAATATATTTGTTAGTGGTACAGGTAGAAACTCTCATGTAATCTTCAAACTTAAGTGCATAGAAAAAGCTATTTAAACATTCAGCATTCAAGTGAGCTAAGTCTCTATCCTTATTACTCTATTTAGTGAATGGTGTCTCTACTTTAACTCCATTAATGAATCTAAAAGGCGTTGAGTATCCCTCTTGAATCATATGCCATATGCAAAAATCAATAAATTACAAGAAAGTATACATGCGAATTTCTTAAAAATCAGATGGAATATTTTTAAGAAGTGGTTGACGAGTTATTGAATAACCCTCCATGGTGTTTCTATTTTCAAAGTCTGTAATAGATCATTTTCTCAAGGTTTTCTAAAACACTACTTGTGAGACCCGCTCTGATACCAATTGAAAGTTTAATGGAGGGTGTTAAGCCTCACTGAATTGCTCTTAGCACACTCAGAGGGGGTGAATTGGTTATTTAAAAATTTCTTTAACACAAAGAAAAAGTCTTTTTAACATTTTTAAAAACTTGAATTAAGTATTTTGATCACCCGATGTGGAAGCTAATAAAAATAATAAAAATCACAATGATGATGATAATTTAATAAGATCAATTTAATATCAAACATAATATTTTCAACATGCATTTTCAAAAAAATAAATTACAGAAAAGTAAAGTGCATAAAATAAAATATGAAAATAAAATATGAACGAGCACAATATAATTTTATAGTAGTTCGATTAAATAATGACCTACATCCATTCCCTAGAGTCCTCCTCTTTGGGCATTACACTAACTCTTAGTATCTCTCCTTTAGCCCCTACAACAAGGTGGAGAAGCCCTTACAAGAATCAATTCCACCAATTCGGTGCAGCGGAGAACTAGATTCTTTTCACCCTCTTCATGAGGCAGAGAATCTTGGAAGCTCTTTTCACCCTCTTGGTGAAGGAAGCAAACTGGAAGATTTTTCATCATCTTGGTGAAGGCAGAGTACCTTGCAATCCTTTCACCCTCTTAGTGAAGGTAGAGAATCTTAATCTTTAACCTTGAAGCTTTTCTTCCCAGAGCAGTCCTAGCAAATCCACTGAGCCTTTTGGAGGAATCTATGTGCAAGCTTGCTGGGCGTGACTGTGTGAAAACCCCCACACTACTTCTCTCTCTCACAAAACTTACCTTATCCTTCTCCACACTCCAAGATCTCTCACAGCTCTCTCACAGAATTCCTTCAATAGCCAAAAGTCTCACTTTGAGATAATTAAGAAATGCTTTTTATATAAGGTCCCCAAAAACCCTAAAATTTTAATTCAACCGAAAATGTTCATACAATACGATTAGTTGATCATACAGTTTGATTAGTTCCATTATTTCATGATCATATAGGATGATTTTTGAGATGATTGAAAATCATCTCTATTTATCTTCTAGTAAAATTGACATCGTATATTATAATTAGTTCAAAAATTAAGGTTTCATCTAGGATGTTCATAGGAATGATTGATTTTCATCTATGTCTATCGTATAGTATGATCAATATCATACAGTATGATCGACCGAATTATTTAAATCTTGATTTGATTGACTAATCACGGGGATTAAATTAAGTAACTTTTTAAACCTCATACTGTCACCACAGGAAAACTAGGAAATACAGGCAGAATTTCCGGCAGAACTAACTACGCCGGAAACAACGATGGCATTACCGACGAAATTATCCGCCAGTCTGTTTACAGCGGATGTTCTGGCGGAAATAGCGTCGGTAACTTGTCGGTGGTGAAACCGTCAAGATTGCGCCGGTGTTATCAATTTACCGATGCATATTCCGTCGGTAATGTCCGGCGGATATTTCAGTGAATTTCCTGTCGGGTTAATTAAAACCCGACGAAGTATTACCGGCAGATATGCCGCCGGTAAGGTAGCCGGCGGATATTCCACCAGAAAATATGCCAGTAATTCCAATATATCGGCCCCTGCCCTCGACTTCAGGACATTCTGCACCTGTTCGACTTCACTCCTTCGATGACGTTCCATACCTATTCGACTTCACCCCTGCCCTCAAGCTGCTTGCTGTTCGCTCCTTCGACGACGTTCCACACCTGTTCGACTTCGCCCCTACCCTCGAACTCTCTTGCTGTGTAGGTAACTTTCTCCCTTTTGCATACTTTGCTCCAGTTCAAATTTGCTCCTTTAATGAAGTTCGACTTTTCTCCTTCGACACAGTTCGACTTTGCTCCTTGATGCTGTTCGACTTCGCTCCGTTGATGCTATTCGACTTCGCTCCTTCGATGACGTTCAATTCCAAACAGGAGCTCGCTTGCTGTGTAGGTAACTTTCTCCCTTTCGCATAGTTCAAGTTTACCTTCAATTTCTTTTATAGTCTTATTAATAAGAAGAATATCATCAGCAAAAACCATACACCAAGGTACATCATCTTATAAATGTCTAGTGAGAACATCCATGACTAAAGGAAAAAGATATGGCTTTAAGGCTGATCCTTGATGTATGTAATCCAACCTAAATAGGAAAATACTTTGTCAAACCTCCTTGTGTTTGAAAAGAAGTAATAGCTCATGCATACATATCTTTAATGATTTTAATATAAGCGTTATCATATGCTTTCTCAAAATCAATAAATCAATAGCTCATGCATACATATCTTGGTCAAACACTCAAGCTCGCTTGCTGTTCTTGGAACTTTATCATATGCTTTCTCTAAATCAATAAATATCAAATGTAGATCATCCTTATTCTCTCTATATTTCTCCATCAAACCTAGATAGGACTATCTTGCTAGGGCACGAGGGCAAGGATGGCCATAAGGGTGGGCACGATTATCTTTAGCTTCCAAGAAGAGGTGGAGAAATGAGATGCATACTACTTTGAAGAAGAAGCAAAGCTAGGAACTGTATTATATAATGATAGGGCATTGGTGTAAGAAATACAGGAATTAATTCCAATGTGTATGAGTTTGAGTTCCTCTTTCCTCTATGTCCCGCTCATATCCCACCGTGTTTGATAAGTGCAGTGTCCTTGATAAGTGCAGTGTCCAATTTTACACTAAATAAATTTGATACAATTTCTAAAGTATCATACATGTGTTGGGACATGTTGAAGCTATATGTTTGCATCTAACAGTGTCTGACACAAGCCATTTGAAAGTATTTATCCTTTATAGCTTTTTATCAATGGTAGTATATAACTATTTTGGCTTAATAGTGTATATTATGGAAATTTTACATGTTTTATGCACAAATGTTTGTTTTACATTTTATATCCATATAAAAAATTCTTGTCCATAAAATGTCCTATATTATGAAGCATAACTTTTTTTTCTCAGTTGTATGCCCATTTTTGTCACCTAAATGTATGGCTTCCATAGTAGACCTACCCGGCATGAATCCAAATTGATTATGAGAAACATTAGTATCACGCCGCAACATACGCTCCATTAACTATTGGAATATCACTATATTATCGTATGACAACTAATCGTAACTTATATCCTTATTGTTAATATTATATGTAGCTATGTATTATGGATATTAGAACTCAAAGAAGTTGGATGTATAATCGATTAGTGCAAGGACGAAAGACATTAACTGATGAGTTCATTAGGGGAAATATTTTTATTCAAATAGCTTCTCAACTACCCAGCTTCATCTCAGATGAAAAGTTTCATTGCCCATATTCT
The DNA here is from genome assembly GCA_019925795.1 of Dendrobium chrysotoxum. NCBI lineage: Eukaryota > Viridiplantae > Streptophyta > Magnoliopsida > Asparagales > Orchidaceae > Dendrobium > Dendrobium chrysotoxum. Next base: position 20,997,519 of record CM034305.1, read on the forward strand.
AAACATAAAAATTAGGTGCACCTTAGCCCAGATGATGTAACTGTTGATCTATATCGGCGAGGTTTCATGCCAGAATATTGGTATTGGACTTCTCATGGTGAGTATGAACCATATTTCGATTCTCGATCCTGCCCATCGATAAGTGCTACTAGAGATATGAAGAGCATATCATACCTAATCTTGAGGACTAAATTCATGATGCAAGTGGAGCACAATTTGAATAATATACAGAAGAGTCACCTAATAAAGAAGCACAAAATTTTTATGATTTGTTACATGCTTCCCAACAACCAATATGGAAAGGTTGCATCACTCACTCAGAGTTATCCATTGCTGTTAAGATGTTAAGTATCAAGACAGAATATAATATCCCCGTGATTATTTTAATCAATTTATTAGACTGCTCAAAGAAACAAATCTAGCATATAGCATAATTCCTACATATTTATATCAGACTAAGAAGTTGGTTTCTAAGCTTGGGTTGACATACAAAAAGATAGATTATTATGTCAATGGATGCATATTATTCTACAAAGATTTTCAATCAGATATTGTATGCCATTATTGCAATGCACCGAGATTTAAACCAAAATCTATCACGAAAAGAAAGCTGAAGGAAGTAGCAGCCAGTAGGTTATTTTACTTACCCATAATTTCTAGACTGCAATGATTATATACATCAATGAGATCTGTTGAACATATGATGATGGCATAAAAAACATATCTCATAAGAAGGTTTATCACACATCCATAAGCAGATGCCTGGAAACATTTTGATCGTACATATCCCACCTTCGCCTCAGAATCAAGAAATAAGATATAGTTTATGCGCAGATGGTTTCACTCCATTAGTTAGTCTCTTCCTCTCATGTTACTCATGTTGCCCGTCATACTCACACTATACAATCTTCCACCAGAGTTGTGCATGACTACTCCTTATATATTTTTGACGCTTATCATTCCAGGGCCACATAATCCAAAAGCAAAGATCGATGTATTCTTATAACCATTAATTAAAGATTTAAATTTATTATGGGAAGAGGGAATAAGTACATATGACATCTCCACTAAATAGAACTTCATTATGAGGGCAGTATTACTTTGGAGAATTGGTGATTTTCCCGCGTACAATATGCTCTCAGGTTGGAACACTTCTGAAAAATTAGCTTGTCCACTTTGCATGGAACATACAAAGTCATTCACTTTAAAGCATGGAGGGAAGAACACTTGGTTCGACTGTCATCGCATGTTCTTACCTATAGATCATCCTTTCAGGCGAAATAAGGATGGTTTTGTCAAGAATAAAATGGTTATGTTGCTGCCTCCTCCTAGATTAACTAGTGAAGAAATATTTGAAAGAGTCAGATCCAGCCCCATAATAGTGGAATCTCCAATATTAGCTGATTATAAATTGCCAGGATATGGTGTCAACCACAACTAGACCAAGAAAAATATTTTTTGGTTATTACCATATTGGAGGATAAACTTGATCAGACATAACTTAGACATGATGTATATAGAGAAAAATAACTTTGATAATATATTTAATACAGTCATAGATATCAAAGATAAATCCAAAGACAACATAAAAGTAAGGATGGACTTAAAGGAGATTTGTAGGAGGAAAGCATTAGAATTGAGGGATGGTGGAAATGAAAAATTTTTCAAACCAAAAGCTCCATTCACTTTGCCTTTGGAGCAGAGGCGTGTTGTTTGTGAATTGGTGAAGAGTTTACGGGTACCTGATGGATATTCTTCAAATTTAAGTAGATGTGTTAACAGTAGAACTGGGAGATTATTTGGTATGAAGAGTCATAACTATCATATTTTCATGCAATGTCTATTATCAATTGCCTTTAGTTATCTGTCGGATCTAATTTTGAAGCCCTTGATCGAGCTTAGTATCTTCTTCAAAAATTTATGCTCTTCAAAATTGCATACAGAGCACTTGATTCTTATGGAGCAGTATATCCCTTTTATTCTGTGCAAACTTGAGAAGATATTTCCTCCAGCTTTCTTTGACTCTATGGAGCATCTGCCCGTACATTTGCCAAATGAAGCTAGAGTTGGTGGACCAGTTCAGTATCGGTGAATGTATCCTTTTGAGAGGTACTTAAATAAACTTAAGAAGACTGCTAAGAACAAAGCGCTTCCTAAAGGCTCAATATGTGAGCATATTTAATGTACGAGATAACCCAGTTTTGCTCATATTACTTTGAAACAACGTCACAATCAAGTCAGAGAGTTTGAGGTATGTTATTATATAAAATTTAGTGATCTGTCGCATGTTGATTGAACCTAACAGTGACATATAAGTACTAATTTTGTTTCAGTCATGTAAATAGAATTGAATTAGTTTTTTTGATAACTAACATATTGCTTTCAGGTTTTATCTGTCAAAAGTGCCTACGCATAAAATACGGGACATCATACGGAGTAGATACAATGCTCCTTATATTTCTTGGAAGGAAGTCCCGAAAAAAGTACGGGACATGTAGTTTAGAGAGTTTGAGGTATATTATTATATAAAATTTTTTGTATTATATCTAATTTATATAAGCTAAAAAAATTATGTATTCTTTATTGTATGTGTTTAAATGTAGAAAGATTTTTGTTGGCTGCCACAACATAATGATAAAATCAGAAAGAACTTTGAGAAGCGTGGCTCAACTCATATGTGAGATATATTTACTAACATTAGAAAATCAGGCTAGCGACCACTCTGGATTGGTGAGGGTGTATTGGCAGAGTTGAGTAGTGCTTGGGGTAGCCTAGATTATACCAGAAGGAGAGATTAAAATAGACAGAACAGAGCTTCTATGTTGGGGGCTTGGGTAGTTCCCTTCATACAGGAGGTTCTGTTCCTCATACTGAGCACAAAAAATATTTGGTAAGAAAATTTAAAATATTTTAATAATTTATTTTAATTAGAATACTAATATATATCTATTACAAAAATAGGTGCTATGTAGAGAACCGACTCCTGTTGAATTGCATAGTCATACCCACAAGCAGCAGGAGGACTAGCAATGGGTTGACGAGCGTGCTAGGAAAGCCTATATAAGTATATAAGTTTATTTTTGATAATATTATGTATAAATTACATAACTTTTTATTAACTTTCATAGGAGGAGTACACACAGCTTCGAGAGAGTCAGGCTGCAGCAGGTGAAGGTTCTTCTGCTGGATCAACAGAATATTCTGACTACCGCACTTGGTTGCAAGCGGTAGGAGGAATGCAACACGATAGAGTATACAGGTTAGGCTTGCAGGCCTATGCATATGAAGGGCAGACATCTAGTGGCTCCAGTTTTTCATCTAGTACCCAGGAGTCTTTATATACCCAACAGATAGCTGCCCTTACAGCCGAGCTAAAATAGGTAAGAAAAGCACAAGCTGATTGGCAGATGCAAGCAGCAGCAGATGCAGATGCAGCAGCAGTAAGCTCAAATGTAGAAGAAATAAAAAAGATGATTAGCAGATGAGTAATGGTAGGAGTACAGCATCACCTTAGGATGAACTGAATCAGAGTAGACGTTATTTATCTATTTTACTGATGTGGACATCTATATTTATGTGTTTTTGGACATGTTTATCTATTTGCTGTTTGAACATGTTTAGATATTTGTTGATGACACACTTCTTATATATGTTTATTAATATGTTTAATTATTTGTTATGTAGATAATGCTCTTCTGGTTTATGCGTATATTTAGTTATATTTTTTTATATGCAGGTATAAATGTGGAAATCACTTTTCAAAGTGAGGAAATTTTTTTATTTTTGCTACTGGTTTCTGGAGGATTACCACCAGAATGGTTGTCGGTAATACGATATGACGACCTTCCTGGCGAAATATGCGATGGAACTTCCGACGGGTATTTTGATGGTGATATCTGACGGTACAAATCGGCATCGAGTTTTTTGCGACGGACTATCTGCCGGTAAGTCCGACGGAAGATTTCCTTCTGTAATTCCGACGGAGTATTCGCCGGAACACGACGACAGAAAAGGCATCGGATTGTCAAACATTTCCGTCAGTTGTCCACCAGAAAGACCACTGGAAAAATTTTTGACGAAAATAATAAGACGGAAATATTTTTTCGACTCGCGTTTTACCGTCGGAGTATGTTCCGTCGAAAATCCGCAGAAAACTTATTTTTTCTGGCATATTTTTCACTTTACCGACGGATTATGTCCGCCGGTAATGGCTGCATTTCTTGTAGTGTGTACAAACGACCTCGTACAATATGATCAGTTCAAAAATTAAAAATTAAAATACTTACTTAATTTTGATTAGGGGCTAGGGTTTCTATGTTTAAACAGATCATACAGTATAATTAGTTCAAAGACATTAATTACAAAATTAGCCATTTTAAATCATTTCAAAAATAGCACGTACAGTACCATCTGGATCGTATAGAATGATTAGTTAAAAAAATTTAATACTTATGTTTCTCACTCCCCTGTGTGTGTGCGCGGTCGTCAAAATAGCATACCTATAGGACTTTGACTCAAGAAATTTAAAAATAAATAAATAAGAATTACAAACTCTTATCAACCATGTTTTTATTCTACCCAAACTTGAGCCATAAATCTTCTTGCATGGTGTATGACATACCTGAAATGTTAGTACACACAAAAATATATAAGCAATAAAAATTAGTAGGAAAAATGAAAGTACAATCAATAATATTTGCTATCATCAAAATCACAAGCTCAAGATCCCAGATTACAACACTTACCTGAGAACTAAAGGATTCAAAGAGAGAGAGTTCAATGACTTCGTATAATTAAACACAAAAAAATTACGTGACTCATTGCTCTCTTTAAAAATATTTGGCTTTTATTTATAGATATATGTATTTATAAGAAATAATTTGAGAATTTTTTAAAATAAGTTGAATCTAGAAACAAATTAATCAACTTTTTAGCTAACTTCAAGTTAAAGAGTTGACATTTTGATGACTGAGATAACTATTAGAGAAACTTCGTTCCTAAAATAAGAGCACTCAACTAATCATAAATAAGATCGACTACTTGGGTTTAGTAAGTAGAGTGATTACAACTCAAGATAAAGTTTAAAATCTATGAGACTACGCCTTGTAAAAAAGCTAAGGCCTCTACTTAGACAACCTCTATGAGAGCTAAGGCCACTAGGTAGACAAATAGTTTATGCTTAATGAAGTTGCTTTTTTATTGTTAACTTGAGTCACCCATCTAAGGTGATGTATGTCGAATAAAACTAAAAGGGAATAATCTCAAATCACTCAAAGAATGGTCCTATTCACTCATTGGGTCCCTTCACTATTCATCACTAGTCCCTCAGCCCATGGGTAATCATATATTAGGTTGACTGATTTGGTTAAGGTATCAAAGTGGTCTTAGCTATGGGTCAAGTTTAAAAGCTATAAGATTATTCCATGTAGAAATGTGAAACTCTCAGATAGACAATATGTAGGAGAGCTAACGACCCCATATAGATGCATAGTATGTGCTTAATGAAGTTATATTTTTTTATTATTAACTTGTATCTCCCCTCTAAGGGGAAGATAAGTCCAATAAATATAAAAAGGAATAATCTCAAATCACTTTAACAGATATCTTATTCACTCAATGGGATCACTCACCACTTGTCACTCTTTGCTTGCCACTCATCACTCATCAGAGGTAGATCACTCGTCAGACCCACTTGGCGGGCCTAATTTTGGCATCAATTAAGATAAAGCCAAATAATTCTTGAAATATTCTTTAAACTAGAAAGTTGTTTTGATAATCTCTATTCAATATATTTTTATTGCAACATATTAATTGTTTTATTCTTTTTGCAAGTCTCTTTTCAAAGAAATAAGAGAACTTGAGAACTAAATATATATTCGAACATGCCAATGGCCTAGCTCAATCAAGCTCAATCTTTCTTAAGGCAAGGAAGGCTAAAGGTATACCCATAAAAGGGTCAATAATCACTCATCAATGGCCAAGGTACACTCTCTAAGAATTCCCTAAGGACACTCCAACAATTTGTTTGAAACTCTCCAAGTGTAATAACTACTATAACAGTGTTACCTCCATTCTGACACAGTCCGATAAGTCTTGTCTATTCGAATTTCTAGATTTCATTCTGCACATGTCTAAGAATGTTTTGTATGTATGTGATTGCGTAAATTTTATTCTGAAGTGTATCCTTAGAGTTTGTGTACATGAAACCTGAAGTCTGGAATTTCCATTGGGAAAGCTACTGTTGTGTTTAGGGGTGTTGCGACACTAAGCTCTTAAGTTTAGTTCATTTTAATATGAATAGTGCTAATATAGCGGCATCACTATCTGGAATGCTGCAACATTATGTCCAATTTTTATAAAAATATCAAAATCTACTTAATTTTTCATTTGGTGAAATCCCCCCCTTAGAGCTGCTAGCTAAGAGGGAGAGGGATTTTAGTGAGAGAAAGCTAGGGTTCGAGCAACTTCCATCCATTTTAAGTTGTATGCCCAATTTTAGAAGTTGTTCGAATTGAGATAGATTACATTATGTCTATCTCAGTTTTTAATAATATATAAATTTTGAGATATTTTTAATTAAAATTATAAATTTCTATTATAAAATTGGGGATAACTTCTTATCTACTAAACTTTCATCATATAACTATTTATATATTATAGATATGAGCATTCTGGATATTTTAGTATTTTCTTTAAAATTTTTGACTAGGTAGACTAGAAAATGTGCTATTTTTTAGCAATTTGGAAAATAATTCTGACTTTATAAAATAATATTGTTATACATTCAATGCTTTAAAATAACATTCTGAACAATCCCTAGTAATCTTCTGAAATTATGAAATTTGCATAGTTGTTGAATCTGTTGGCTACTGATATAGCATTCTGTGATTTTTTATATTTTTATTATTTCTATTTATTTATTAAAATGCAATTATATATATGTTTATCTACTTAAAATGTGTGATGCTGAGGAGTTTTGAATGTTGGAGAAAGTTATGTTATGCTGAATTCACTAAGAGCTACAAGGGCTTAAATTTTTGAATATATATTGTGCTAAGCATTTAGAAGTCATAAGGGCCTATTTTCTTATATGCTAATAGAGGGAGTCATAAAGGCATGTATTCTGATATCTATTTCAATTGGGATGTATAAGGGCTTGAGAAAAATCTATTACTTTTTCCTTTAATATATAAAGTATTTATTTATATATTTTTTATGCAAAGCCCATTTAATTTTTGTTATCTACTAACACTATCCTATTCAGTACAATTGTCTGTGAATAACTACTTTTAATTTAGCAAATGCATATTGATAAAACATTAAAAATTTAGATCTGTGGATGTGACATACTGAGCTTTGTTGGCTCACACATATTCTACATTCTATTTCAAGTCATGACAATGGTAAGGAGTGAGTTGAGTAGTTGAGGTTGTAGAATCTGATTATCAGAGTTTATATAGGTATTTTATTTAGTTTTTTTATTTTTTATAGTCATGATTATTATTTATTCTTCTCTATTTCTATTGTATCCATTTTTGTATTATAAAAATTTTGTTGTATATACATCTTGAAGATGAATAGAAAGAAAAATTTATGGATGATTGTATTTTCAATTTAGTGGTAATCTACAATCTGTTAAAAATTAAAGAGATCTAAAAAAAGTTCTACAAAACATGATCTTTGACTTGGTTATGTTGAGTGTTATGTTGAGTTGGGTTGTGAACTAGCCTTACTATATGTCCCACTCGTCACTCATTAATCATCACTCGGCAGGCCCACTTGCCACTCGTCACTTATCACGCATCACTCTGCAAGACCACTCACCACTAAGAGGGACCACACACCACTCATCAGTCATCATTGGTGGGCCTATTCATCACTCCTCACTCAGTGGACACACTCATCACTCAGTGGGCTAACTCACATCTTTTCACTCTATGGGTCCACTCATCACTCATCACTTGACAAGCTTACTCATTTGTCACCACTCATCATTTGACAGGTCCACTAGTCACTTTTCACTTGATAGGCTTACTTGTAACTCATCATTTGGCAGACCCACTTGATTAGTGATTATTCATGTGTCGATTGTCTGTGTATATTTTTATATTTTCTTAGCTACATACTTTTTGGGCTATAATCTTTATGTAAATAAATATGTTTTTTTTATATATCTTTTCCTCTAGACCTAGAAACCTATAACTAAAAGTTCATGGGCAATTTCAGGGGAGGAGGAAGTCATTTGGGACCAGTTGGATTCAATAATAAAATATTTAGAATATTTCTCATTCTCTCTTTTTCACTTCAGCCTATTGTAATGCTATGAGCCTTGTAATTCTTGGAGGTAAAATCCTGGTGTTTCTTACGAACAAATTTGGATACAATAGATACCAATACCAATGACAACAAAGTTGTTTCCTACCATTACTAGCAACATTGATGCTCAGTATTGCCGAAAAAAATGATGCATGTTGTCATTAGCATCGATGCCAACAAAATTTCCACCTACCATAACATAATCTTCCACAACTTCCAAATCCTTATTCTACTGACAAACTTATAAGTGCCTTCATTTATCTAGTTCGACCTTCCAAATTCATCAATGCTCCTACATCCCCCATGTTTATGCTTCTTTTGGATGGTTGCGTTGGCTTCAGTTTCCTAGTATCACTATAATAATTTTCACAACTAGAATCCAAATTATAAACACTAGCATCCATTTTTACCTCCTCCACATCCCATTGATTCATTACTCTGCCCAATGTTTTTCTTCCCCGCTAAAACCCTCGAAGCTGTTAGATGATTGAGAATAAACCACTTGAGAGCATCCCCTCACCTCGCCTAGCTCAGGACTCTGCAATTTTTTTAGCAAAGGTGTTGTTACTTTTCTTCTCACAATGTTCTCACCAAATATATGGGGGGATGGCAAAATAGAATCGATAAACTACCTCCAAGAATGTATTGCATCACCTCTGTTCAATTTTTTATGAAAATTTTCTATTAACTTGTATGTATCATCTTCCCTTCAATTGAACTTTATCACAAATTCCTTCAATTGGCATTCATTAAGAGAAAGAGATAACTAAAAGGTCACAAAGTGAGAAGGAAGTTTCTCTTGCAGAAAAACTTCAATTACAGAGAGAACAAGATCAAAAATGAATGTCAAAATCTAAAATTGCTCAAATGCAAGGAGAAATAAGATGCATACAATTTAATAGATAAATTCATAAAAAGGAAGAAAAGTTGAAAGGACTACTGAACCATTGTACTGACGATCTTATGAGCAAAATGTTGTCTTGAGTTACAGCTGAGTTTATCATTTTTCAATATTAAGGCTTCATTTGGGACAGGTTTTGCCCCACTATTTTTTTACCGCTTTCAAAAAATTTTTGTTCTAAATATCTACTTTAGAAAGCAGTAAGAAAGATGTCCCAAATGAAGCCTACGAAACAATTAGCTTCCATTCCCTAGCAAATAGTATGAGATCGCTGATGCTTTTCATATGCAAATGTTGAAAGCAACAAAAAATTGAGTGACGTAGATCATTCGTAAGGAATGTTAACTTCTTATTAAAAAAATTATTCAACATAATATTTGCAACTATGATATACTCACTGGCATAATTCTTCTAGATATGGAGAGTATACAAAGTAAGCTAAAGATCTACTTAAGAGAGTTCTAGCAAGAATGAATCTAAAAATCCCCTGAGCTTTTTCATATAGATTTAACAGAGTGATCCTCTCAAAATGTAAGATAACTAGCAGAAGAAAATCTAAAATAAAGGAGGTGTATTTTTAGCTTCGATTTTCAAATTCTAGCCATTCTAATGAATTTTGAAAAAGTTGAAGACCTGCAGCACATTTATGGACCTTTTTATGATATACTCCTCGATAGCAATGACATAGCTACTCGAACTCCCCCTCTACATGCAGGATGAAAACATCAAATACCTTCCTAGACTTAGGATACCTCATGAAAGATGGATGATAGGGAGCAACTTGTTAGGGGTACTTAAACAAGTTTCATTTAAAATAGGGTTAGTTAGTCTTGGGACACTTGTCCCTATTATCTTTGCTAGTTTGCTATGGTTGTTTTAAGGGTGGGACACTTGCCTGAATTATATAGAAAAAATGATGTACATCACTATTAAATGATATAATAGTGGAAACCAAAAAATGTGGTTTCATAAAATTGAATAATAATATTGCTTCTACAATTTCTCTTATTCGAACAAGCTCATATTAACATTATTTCACATAGATAGAGAAATGGTAGAATGGTTCATAAATGAGACCTCCATGATCAGAGTTCAATTCAGACCAGTTGATTCAATTGGGAAAAGGTAATTATTTGAAATTTTTATTTTTGAACCAATTTATATGTCTTTGAGTGTGTTTTTATGCATTAAAATGATTGTATGTGTTTTAGAATGAGTTGCAAGGGTTTGGACCAAATTTTGGCAAAATCTAAAAAATTGACTTTTGGAGCGTCCAAATGTTTGGTGTCCAAGCACCTTGGTGCTGCTACAGTACCAGATGCCAAATAGTGACATTGCAGCACTCTAGTCTCAGATTTTTGAATTTTTTAACTAGTGTCGCAGCACTAGGTTGCGACATAGTGCTAGGCCATTTACATCACCTTAAATATATTTTAAAAACACTATTCAATTCATTTGGACGCATGCAGCCGGCTGAGCAGGAGAGAGAAACACAAACATTTGGAGAGAGAAGATGGATTTTGAGCCGCTTCAGGCCATTTTTAGTCATCGGGCTAATTGAGAAAGTTATCCGAATCAAGGTAGGTTACATTTTACCAATCACGATTTTAATAATTCGATGTTTTTGAAATTTTTTTCATAAAATTTATATTTTTGTTACCGAAAAATGAGGATAATTTTGTATTGATAGAAGTTTTACCGCACAACTTTTTATATATTACCAAGACTGTGATTAAAAATATTTTGAGTACTTTTGAGAAATTTTCACCAGGTGTTTTGGAATTTGTGTGATTTTTATTAAATAAAAATTTATTAAATCTCAAAGAAATAGTTTCATAATATGATTAAAATCTTATAATGATAATGATGTTTTACACAATCTTTGAAATTTGGTTATGTTTGAAAATTATATATTTTTGCTCAGTAGTATTTTTTTGTTAAGGCATTTTAGTAATTTTTGAATTGAGTCCAGATATATTTAATTAATAAAATGCATAAAAAAATGTGTATAATGGTGAAAGAAATGTGAGATCATGTGATGTGATGTGGTGTTATGCCAGCGCTAGTGGGTGACCAATGTAGGATTCTGTAATACCGGCGCCAGTGGTTGATCGAGGTGTGATTATGTTATACCAGCATCAGTAGGCTACTGAGGTGGGATTCTATTATGTCAAGGCCTGAGGGATACTGACGTGGGATTTTGTTAACAAAGATATATGAAAATCTATTATACCAGGGCAAGTGGGCTATCAGGATGGGATTTCATTCACGAAGATATATAAAAGTTTAGGCTTGATAGCCACTATAATAATACTCTAATATCACTATGAAATGTTTACTCATAATTTAATTAGTTTTAATATTTATTTAAATGCATTCAGTTTAATACATGTTTCAATTTCGATTTTCATACAGTACTTTAGTTTATTATTACAGCAAAGTATTTTTAGTTCTTTTAGTTTTAGTTATTGATTTTTATTTTACGGTGTACTAGCCTACTGAGTCGTGTTAGCTCACTCCTTTTACTTCCATACTCAAGCCAGAGAAAATGTAAGGAGCGAGCTGAGTAGTTTGGATACTAGGCTCGAATCTATATTATAGATATGTCCTTTTGATTAGTTTTATTTTTGTAGGCTTTCTTTTATTTGGTTATGTTAATTATCGCCAAGCACTATTATAGATACTTCTGATTGTATATATATTCTTGGAAATATATAGGAATCATTTTTGAGATTCAGTGGTCTTCCATTTTATATTCATTTAGTAGTGGATCTATGTAATATATATTTGGAAGATTTATTTCAGAGCTTTTTCGACTGGATCTTGGGGTCAATCTTGATATAATTGGACACAGTATGACCTGTGTGATATCTGGTCATATCGGATCAGGTTGTGACAAGCTATTTGTTATCAGAGCAAGGTTGGAGAAGCAAATCATAGTAGAGCCATAGGATTTAATTTATAGAAGAGTGAGATGCTTCTAGGCAGTTTTGGGTGCTCATTTTATTTCTTTTTATTTGCATGTGTTATATTTAGCATTGATCAGTGTTTTGAGATGGCTGATCCACCTTAGCCAGATCTAGATATGACAAATGGTTAAAGCCTTAGTTAGGAAACTAAGGTTTAGGGTATAACTCATGTGATCAATTTTGAGGTGATTTCTTATATTACAGGTATAGTAACACAACTAGTAGGTGAGGCTATACATGGGTTTATAGTACCCGCCTTGCTGATATGGATAGACATTTATAGAATTTTATGAGGTTACAACCTCCCAGACTTTTAGGTGCTATTGAGTCTAGCACAGTTAAGGATTGGCTGATGAGGATAGAGAAGAATCTAGATGGGATATATTATCCTCCTGAGAGGTTTGCATTAGTTGTATTAATGTTGGATGGAGAGAGTTGGTGCCTTGGCCAGCAGAAGGAGAAGTTCTAAGGTCGTGTAAATACCATAATCACTTGGACGAGTTTACATAGATATTTAAGACTTGGTTTGCCATTTACTAAAAGATAGCTATAGAGCACTTTTCTAAATATGATTATAGGAAACATATCATAGATGCAGTATGAGACAGAGTTTATTACTCTATCTATGTTTGATCCATAGTTGATTAATACTCCTGAGGAGAAGTGATACAGATTTTTAGAGGGACTCTGAGATGCTTTAGGCAGCCACTGTTAGTACAAGATATTACAGATTTTGCTCAATTAGTAGAGAGGGCTAGAATGATGGAGAATTATCTAGTAGCAATTCAGTAACGATGGATTATGAGTAGGAAAAGATTTAGTAGTGAGATATTAAGTAGTAACCATTCTGGGAAGAAGAGCAGGTTTGGACCTACTAAGTTCATAAGGAGAGGATAGTCAATAGTGATTCCTTTTGGATCAGATAGAGGCAATATTGTTAGTTCTGGTGGTGTAGTTAGTGGGGCCCCATTATGCTAGTAGCATGGAAAGAGACATAGTGGTCACTGTTATAGAGCATCAGGCAGGTGTTTGTTGTGGTTAGTTTAGATACAAGATTATTGAGTGTCCACAGGGTGGCTTTGACAAACGTTCTAACTTGAGATCTATTATTTTTTGTCAGTTGATATTGAGTAAGCCAAGGACAGCACCACCCCAACCATATTTTAAGGCTTTGGTAGTTGGGATGTTGATCCGATATCATAAGGTTAGCCTTCTAGGGGTTCGAAGGGTGTAAGTAGTTTTATTGCTTTGACCCCAGTATAGCCATGAGTTTATAATATGATGCAGTAAAACGTTAGCTAGTCTTCAGATGTTGTGATAGGTATGACTTATATTTCTGTATCTCCTTACTTTATTTTATTCGATTCTGGTGCTTATCATTCTTTCATGTTAGTGCAATATTTTAATTCTCTTGGTTTACCTTTATATTATTACCTCTTTCTTTGTTTGTGGTTTTGCCTACGGAGTGAAATGGTAGCTAGTAGGATTTATTTTTATGATTTAGAATTTTCTGATAGGATTTGGAGATCTGGTTTGATTCTATTGCCTATTTTTATATTTGATGATATTTTTGGTATGGACTGGATGAATGAGTATGGGCTCAGATCAATTGTCTAAAAAAGAAAGTAAATTTGTATAAGAATGATGAGAGCTTTGTATTTTAGGGAATAAGGGGTAGTCTTTCTTTTCTTATTTTTGCTCTAGAAGTGGATAGAATTTGGAGGAAAAGTAGTCCAATATTTTTAGCTTCTGTTAGGGATATTATAATCTCTTCTGCATCTATGAGTAGTGTCCCTGTGGTTCATGAATTTTTAGATGTTTTCCTGAGGAGTTAGTGACTTATCACCAGACATAAAGGTAGTGTTTTATATCAATATTTTTTAGGTACGTCTCCAATATCTAAAGCTCCATATAGGATATCACCTAATGAGCTTCAAGAGTTGAAGATGCAGCTTTATGAGTTAGTGGATTAAGACCTCATCCATCCCAGTGTGTGTTCGTGGGGAGCACTTGTATTATTTGTCAAGAAGAAGGATGATACCTTACAGATGTGCATCAACTACAAAGATCTGAATAAGGTAACTATAACAAATAAGTATCATTCGCTAAGGATTGATGACTTATTTAATCAGCTGGCTGGATGTTTAATATTTTTTAAGATCGATTTATGATCTGGTTATCATCAACTGAAAGTGAGAGTAGAGAATATGTCGAAGACAACATTATGAGTTTTTAATCATATTGTCCGGCATGACTAATGCCCCATTGATCTTCATGGATTGATGAATAAGATTTTAAGAAAGTATCTGGATTAGATTGTTATAATTTTTATAGATGATATTTTGATTTATTCCATATTTGAGGAGGAGCATATATCATACTTTAGGACCGCTTTAGAGATTCTGAGGCAGTATTAATTATATGCTAAGTTCTCAAAGTGTGAATTTTAGTTGAGTAGTATTGCATTTACGGGACACGTTGTGAGCCGTACTGGCATTTTAGTAGATCCCCAGAAGATTCAGGCTGTTTTCGATTGGCCAACGCCTACTATAGTTTCGGCATATCGTAGTTTCTTAGGCTTGGCTGGATATTATCAAAAGTTTATTTAGAGTTTTTCTCAAATTTCTTTGCCTTTGATGAGATTGACTCAAAAATTGGTAGCTTTCACATAAATATCAGAGTGTGAGGATATTTTTAGCTGATGAAGGATTGTTTGACTTCTGCTCTAATTTTGACTATTTCTTTAGGTGTAAATGGTTTTAGGTTTTTAGTTATGCTTCACCAAGAGGATTGGGATGCATGTTTATGCAGCACGGTAGAGTTATTTCTTATGTATCTCGATAGTTAAAACCACATGAGAGGAACTACTTGATACATGATCTGGAGTTAACTGATGTTATATTCGTATTGAAGATTTGGAGGCATTACTTGTACGGAGTCAGATGCAAGAATTTTGTTAACCATCAGAGCTTGAAGTACATTTTTGCTTAGATGGATTTGAACTTGAGGCAGAGAAGATTGTTAGAGCTTATTAAGGATTATGATTTGACTATTCAGTATCAGCCTAATAAGGTGAATGTGATAGCAGATGCTTTGAGTAGGAAGTCATCAGGTAGTTCTCTTTTATTGTTTACTTTTATAGACCTTCTTATTCGAGATTTGGAGAAGCTGGAGATAGGTGTGGTATCAACTAATATAGATTTGAGTTTGCTATTTCAAATGACTAATTAACCAACTCTATAGGAAAGAATTCAAAAAGTTCAGAAATCAAATATAGAGTATCTAAAGTTAAGTGATCAAATTAAGGCTGATAAGAGACATGAACTCTCTCTATCTTATTCTCATATCATTTTTTTGTAAAGGTAGATTGTGGGTTCCATCGGTTGGTTATCTGAGAGTTGAGATTCTATATAAGACATATTATTTAAGCTACAATATTCATCCAGGAAGCAATAAGATGTATGGAGACTTAAAAGATATGTTATGGTGGTCTCGATTGAAGAAAAATATAGCATAATTTATATTAAAATGTGAGGTCTGTCAGTTAGTGAAGGCAGAGAATTAATGACCAGGTGGTCTTTTATAGTCATTACCTATTTCAGAGTGGAAGTGAGAAGAGATGACAATGGACTTCGCTATGGGTTTTCCTAGATCAAGATGTAGACATGATGTCGTATGGGTTATTATTGATTGACAGACAAAATCAGCGCACTTCATTCTGATATGACAGACTGATCCGGTTGACTAGTTAGCATAAATATATGTTAAAGATATTATCAGATTACATAATGTACTTAAGGTGATTATCTCCTATCATGAAGGTCAATTTACCTCCAAGTTGTAGAGAGGTATTCAATAAGGATTGGGTATAAAATTGCATTTTAGTACGGCTTTTCATCTATAGACAGATGGATAGTCTAAAAAGATTATTCAAGTACTAGAGGATCTTTTGAGACTCTATATTCTAGATTTTGATGGTAGTTAGGAGGATTAAATCCCACTTATAGAATTTACGTATACTAACGGTTATCTGTCTAGCATAGGCATTGTAGTTTATGAAGCTCTGTATGATAGGAAGTGTAGAACACCTTTGACTTTGATAGAGGTAAGGGATAGACAGGTGATAGAATCTGCTTTTATGGATCATACTATAACAAAAATCAATGCAGCATAGGCAGAAGAAGCATTAGGATAATAAATATAGGTTGGTAGAATTTTAGGTTGTCAATTTTGTTTATATCAAAATTAGCCTTATGAAAGGTGTCAGCAAGTTGAGTCCAAGGTATATTAGGCTTATTGAGGTGATCGAGTGGATTGGTTGTTTTGTTTCTAGGTTATTGTTACAAAATTATTTGTATGCATGATGTTAACATATATTGGGCCTTTTGAGGTGATCAAATATATACATCATATTTCATGTATCTTCTTTGAGAAAGTGGCTATCTAATTCAGAAAGAAATTATCTGTTAATGATATTGAGTTCATCCAAACCTGCATTATAGGGTAGAGTAGATAGGATTCTGGCATATGATGTGAGAAAATTAAGGAGCAAACAGATTTTGATGGTCATAGTACAATGGAAGAACAAGACCGCTAGAGAGGCTACTCGGGAAAAGGAATCTGAGATGAGATAGTTATACCCATGTTTATTTTGACTTGTTTTGATTTATAAATGTCAAGGATGACATTTTTCAGAGGGGAGAGTTGTCAGACCTCTAGGATTAGAGTCAGTTCAGACTAGTTGACTCAATTAGGAAAAGATAAGTATTTGAATTTTTGAGTTTTGAACCCATTTGCATGTCTTCGAGAGTATTTTTATGCATGAAAATAATTGCATGTGTTATAGAATGAGTCCCAAGGGTCTAGAGCAAATTTTAGCAAAATCTAAAAATTTCACTTTGGAGACAATATTTGGTGTCCAAGCACGTCATGGTTGCTATAGTGCCAAGCGCCAAATATGAAATTATAATATTTTAGCCTCAAATTTTAGGATTTTTGAACTAGCGTTGCAGCACTACGCCACAAACAACGCCTTAAATATATTATAAATGTACTATTCCATTCATTTGGCACATGTGCTGGTCGAGTAGGAGAGAGAAAGAGAGATTTGGAGAAGAAGAATATGTATTTTGAGCCGCTTTGGGTCATTTTTAGCCGTCAGGCTAATTTGGAATGTTGTATGAATCAAGGTAAGTTATATTTTGTCAATCTCAATTTTCAATAATTGGATATTTTTTAAAATTTTTCAAAAAAATTTATATCTTTATTATCTAAAAATGAGGATAACTTAGTATTGATAGAACTTTCACCATTATACTTTTTATATATTATACATATTGTGATTAAGAATATTTTAAATATTTTCTAAAATTTTTCCACTATGTGTTTAGGAATTTATATGATTTTAGTTGAATAAAAAATTATCGGAACTCTAAAAATAGTATCGTAGTACGATCAAATTTTTATAATGACATTTTACACAATCTCTAATAATTTGCTTATGTTTGGAAATTATGTATTTTGCTAAGTAGTATGTCTATTGCCTATCATTAAGGCATTTTTATAATTTTTGAATTTACTCCAGTTATGATTTAATTAATAAAATACATCAAAAAATATGTATAATGGTTAAAGAAATGTGAGATGATCTGATGTGATGTGGTGTTATGTTGACACCAATGGGCGACCGAGATAGGATTCTGTTATGCCGGTACAAGTGCACGACCAAGGTGGGATTCTGTTATGCCAATGCCATTGGGTGACTGAGGTTGGATTCTATTATGCCGAGGCATGAGAGCTACTGAGGTGGGATTATATTAATGAAGTTATATGAAAATCTATTATAATGAGGTCAGTGGGCTATCGAGGTGGGATTATGTTAATAAAGATATATAAAATTTGGGATTGAGATACATTCTGATAATCAATCTGATATCACTATAAAATGTTTACTCATAATTCAGTTAGTTTTAGTATTGTTTAAATGCATTCAGTTCAGCACACATCTCATTTTTAATTTTCTTTACAGTATTTATGTTTATTATTACAGCATCGTATTTTTTTGTTCTTTTTTGTTTCAATTATTAATTTTTGGTTTAGGATGCAATATCCTACTGAGTTGTATTAGCTCTCTTACTTTTACTTCTATTTTTAGGCTAGGGGAAAGGTAAGGAGCGAACTCAGTAGTTTGCATAACAGGCTCTGATCAGTGCTGTAGGTATGCCGTTTTGATTTTTTTTTTATTTTGCAAGCTTGGCTTTTTTTGTTTATGTTATTTGTCGCAAAGTGCTATTGTAGATACTTTATATTGTACATATATTATTGGATGATATATAGAAAGTTATTTTTGAGATTCATTAGTCTTTTGCTTTATATTATATTCATTAGTGGCTTTGTGTAATGTATACTTTGGAAGATTTATTTCAGTGCTTCTCCGACTGGATCTTGAGGTCTGTCTTGCCACAATCGAACACGGTATGACCTATGTGATATCGGATCAGATCGGGTCAGGTTGTTACATCATGTGCCATCATCTTAAGATGATTTCCTCATCATAATATGTACAAGTTTTGGATTATTAAAGTATGAGGATTTGCATGCTTACCAAGCCATTACAAATTACAACCCATGTTACATACCATCTACACTTTGAGACTTGCCCAATCAAATGACCAACATCAATAAATACTTCCTTTAGAGTTTCTTTATATCATGCCTAATAATAATCATTTGAAAAGAGGTGTGCCTCCACTACCTTCAATCTAAATTTTAAGCTTGAAAAGATAACTAAAGACAAGTTTAAAGATGGAAAAAACCCTCCACCTCACTACTACCACAGCACCTACAACCCGACATACTCCCAAACCCTCCATAAGCCATAATTTCTATTTCAGAAAACAACCCAAATTGAAATTATGAAAAAAAAAAAGAGAGAAAATTTTCTATGTTACATCTATGATGTGATATTTCATCTAAATCATATAAATAAAGGAAAACCATACACTCACTTATTTGATCATGAGGAAATCCAACAGAAATATCAGCCTAATTTTATACAAATTATTGGCATACAAAGTAATAACACAATGATGTTGGTTTAAGTTACAGATTAAGGTAAGTTTGAAATAATCAAGCTCATTTTCATAAGACTTGCACTTCTTTTACTTGAACCTCTAGATAACACATAGAGATGTCTCATACACACATCGTCATGAATGGCAAATTCATTTTATATTAAAATCTTAATTAATAAGGTCTTTCTCAGCTTATCCTAGCTAAAGAAGCTTATCTCAACTTTAGCATATGATGAATAGGAAAAGAACTTATAGTGATCATTGGATTTCATTAAATATATAATTTCCTATAGAATGAAACATTAAAAATCTTAAAATTCATCAAAATATTTTTGTGTGAGCTATAAGACTTGTTGAAATTGATTCCTCTCCTTCAGTGAGGTGAGATGTAAGTAGTCCTCTCTGGGATTCTCTTGAGGTCAACTGGATCATTGGGGGTAAGCAAAATCTAAAATCAATTTTGGGTCAGTGGAGACTAGAGCTTACTAGTGATGATCATAGAGCTAAGGGTCCTGATGAGTTTGTAGGAGTTACTAATGTGAAGGATGGTCTCTCCTTATAATGAGGAAGGTTGTCTCCTTACATAGTCATTCGGGCTTCTATAGTGAGTCTTTTCTTCTACGACCACCTATCAGATCAAGTAAATAAAATTGTTGGGTAATTTACATAAAGGGAATAATCATACTAAAGAGGAAAAGATTTAAAAAATTCTTATTGGCCCTATATACTAATTCTTATTCCTATTCATTTTGTTTTATCCTACAGCTAACCATGGATTAATAGGTTTAATTAAAGTGGAGACTTTTGGGGAGGCTTCTAATCTATCTTAGTTATCAAATGGAAAAGCCAATTCCATTTGAAATAGATTTTATAATGTGCTAAAGTTGGGTGATCTCCAATTACATTTTATATGGGTAAGTTGAACCATATGGCTTATTCAATTAAGCTGGGTCGAACTAGAGTTATATTCAAGCATATAACCTAAAAGCACTCTAAATGGTTTAGTTTAATTTAACTAATTGTTTGGGATAATTCACTTGGGGAAATAGATATTCACATTTATGTTCCAAAATGAACATTGAAGCTTTTTAGTAAATTGAACTAAACATTTGGCTATACTTTGATTGGTTTTGCAAATTGATTGACCGATATTTTCTTATAAGGTGGCTCCTTGATTTATATCAAGTTTTGACTTGCTTTACCAATATTGGTCAAACCAACAGTCAAAATGGATTGACCAAAATTGTCTCATATTTAAATCACCGTCATGAGACTCCATGTTCATTAAATTAGGAAATTTTGATCTATAAGATCATTTTGGCTTATTTGATGCATTTATGTTAACATTTGTCAAATTTGATTTTGTTTGACCAATTAGCCAATCTATGGGGATAATTGAGGCAAAATTTTTCCTCTATCTTAGGGACATCGTATTGAGTGCTTAGGATCCCTTAATTATAAGTTTTGAAGGTCTTGAAATCATTTGGGTTAATGTATAGATAATAGGCTTAGTTTGATCTATTAATGGTCAAAGTGGTTAACAAGAGTCCTAAGGGTTAAGTAGTGTTTATCCTACTTATTAACATCCTAGGTAAGGTTTAATTTAATCCAATATCATAAATGAATGCTAAATAAACAAAGTCAAAAATACATTTGTTTGCAGTTCGTGGATGCCTTGCTATACTCTTGTTTTATTTTCATACTTTTTTGCTAGAAATTTTTTTATATATGAAATAATGAATCTAGAAGTATGATTTTAGAACTAAAACTAATAGAGGCAAGGACCAAGTGTGGCAAAGACTTGTAACTTATACCTTGGCTTCATCATTATGATCTTTGTGCATAGGCATAGAATTAGGATGACCATATACCTTAGCTTTGTCACAAATGTGTTCTCTATTAATTTTTTCTTGTATTTGTGTATATTATAAAACCCATTTGGGATAAAAAATTTTATTTTATTTATTCAATTATTAATGATTATATGCATGCTCATGGGTGATTTCATGGTTGTATTCATGATTGATCTTCCTTACTTAAAAATAGAATTTTCATATTGAAATACATATAGTAATAGTTAAATATCTGTAAATTTTTAAAGGTGCCGCATCTAGCCATTATGTTGCTAAAATTTTCAGGTCAGTTGGGCAAGCAAGGTACTAATATTGTAGCAAGGTTCTTGCAAATTAGAATTTCTAAGGAAGTTAAATATTTAGAAAACCTTTGAGTGGCATAAAAGCTCTTCAATTATTTAAAATTTTTGCAATGGTTCTCCATTGAGTGGCGCATAAGAGGGCATGTCGCATGAAGATAAAATGTTGACTAGTAAAGTACTCTAGAATAGGTCGGTTGTTGATTGAACCCTAAGAAGGCATCTTACGTACGCAATGATAGTTACATTGACTAAAGGTCCCCAGAAGGCGTGCACTACTCCAACAGCAAAAAAAAAAAACCCTACGATGGTCCGCCATTGAGTAAATTTTTTTAGGCCAACTGAACCATATCAAGTTAACAAACAAATGAGATCGTGCATGCAGCTCCGCTGGTTAAGCAAACTTTTCCTCCCACGCGGCTCATGTTCAGATCTCCACGAGGTCTACAAAATATGCTTAATTTGGGTAACTTCTGCCTTTAAAAAGATGAGTTGTTCTATGTGGCTAAGCCTGTAAGTTATTTGTTTCAGTTGAATTCCTTTATTTCCCTTCGCAAAGTACACTGTACCTATCTTTAAAAGCTAGGATCCATAGATGGACTATTTTCACGTGAAGGAAAATACTGAAGTGAAGGTATCTGGGACTGGGAGCATTCACAAGAACTTTCTTCAAATGTCAGTGAGAAACCAGCAATAAAATTCTTAAGAAATCATATTCGCATAAATATCCTTCAAGATCAGCACAAATTCTTGAGGCAATTTTTCGCGATATATTCTTTAGTGATAAAGGTTCCATTCATGGCCGAAAGGTGCCATTATAATAAGTTTTAAACCATCAATGGTCAATTTGAATGCGAGATTTCTGTTGAATTTTAAGTAAAATTCTACTAAAATATTGTTGATAATGAATTCTAAAATATGATTAATATTAAAATATATTTGTGCTATAGCTTAATATTAAAAGCTTCATGATATAATAATCACTAAATTGGTGGCTTTGGCAAACAATTAAATCATAATAATCTATTTATAATTCATTTAATTCTAACTAAGTTTAATTATGATTGATTAATTTTTTGGTAAATCTTAGTGCAGTTTACTAATCCTAAAGTACACAGTGATTAGCAAAGCTAATATTATTATCTTCTAAGTTAAATATTAAATAAGTTCAATGAATCCAATTAACTCATAAATCTACTTTAAATCCATTAAATTTATTGTGTTACCGTGTGGTTGTTCCTTTTTTAGTGTTGTTT
>CM034305.1:21629149-21955104 GCA_019925795.1 Dendrobium chrysotoxum
GAAACTAATTCAAAATGCAAGACTGACTACTCCCCCTTTTGAGATCTCAAAAGGGAAAGACAACATATAAAAATAGTAAAACCTGTAGAATTCCAAAACCACAAGACTAACTACTCCCTTTTTTTTTGAATCAATCTGCTCCAGTAAATCAGAATTTTCCCTTAATTTTAAATCCAAAAACCAATAAGAAGACGATTGACAGCGCTGAAATCCAGAAAAAGTTAGAAAATCGACTTTCGTAACTCCCACCTCAGACACTCTATACATGCAAATCCCATCAAGACAAAAATCTAATTCAGAAGAAAGGAAATTAGATTCGAAAAGGGATCCTTTCAAGCCTCGTTCCAGAAAAACATCTGATATAATATTATTACAAAGTAATAAACCAGAAATCAGGATTTTCAAACACAAGCTTTTAAAAATATTAAGTGGCGCACAGATTTTTCTAAGGTATTTAACGATCTGAAAGGGAAGAAAGCTTGGGTGGGCTAATTTTGTGCCTCTTTTCTAATTTATTTTGTGCTTTGCGCATCTTTTGATTTTTGATACACTTTGTATATCTTTGAGTTTGGCGATATTTCGCATCTTTTTAGCTTTGGGCTCATTTTTTGCCTCTTTTTTAATTTATTTTGTGCACTGCGCATCTTTTGTAAGCTTTATCCCTCTCAAAATCATTAAAAGATCTCAACTGTAAAATTACCTTCCAGACATAGGAGACGCTCTCCACAGTAAGGAAGAGTAATTTACAAAATAAAAATCATACACTGTATGATAAGTGCAATTACTTGGTTTAGAAAATCATAACAATGACTTAAAACTTTAAAACACTAATCATATGAGGTAGAGTACTGTTGGAAGATAAAATAGATCTCTATTTCAAAAAATTAACTTTTTAATTTTGAAGAAGATTTTTTATCCAAAGAAATAATACAGCATTTAAGGGAGTTAGAAGAAGAGAAAATTATCAATGTTTCTTCCCTTTAACAGATTCAGTGGAATCAATCACTGCTTACAAGCTTCCAAATAAAAATAAGATAAAGCTCCAGTCAGAAATCTAGTTTATCAAAAGCAGCGAGCAGTGATCAGATTTTGGAAAGCATAAAACAATAAATAAAAGAGATGAACCAGTAAATAACAACAAGTAAGAAATCGCACTCAAAATAAATACTCAAATCAATCTAACACCAAGGCTAACACAGGAATCAGCAGAAGAAAAATACAAATCAAATAACTAACTAACAGAAACAGAATAAAAATCAAAAAATTAGAAATCAGAATTCATCAGAATCAAGCATTTATATCAATCACACCTAATCTGGTCCTCAAAATACTGAATGAGTCAAAGGCCAGTGGTTTAGTAAATATGTCAGCCAGCTAATTTTCAGTTGCTATATGATGTAGCTCAATGTCTCCTTTTGTAACATGGTCCCTAATGAAGTGATGCCTTATATCAATGTGTTTGGTTCTAGAATATTTGATTGAATTCTTAGAGATGCAGATGATACTAGTATTATCACACAGAACAGAAATTGTGCCCACAGGTAATCCTAAATCCAAGACTTATTGCTTCAACCAAAGAACTTGGGCCACACAACTTCCTAAGGTAATGTACTGAGCTTCAGCTGTGGAAAGTGCAACTGAGTTCTATTTTCTACTAGACCAGGAGACTAAAGATTGTCCTATGAATTGACAAGTTTCAGAAGTGCTCTTTCTATCCACTATACATCCTACAAAGTCAGAATCAGAATATCCAATAATCTCAAAAGAGGTGCTGTGCCTAGGGTACCAGATTCTTAGGTTTGGGGTCCCTAAAAGATATCTAAGAATTCTCTTAACAGCAGTCAGGTGGGACTCTTTAGGAGCAGCCTGAAACCTAGCACAAAGACAAACACTAAACATGATATCAGGTCGGCTAGCAGTGATCCAATTATACCTCTATACTTCTTCTGATCAACAGATTTTTCATTTAAATCCTTATCTAACTGAACAGAGGAGCTCATGGGAGTGTTGATTGGCTTGGCTTTGTCCATCTCATATTTCTTCAAAATGCCCTTAGTGTATTTAGATTGATTTAGAAAGGTTCCATCATCCATTTGCCTTATGCTAAACCCCAAAAAGTAGGATAATTCTCCCATCATACTCATCTCAAACTCCTTACTCATTATTTTAGAAAACTCATCACATAAATATTTATCAGAACATCCAAAAATTATATCATCAACATAGATCTGGACAATGAGTAAGTCATCCCCTATTCTCCTCAGAAAAAGGGTGGTGTCTATACTCCCTTAACAAACTCTCTTTCTAATAGAAATGTGCTAAGCCTCTCATACCAAGCTCTGGGTGCCTGTTTCAATCCATATAAGGCCTTTTTTAATTTTTAAACATGATTTGGATATTGGGAACTCTCAAATCCTTGGGGTTGTTCTACAAAAATATCCTCTTTTATTACCCCATTTAAAAAGGCACTCTTGGCATCCATTTGAAACAGCTTAAATCCCTTATAACAGGCAAAAGCTAGTAGCACTCTAATGGCTTCCAATCTAGCTACAGGGGCAAAGGTCTCCTCAAAATCAATCCCTTCAATCTGATTATATCCCTTAGCCACCAATCTTGCCTTATTCCTAACCACCACACCAGAATCATTCATCTTATTCTTAAAGACCCACTTGGTTTCCACAATACTTTGATTTTTAGATCTTTCTACTAACTCCCAAACATCATTCCTTACAAATTGATTCAATTCTTCTTGCATAGCTAAGATCCAAAACTCATCCGAAAGGGCTTGATTGATGTTGGTGGGTTCAGTCATTGAGATAAAGGTAGAGTGGTTTACTTCCTTCCTAAGTCCATGCCTAGTCCTAACACCTTCAGAATGGTCTCCTAAGATCAGTTCTTTAGGATGACTCGAAGAATATTTCCAATCTCTAGGCAGTGTGGTTTGAGGTTCTACCCTCTCCTCCAAATTTGCATTTCCAACCCCTTGGGTAATCTCCTCTACCTCTTCTTCTTCCTCAACTCTAGTCACCTTAGGATCAGATTCATCAAACACCATATGAGTTGTCTCTTCCACCACCAAAGTCCTCTTATTGAACACCCTAAAGGATTTCGCCACACTAGAATAGCCTAAGAACACTCCTTCATCAGATTTGGGGTCAAATTTTCCTAAGGATGATTTCTCGTTATTCAGAATGAAAATCTTACATCCAAAGACATGGAGGTGGCACAGGTTTGGAGTTCTACCCTTAATGATCTCATAAGGTGTTTTGTTTAGATTTGATCTCACATTTACTCTATTTAGCACATAACAGGCAATGTTCATCACTTCAGCCCAAAAGTATTTTGGAAGTGAATACTCAGCAAGCTGGCTCTAGTGGCTTTCACTAAGGTCCTGTTCTGCCTTTCAACTACCCCATTCTGCTGAGGGGTTCTAGGAGTTGAAAAATTATGACTAATCCCTTGATCCTCACAAAAACTTCTAAACTTCACATTTTCAAACTTTCCACCATGATCACTATGAATAGTTAAGATCTCACACCCTAACTTCCTCTGAATCCAAGTGGAGAAGGACTTAAATTTATCAAATGACTCAGATTTATGTGACAAAAATTTAATCCAAGTGAACCTCAAGTAGTCATCTACAATCACAAACCCATAGACTATCCCCCCTAAGCTGGCAGTGCTAATAGGTCCAAAGAGATCCATGTGAAGGACTTCTAAAGGTCTAGAGGTGCTAATATCCTTCACAGAGTGAAAGGAGGACTGGACTTGCTTTCCTAATTGACAGGCATCATACAGGTGGTCCTTAGTGAACTTAAGCTTGGGCACATCTCTAACTAAGTCCTTTTGGGTGACTCTCCTAAGGGTTTTCATGCTGGCATGACACAATCTCCTATGCCACAACCAAGACTCATCAGCAGCAATTTTTAAGCAAATTAAATTTTCAGCTTTAATACAACTTACATCCAGCTTGTAGACATTATTGATCCTTTGTCCCTGCAAAATAACTTTGTCATTTAAGCTTAAAATACAGTAAGTGGGCAGGAATTTAATGATGTATCCTTTGTCACAGAGTTGACTGATGCTCAGCAAGTTATGTTTCAGTCCATCTACAAGTAAAATATTGTCAATCATAAAATTCTTTGAATCACCAATTATACCTAAGCCTACCACCCTCCTGGTGGTGTTATCTCCAAGTGTAACCTGCCTCCAGCCCTGGCCTCCAGCTAAATAAACTGATTTACATCTCCAGTCATGTGTTTAGAACATCACTGTCTAGGTACCATATGCTCTCACGAGGTCTTGTGTGAGAGCACTCCTACAAAATCATCAAATGTCAGTTTTAGGAACCCAACAGGTTTGGGTTTCTTCTTATGAAAAGAAGAATGCAATGCATATGTGCTGTGCTGTGAAACAGGCAATTTGGGCCTTCACACCCAATGTATACTACGGTGAACAGTGCAGGTGTGGGAGATGTGTCCTAGCATGCCACATAAAAAACATCTAACACTAGGAAAAGGGTTAACTAATCTACGTGGGTGATAGTGCCTCTTTCTAGGTGTGTATGAAACATGCTTTGATGATTTTAAACCAGATTCTTTAAAAGGTGGAGGTGCATAAAACTGTGCAAATGTAGGAGGTGTCTGATTTTTCTCAAAAGCACTGATTTTAACTTTTAAAAATTTATTTTCTTTATTAAGACTTGCAATTTCAAATTTCAGTGCACCGTTGCTACTTTCCACTTCACATGCCAGATTATCTAATTCTTTGAAAGCTTTGTCTAAATCAACATGCGTGGTTTTCAGTAAATCATGCTCAGTAGTCAGCTCAGAATATTTTTTGTTCAATTCATCAAACTCATCTAGTAAAGACATGTGATTGCAATCAACAGTAGAATGATCTTTAATCAAAATTTCATGCTCTTTTTGTAAGTTTAGAAATTCTAGTTTCAGGCTAGCATGAGTTTTCTTAAGCTTCCTATACGATGCATGAATTTTTTCAGATATTTCAAATAATTGATCGTAAGTAAGCTCATATACCTCTTCCTGGTCAGACTGACCAGGATGATCATCAGCCATCTGATACAAATTTGTTTCCTCCTCTTCATCTTCAGTCTTAGAAGAGTCGGATGCAGAATCTGCCCAGAACGTCTGCTTCTTTTCTTTCTGTCCTTAAACTTATGTTTCTCCTCACCCTTCTCCTTGTTCAGGTGAGCTTTAAGTG
Organism: Dendrobium chrysotoxum; assembly: GCA_019925795.1. Lineage (NCBI taxonomy): Eukaryota > Viridiplantae > Streptophyta > Magnoliopsida > Asparagales > Orchidaceae > Dendrobium > Dendrobium chrysotoxum. The sequence goes on from CM034305.1 coordinate 21,634,373, forward strand.
TAGGATAATCAGCCTTAATGTGTCCAGGCTTCTTGTATTCAAAATAAACAGTGTCAGATGAACCTTTAAAATTCTTGCTGGACTTACCCTTGTTCCACTTCTAAAAGTTCTTGTGTTTCTTCTTAGAAAGCTTTTGAATTGCCATGTGATCAAGGCAACATCATCGCTATTAGACCCGGAAGAACTAGTATCGCTCTCGTTGGCCTTCAGTGCCACTATTTTCTCCTTCTTCTTTTCACCTGCATCAAGCTGTCTTTGGTTCACCCCTTGCTCGTAAGCAATGAGTGATCCAAGTAAGCTATCAATAGAGTAAGTATTCAAATCTTTAGATTCAGTGATTGCAATTATCTTAGCATCATATGAAGAAGGCAAACATCTAAGGATTTTGTTCACTCTTTCATAATTTGTAAGTTCTCTTCCTAAGGCATGCAAGGAAGTGACGATTTGAGTGAATCTCGTATACATTTCAGAAATGGTTTCACTAGGTTTCATGCCAAAAATTTTGTAGTCATGAAGCAGAATATTTAACCTAGACTGTTTGACTTCAGTTGTACCCTCATAAGTGATGCATAATCTATCCCAAATCTCTTTACCAGTCGTACAAGTAGAGACACGCATATAATCTTCAGATTTTAAAGCATAGAAAAAGTAGTTCAAACATTTAGCATTTAATTGTGCTAAGTCACGATCATTAAAAGTCCAATCAGTAAAGGGCAGTTCAGTTTTCACATTGTTAATCATTCTAAAAGGCTGTTCGTATCCATCCTTAACTAGCATCCACATGCGATAATCAATTAATTGAAGAAAAGTGGACATGTGAGTTTTCCAAAAATCAAAAAGAATATTATCAAATAATGGCAGTCATGTAAATTGAATAATCTTCAACAGTATTACGATTACCAAAGTTAGCCATGGATCAAATTCAAAAAAATTTCAAAACTAGATTTTATGAATCTCGCTCTGATACCACTTGAAAGTTCGAAAGGGATGTTAAGCCCTGATGAACTAGTCCTGAGGCTAACCAAGAGGGGGTGAATTGGTTATTTAAAAATTCGAGAGCAATATTGAAAATCTTTTCTATGATATGTAGTGGAAACAAGTAAATACTCAAACGAAAAGATTAAACATAAATTTCACCCAAGCAGATAATCACGAAAAAACTAAAGTGTAGAAAGTAATAAGAAAGAACACACCAAATTTTTATAGTGGTTCGGTCAACTTGACCTACGTCCACTCCCCGGAGCCTCCCCTCCAGGTATTGCATTAAACCAAAGTGTCTCTCCTTTTGCTCCCACAGCAAGGCGGAGAAGCCTGTACAAAAACTCCTTTTCACCGACACGGTGAGGCAAAGAACCTAACCTCCTTTTGCTTCCGCCTGAAGCATGCAGAGAACCTCAGACTCCTTTTGCTTTCTCCTGAAGCAGGCAGAGAACCTGAACTCGTTTTGCTTCCTCCTGAAGCGGGCAGAGAACCCAGGATCTTCTTGCCGACGATCCTCTCACAAAGAACACCAACACGACGAATGATGATGAGCAGAGAAGACGACTCTGATCCTTGCTTGGAGCAACCTTCGTGAACCCCTCACGAACTCCCCTCACAAGATCCACTCTCTCTCTTTAGGGTTTCTCTGAAAAGAAAAGTGGCAAAAGATTTTTCTTATTCGAAGAAAAATTTCTTTTAAAGGAGGGCTCTAAAATTACCCTAAATCTCAACTGGTCGGTAAGAATCATTCAGGACGATCTAAATATCGTCATATACGATTAGTTCAAAATCAGCTGTTTCAGCCTGGACGATCTGGCTCTTCTGGACGATCAGCAGAAAAAATTGTCATATCGTCCCGTACGATTCTGCAATCGTCCGGGATGATTAGTGTAAATCCAGAATTTCATCCAGAAGAACGCTCTGATCGTCCAGAGGAACTTGTGTTGGACGATCCTAAAAAGACTTGTTGTCCAAGACGATACGGATATCGTCCAGGATGATTAGTTCAAAAAGGGTCAAAATCATCCTGATAACCGCTCTAGACGTATAGCTGAAACACAATAGACGATCCTGATCGTCCCGGATGATCTTGCGATTCTCGGACGATATGATTGTATCAATTAAATATTAATTACTTTCCTTAATTACTAGACTAATTTAGGCATGATTGTACTGGATCATCCAAGACGATACACATATCGTCCAGGACGATCAGACCAAATATCTTAAAATAAAAACTTGCCTAACTTGATTTGGCGGCTGAGAATTTCTGATTTGAGCATATCATCCTGTACGATGTCGGGATTGTCTGGGACGATCTGCTTAATCAGACACACTTAACTTGGTCGCCCTAATTAGGATTTCTATTTTTACTTGATCGTCCAGGACGATCTGAACAAATATTGAACAGAAACTCTAATTCACTCAAGCTCTCTCCTTGAGTGTGTGTGTGCAAGGTTACTTAGCTAGGGATCAATTAGATTATAATTGACTCAATAAAAATAAAAAACCAGTACATTGGACCTGAATTACAATACAGACTGACTCGTTCTTGACTGGCTTGAACTTGCAATTGATCCTCCGTACCTGAAAGATTAGATAGTCAACAAGAACCAGAGATGTTTGCTATCATCAAAATTATAGTCCTTGAAACCAAATTCGCAACACTACCTACCTCATATAACCATAGACAAACTCCACAACTTTGCCACCATATAACCACCACAGCAGCCTCCTTCTTATCCCATCATCCACAACAGATCCGTCATGTGAAGACTCGAATAGCAGCCTTTCTCCACTCAAACTCCATAACATCCCCATTCACAACTCTCACACAATAATCTCAAGCCCCCATCCCATCTAATCCTTTACGCAACAATAAACCAAACATCATCCACCTACCCCATCTCATCTTTATTTTACACAGCCAACTCTTCCAATAGTAGCAACCACCCTTCACTCATCCAACCACCTCTTCTAGTCATGCTTCCTACAAAGCCTCTCTAAACAGCCTTATAACCATCTATACTCCAACATCAAGCCAACCTTCAACCTCCAACCCCTTATATAGTGAGCCTACTAGTTCTCATATACTCCCTCAAACCATAAAAGCCTATAAACTCCTATACCTGTAGCTCCACTCATAAAACCCAAACAATAGCCTTCTCCATCTCTTCTTTCCCACTCTAACATCCCTCACAGACCTCACTATTTACAGCAACCCACACTCAATATTTGCAACCAAATCAAACCCAAACATCCCACTAAACACCTCTTCCCCTTAATATCCTGAGTCCCTAATTCATCCCATTCCACCTCCAACCATACAAACCCAGCAGCTCTCTTCCTATTTCCTATTTTTAACCGAACCAACATCCTCCACTTGCAATTACAGTCACCTACACAAGCACTCCAAGTTGACCACTCAAGCCACCACTTCTCCAAACACAAACCAGCAGCCCCTTACATTTCTCAACACCTCACTAGCACCATTCATTCTACTCACCCATCCCAACAGCAGCTTTCACTCCACAACAGCAAACTACAACTCCTAGCTGACCTCTACAGTCATGTCCACCTAAAGATGCGACAACTACAGTGCATTCCAGCTCCAACCTTCACCCGAATATCCATACCTCTTTCTCTCTATATCAGAGAATATCTAACCCTCTCTAAGCCCTTTCATCTCTTTAGTTAGTTTGTTATAAAAAAAAAGAAAAAGGAAAAAGGGATTAAAAAAGGAAAGAGAGGGAAATTATAGAGAGAGAGAGAGAGAAATTATGTTTTGGCCCTTCATTCCCTCAAAACCATTTTTGTCCCCCCTCTTGTGCAAGGTATAAGTTCCTTAAACTCAAAAATCCCCCAAATCTAATTTTTGATGCTTTTGGCACAACTAACAAACCACTTATACGTGCTTTTCTTAGCATGGTGGGAGGGAGCTCGATGTGACACTTGCTATGAGGTGGGTGAGCCTTGTGTATGTTTTTTTTAGCATGGCAGGGGAAAACCTAAGTACCCGTATGTGTTTACAGGTCACCTGGGAAAATTTATAAAGTTTCATGCAGATATCCTTGCAACCCATGCATGCCTTTCTTGGCTTGCTAGGGTAGAAGATCAAGGCTGTGTTGTCGCTCGAGACTGACCATGCTTGCCTTTCTTAGCATGGTGGGCAGGCCTAAACTCTCAAAATTTTCTCTAAATGGGGGAGACGCTGTGAAGCTACCACAATTCTGACTAACAGGGAACAAAACTTAAATTAATTAGCAGGCAATCATATTTAAATTAAAATGCTTAAACTATAATGAAATTAATAATAATTTATAAAAATAAGAAAAATAAGAGTGGGGTTGAAAGAACATGTGGTAAGCAGAACAACTTACCTACATGAGCTTAAACTTATGACACACATAGCAGCTCACTTACAGGAAATTACAATGGACTTATGGTGAATACATTTTCCATGCATAATGTATCTAAAATCAACAATCACCTGTGGACAACAAGGGACCCTTAACATGTGTAAAATGACCAACATGCATATGAATATAGTTACTTGCCAACCAATATGCATGAACCCTTAATAGAATGCTTATGAACGAAAACAAAAGATGTGCAAGTGAATGTAGTAATTTGCCAACTAACATGCTTGATGAAATTAATAATGAAAGCAGTTCACCTAAAATCAATAATAACTTGCAGATGAACATGCTAACCCGCCTACAAATGATAATACTCCCTACAAACATATGTGAGCAACATGCGGTGAACACAACGACACGTTCATAAGCAAGACATAGAGATTACCCATAAATAATGTTAATGAAATCAGCATTATGCAACAACCCACTTGCAAGTGATTACAAGCAGCATGCAACCAATGCAACGGATCTTCTGCAAGCATGAACAAGAGGATTGCAACAAATGTAATATGTAGTCTACCATCAAAAGCAACAAATTTATGATGAATACGATCTCCTACGAGCCACTGTAGGAAACTCTCCATGCATGTAGCAGCTTGCCTACAAATTAAAGTAGTAAGACTATGGTAGATCATATGAACTTGTAACATGTATGATGGTCCTGCTTACAAACAGTACTAGAAGATCCGCATTCAATGCAGCTTGCCCACAGATAAAAGCAGAGGATTGTAGAAATGCATATAACCATCCCACTTATAAGCAACATGGAAAGACTCACACCTGATGCAAACCACTCATGGGTAATAGCAACGGACTATAGAAATGTGCACAGCAGTCCCGCCTACAAGTAATATTGGAAAATATAAGCTGAAAGCAGCCCACCTACATGCAATAGATGGTGATTCCTAAATGTCCATTGATGACCCACAAACAAATTTAACATAGCTTGCATGGAATGATAGCTTGCTTGCAAGAAGTAATGAGAGACCCATAACATAGTTCTATGACCCATCTACAAGCAATGTTGAAAGATTCGTGCTGAACACAGTTCACCCGTATGCAACAGCTAGTGGCTCTTGAATGTCTAGCACTGGATCATGAATAATGTTAACAAAGCTTGCATTACACAATAGCATGCCTGCATAAAGTAGCAAATGACCAGCAAAGTGGTGCCGCAATTCACCTGCCAGTAGAAGTAGAGAATTTGTAGTGAAAATTATTGATCACTAGTGGAGGGCTCCTGATACATCCTACAATGTATTAGTCGGTAGAAGTACACTCCTACGGGCTAAATATTAGAGAAAATGATAGCATGTAAAGGATAAAATGGGCTAAACCACACAAACTACACATGATGAATGAATCTAACACACGTATAAATTATGTCACCAGATCCACAACATTCGTACAAGTGGATAGAAGGCATTTATTAGCCTTAGAATGGAAACTTGCATATTTTTTAAATGATCATCACTTGCATAATCAGTTATATTTGAATGTTTCAAAAAACACCCCCTCATGTACTGAAGTGCACACTAATACATTGAGAACATGCATATGTATTTTGCAAATGAAAGTTCGTTAGAGATGTTAAGCCCTTGTGAACTAGTCCCGAGGCTAACCAAGAGGGGGGTGAATTGGTTATTTTAAAAATTTATGAGCAAAAATAATTTAGAAAAATCTTTTAGAAGGTTTTAAAATAATTACAGTTTCGTGATGATATGCAGGTGTTCAACAATAACAGAATAATAATCACAATCACATAATCATCATCAGAAAATAAATGCAAAAGATAATCAAAAGAACACACCAAATTTTATAGTGGTTCGGTCAACTTGACCTACATCCACTCCCCAGAGCCTCTCCTCCGGGTATTGCACTAACACTAAGTGACTCTCCTTCTGCTCCCACGTAAGGTGGAGAAGCCTGTACAAAACTCCATTCCACCAACCCGTGAGGTAGAGAACCTAGACTCCTTTCGCTTTCTCCTGAAGCAGGCAGAGAACCTGGACTCCTTTCGCTTCCTTCTGAAGCAGGCAGAGAATCTGGATCTTCTTGTGGATTATCCTACCACAACGATACCAACAAGATAAGAGACGATGACTGAAGAAGACGACTCAGATCCTTGCTTAGAGTAACCATTGTGAATCCCTCACAAACTCTCCCTCATAAGATTCTCTGTCTCTCTCCCAAGCTCTCTCTCTCTCTCTCTCTCTCTCTCTCTCAAGGTTCTCTCTAGAAAGGAAGGTGGCAAAAGATCTCAATGATGGAAGACAAGAGATCTTAAATAATAGGGCTAAAAAATTACCCTGAAATTCAATTTGATGATTCTGTTCATACAGTACGATCTAATATCATACAGTATGATCAGTTCAAAAATAATTTCATCCAGTACGAGTATAAACGAACAGTTCATAAATATTATGAACATCGTAAAGTACGATCCATAGATTATACAGTATGATCAACTTATTCTCAATTATTTGTATGGGATGATCTATGGGACGAATGAATTTGTCTCTATCCATCATCCCACACTACACCCTTTGTTCAGTACGAATAGTTCAATTCAGGTCATCGTACAGTACGATATAAATATCATCCGGGATAAATAGAACAAAAAACCTTAGTTTCATCTAGTATGTTTAATGGGATGATTGGCATCATCTCTATTGTTCATACAGTACGATCTAATATCATACAGTACGAATGTAATTAATTAAGAAACCAAGATTTGATTGCTCGATCACGGGGGATAATTTTGGCAGATTTTAAAATATTCGTAAGTATATAATCATATAATATGATTAGTTCAAAAAATCAAAATTCAAAACTTACCAAAATAGTCCTGGTGGCTAGGGTTTTCATGTTGAAATAAATCATACAATACGATATGGATCGTACAGTATGATTAGTTCTCAAAATTAATCATCCTGAATTAGTCGTAAGCCTGAGTATTAATGACCTATCGTACAGTATGATGGAAAATCATATAGTACGATTTTCTTTAAAAGAAATACTAAATCACTCAAAAACTCCCCCTAAGTGTGTGTGTGTGCAAGGTTACTTAGCTTGAGGATCTATTATATTACACTTGACTTAAGAAAAATAAAAAAAGTACATTAAACCTGAAACACAAACTGACTGACTTGATCTTGAACTGGCTTGAATTGTAGTTGATCATGTAAACCTGAAAGGATAGACACTAAACTAGAAATAAAAAAGTTTGTTATCATCAAAATCATAGTCCTTGAATTCAGATTCGCAATAATTTCCCCCTTTTTGATAATGACAAATATTTATTAGTAATTCCAAATTCAGTAAATAAATATGGTAAACATTCTGAAATGACTCAGAACATAAACTACTCCCCCTTTTGACATCTCAAAAAGGGAAAAATATAACCTAAACATAAAAGAAGAAAAATAGTACTAAAACAACATAAGATATCAGCAAAAGTAAACAAACTAGTAAAAAGGGGAATCACCCAGGATGACCTGACCAACTAAAAAGGGGAATCACCCAGGACGATCTGACCAAAAATCAAAATCAAAGCAAATCAAGGAAAAATAGAAACGGGAAAACAAAGTTCATTTTTTTTTGGAATCGATCTGCTCCAATAAATCAGAGTTTACCTTAATTTTCATATCAAAAGCTGATAAGAAGAAAATTGATAATGCTAAAATCTAAAAAAGTTAGAAAATTGACTTTGTAACTCTTGCCTCGGACACCTTACAAGTTCAAATTCTTTTCAAACAAAAGTCTAATTCAGAAGAAAAGAAATTAGATTCAAAAAGAGATCCTTTCAAGCCTCGTTCTAGAAAAATATCTGGTAAAATAGTGTTGCAAACTAAGGAATCAGAAACTATGATTTTTAATCTCAAGCTTTTGAAAATATTAAGTGGTGCATGGATTTTTCTAAGATATTTAAAGATCTACAAGGGAAGAAAGCTTATTTCTTTGTGGGCTCATTTTATGCCTCTTCTTCAATTTATTTGGCGTACTTTATGTATCTTTTAATTTTTGATACACTTTGTATATCTTTCTAATATGTGGCAATATTATGCATCTTTTCAGCTTTGGACTCATTTTGTGCCTCTTTTTATTTTGACGCTCTTTGCGCATCTTTTATAAGCTTGCTTCCTTTCATAATCGTTAAAGAATCTCAGTTGTGAAATTATCTTTAAAACATAAGAGAAGATAAAACTCACTCTCTACAATAAGGAGGAATAATTCACAGAACAAAAATCTTACATTATATGATAAGTGCAATCACCTGATTAAGAAAAATATAATAATGATTCAAAGCTTTGAAAATACTATTCATATAAGGTAGATTACTATAGGAAGATAAAATAGATCTCTATTTCAAAAACTAACTTTTTAATTTTAAAGAAGATTTTTATCTAAAAGAAATAATACACTATTAAAGGAGTTAGAGGAAGAGAAACAATCATCAATATTTTTTCCCTTTAATAGATCCAGAGGAGTCAATCACTACTTATAAGCTTTCAAATAAAAATAAGGCAAAACTCTTAGTCAGAGATTCGTTTATCAGTATTAATGAGCAGTGATCTGTTTCAAAAGAAAAGCAGTAAACTAAGAACAAGTAGAAAATCACATCAAAATAAATACTCAAATTAGAAAAATAAAATAATAAAAAGAAAGTCAGTAGAGAATAAAAATAAAATAGGAAAAGATAATCAAATCAAACAAAAATAAAAAAAATTAACAGAAACAAACAAAAAATTCAGAAATCATCAGTAATCAGATTCATGCATTTATGTCAATCACACCCAATCTGGTCCTCAAAATACTGAATGAGTCAAAGGCTAGTAGTTTAGTAAAGATGTTAGCCAGTTGGTTTTCAATTATTACCTGATGTAGCTATATCCACTTTTGTAACATGGTCCCTAATGAAGTGATGCCTTATATCAATGTGTTTGGTTCTAGAATGTTGGATTGAATTCTTAGAAATATAGATGGCACTGGCGTTATCACACAGAACTGAAATTGTGCCAACAGGTAATCCTAAATCCAAAACTTATTGCTTCAACCAAAGGACTTGGGCCACATAACTTCCTAAGGCAATGTACTCAGCTTCAGTAGTAGAAAGTGCAACTGAGTTTCTATTTTCTATTGGACCAGGAGACTAAAGACTGTCCTATGAATTGGCAAGTTCTAGAAGTGCTCTTTTTATCCACTCTACATCCTGCAAAGTTAGAATCAGAATATCCAACAATCTCAAAAGAAATGTTGTGCCTAGGGTACCAGATTCCAGGTTTGGGGTCCCTAAGAGATATCTAAGAATTCTCTTAACTACAGTCAGGTGGGATTCCTTAGGATCAGCTTGAAATTTAGCACAAAGACAAACACTAAACATAATATTAGGTCTACTAGCAATCAAGTAAAATAGTGATCTAATTATTTCTCTAAACTTATTCTAATTAACAGATTTTCCATTTGAATCCTTATCTAACTGAAAAGTGGAACTCATGGAAGTGTTGATTAGCTTAGCTTTGTCCATTTCATATTTCTTCAAGATATCCTTAGTGCATTTTGATTGATTCAGAAAGGTTCCATCATCCATTTGCCTTATGCTAAACCCTAAAAAGTAGGATAATTCTCTCATCATACTCATCTCAAACTCCTTACTCATTATTTTAGAAAAATCATCATATAATTTTATCAGAAGATCCAAAAAGTATATCATCAACATAGATTTGGATAATGAGTAAATCATCTCCTACTTTTCTTAGAAAAAGGGTGGTGTTTACGCTCCCCTTAACAAACTCTCTTTCTAATAGGAATGTGCTAAGCCTCTCATACCAAGCTCTGCATGCCTATTTTAATCCATATAAGGCCTTTTTTAATTTATAAATATGATTAGGATATTATGAACTCTCAAAACCTGAGGGTTGCTCTACAAAGACATCTTCCTTTATTACCCCACATAAAAGGCACTCTTGACATTCATTTGAAAAAGCTTAAATCTCTTATAACAGGCAAAGACTAGTAGCACTCTAATGGCTTCCAATCTAGCTACAGGGGCAAAGGTCTCCTCAAAATTAATCTATTCTATTTGATTGTACCTCTTAGCCACCAATCTTGCCTTATTCTTAATTACCACATCAGAATCATTCATCTTATTCTTAAAGACCCATTTGGTTCCAACTATACTTTGATTCTTAGGTCTTTCTACTAACTCTTAAATATTATTCCTTACAAATTGATTTAATTCCTCTTATATAGCTAAGATCCAAAATTCATCAGAAAGGGCTTGATTGATGTTGGTGGGTTCAGTCATTGAGCTAAAGGAAGAATTATTTACTTCCTTCCTAAGTCCATACCTAGTTCTAACACCTTCAAAAGGGTCTCCTAAGATCAGTTCTTTAGGATGACTTGAAGCATATCTCCAATCTCTAGGCAAAGTATTTTGAGGTTCTATTATTTCCTCCAGATTTACATTTTCAACTCCTTGGGTAATCTCTCCTACATCTTCTTCTTCCTCAACCCTAGTCTCCTTAGGATCAGATTCATCAAATACCATATGAGTTATCTCCTCCACCACCAAAGTCCTCTTATTAAACACCCTAAAGAATTTTCCCACACTAGAATAGCTGAAGAACACTCCTTTATCAAATTTGGTGTCAAATTTTCCTAAGGATGATTTCCCATTATTTAGAATGAAAACCTTACAGCCAAAGACATAGAGGTGGGACAGTTTGGAGTTCTACCCTTAATGATCTCATAGGGTGTCTTATTTAGATTGGATCTAACATTTACCCTATTCAACACATAACAGGTTGTGTTCACCGCTTCTGCCTAAAAGTATTTTGAAAGTGAATACTCAGCAAGCATGGCTCTAGCAGCTTCCACTAGGATCCTGTTCTTTCTTTCAGCTATCCCGTTATGCTGAGGGATCCTAGGAGCTAAAAAGTTGTGGCTAATCCCATTCTCCTCATAGAATGTTCCAAATCTCATATTTTTAAACTCTCCACCATGATCACTATGAATAGTCAAGATCTCACAACCTAACTTCTTCTGAATCCAAGTGGAGAAAGATTTAAATTCATTAAATGACTCAAATTTATGTGACAGAAATCTAATCCAAGTGAATCTCGAGTAATCATCAACAATCATAAATCCATAGACTTTCCCCCCTAAGCTGGCAGTGCTAATAGGTCCAAAGAGATCCATGTGAAGGACTTCTAAAGGTCTAGAGGTTCTGATGCCCTTAATGGAGTGGAAAGAGGATTAGACTCGCTTCCCTAATTGACAGGCATCACACAGGTGGTCCTTAGTGAACTTAAGCTTGAGGACACCTCTAACTAAGTCCTTTTGGGTGACTCTTCTAAGGGTTTTCATACTGGCATGACATAATCTCCTGTGCTACAACCAAGACTCATCAACAGTAAGTTTTAAGCAAAATGAAGCAGCACATTCAATACTATTTAAATCAACCATGTAGACATTGTTGATCCTCTTACCCTGCAAAATAGTGTTATTATTTAAGCTTATGATGCAAGAATTTGCCAGGAACTTGATGCTGAATCCTTTGTCACAGACCTGACTGATGTTATGCAAGTTGTGCTTCAATCCATCTACAAGCAAAATATTTTCAATCAAAAGGTTCTTGGAGTTTTCGATTATACCCGCACCTACCACTTTCCTGGTGGTATTATCTCCAAGAGTGACCTTACCTCTAGTCCTGGCCTCCAACAAAATGAATTGATTTGCATCTCCAGTCATATGTCTTGAACATCTACTGTCTAGGTACCACATGCTCTCACGAGATCTTGTATGAGAGAAACCCTACAAAATCATCAAATATTAGATTTAGGAACCCAAACAAGTTTGGGTTCCTTCTTATAAAAAGAAGAATACAATGTATGTGTGTTGTGCTGTGAAGCAGGCAATTTGGGTCTCCACAAAAAAAATATTTAACTCCAGGAAAAGGGTTAACTAATCTACGTGGGTGATAGTGCCTCTTCCTAGGTTTGTAAAAAACATGCTTTGATGATTTTGAATGAGATTCTTCAAAAGGTGGAGGTGCATAAAATTATATAAAAGTAAGAGGTGTTTTATTATTCTCATATGCACTAAATTTCACACTTAGAAATTTATTTTCTTTCTTGAGACTTGTAATTTCAAATTTCAAATTTCAAATGATGCTCACTACGATCTAAATCAGATGCATGAGATTCTAAATCCTTAAATATAGTTTCTAATTTAATATGTGATGCTTTTAATGAATCATGATCAATAATCAAATTAGAATGCTTTTTATTCACTCATCAAATTCATCAAGTAATGACATGTAATTGATATCAATCGTAGAATGATCCTTAATCAAAATTTCATACTCTTTTTCCAAGTTTAAGAATTCCAATTTCAGGCTAGCATGCATTTTCTTAAATTTTTTATATGATGAATAGATTTTTTTAGAAACTCTAAGTAATTGATCGTATGTTAGCTCACATACCTCTTCTTGGTTAGATTTGCCAGGATGATCATCTACCATCAAATAATCTCCCTCTTCAGCTTCAGTCTCAGAGGAGTCGGATACTGAATCTTCCTAGAAGGCCTTTTGAATCTTCTTCTTGTCCTTTCTGAACTTGGGTTTCTCCTTACCCTTCTCTTTGCTTGGGAGAGCCTTAAGTGTAGGACAATCAGCTTTTATGTCCAGGCTTCTTGCATTCAAAATAAACTGTATCAGATGAACCTTTAAAATTTTTGCTACTCTTACATTTATTCCACTTATGAAAGTTTTTATGTTTCTTCCTTAGAAAGCTTTTGAATTTCCTAGTGATTAAGTTAACATCATCGCTATCAGACCAAGAAGAATCAGTGTCAATATCATTGGCCTTCAGTGCCATAGTTCTCTCATTCTTCTTCTCACCTGCATCAATTTGTCATTGGTTCACTCCTTGCTCGTAAGTAATGAGTGACCCAAGTAAGTTATCAATAGAATAAGTATTCAGATCTCTGGATTCAATAATTACAGTTATCTCAGCATCATAAGAAGAAGGCAAACATCTCAGAATTTTATTACTTTCTCATAATTAGTAAGCTCTCTTCCTAAGGCATACAGGGAAGTGACAATTTGAGTGACATAGTATACATTTTAGGATTTGATTCAGTAAGTTTCATGCAAAAAAGTTCATAGTCATGAAGCAAGATGTTCAATCTAGATTGCTTTTAGTACACAAAAAAAATAGTTCAAGCATTTTGCATTCAGTTGTGCTAAATCACAATCATAAAATGTCAATTCAGTAAAAAGAAGTTCAGTTTTAACACCATTAACAAGTCTAAATGGTGCTTCATAATCATCTTTAACAAGCATCTACATGCGATAATCAATAGATTATAAAAAGGTGGACATGCGAGTTTTCCAAAAATTAAAAGATATGTTGTCAAACAAAGGTGGACGAGTAATGGAATAACCTTCAGCGGTATTTTTATTACCAAAGTTATCCATGGATCAAATTCAAAAAATTTTCAAAATTAGATTTTATGAATCCTGCTCTGATACCACTTTGAAAGTTTGTTAGGGATGTTAAGCCCTAATTAACTAGTCCCGAGGCTAACCAAGAGGGGGGTGAATTGGTTATTTTAAAAAATTGTGAGCAAAAATGATTTAGAAAAATATTTTTAAAGGTTTTAAAATAATTATAGTTTCGTGATGATATACAGATGTTCAACAATAATAGAATAATAATCACAATCACACAATCATCATCAGAAAAGTAAATACAGAAGATAATCAGAAAGAATATACCAGATTTTATAGTGATTCGGTCAACTTAACCTACATCTACTCCCCGGAGCCTCTCCTCCGGGTATTACACTAACACTATGTGACTCTCCTTTTGCTCCCACAGCATGGCGGAGAAGCCTGTACAAAACTCCTTTCCACCAACCTGATGAGGTAGAGAACCTAGACTCCTTTTGCTTCCTCCTGAAGCAGGCAGAGAACCTTTGTGAATCCCTCACAAACTCCCCCTCACAAGATTCTCTCTCTCTCCCAAGCTCTCTCTCTCTCTCTCTCAAGGTTCTCTCTAGAAAGAAAGGTGGCAAAAGATCTCAACGATGGAAGACAATAGATCTTAAATAGTAGGGCTCAAAAATTTCCCTGAAATTCAATTTGACAATTATGTTCGTATAGTATGATCCAATATCGTACAATATGATCAGTTCAAAAATAGTTTTATCCAGTACGAGTGCAAACTAACAGTTCACAAATTTTACGAACATCATACAGTACGATCAATAGATCGTACAGTATGATCAACTTATTCTCAACTGTTCATACGGGATGATCTATGGGATGAACAAATTCGTCTCTATCCATCATCCCACACTGCACCCTTCGTTTAGTATGAATAGTTCAATTCAGGTCATCGTACAGTACGATACAAATATTATCCGGGATGAATAGAATAAAAAATCTTAATTTCATCTGGTACGTTCAATGGGACGATTGACATCGTCTGTGTTATTTGTACAGTACGATCCAACATCGTACAGTACGAATATAATTAATTAAAAAACTAAGATTTGATTGCTTGATCATGGGCAATAATTTTGGCAGGTTTTAAAATGTTCATACAGTACGATCGTAATCGAATAGTACGATTAGTTCAAAAAATCAAAATTCAAAACTTACCAAAATAGTCCTGGCGGCAAGGGTTTTCATGTTGAATAAATCATACAGTATGATTAGTTCTCAAAACTAATCATCCAGAATTAGTCGTAAGCCTGAGTATTAATGACCTATCATACAGTATGATGAAAAAATCATACAGTATGATTTTCTTTAAAAGAAATACTAAATCACTCAAAACCCCCCCTGAGTGTGTGTGTGCAAGGTTACTTAGCTTAGGGATCTGTTATATTACACTTGACTCAAGAAAAATGGAAAAAGTAAATTGAACCTGAAACACAAATAGACTGACTTGATCTTGAACTAGCTTAAATTATAGTTGATCCTGTGAACCTGAAAGGTTAGACACTCAACCAGAAACAAAAAGGTTTGCTATAATCAAAATCATAGTCCTTGAATTCAGATTCGCAAAAATAAATGCTTTGGAAGGCATGTAAAGTACACACTTCATTGCAATATAGAGGGCGCATTATGCAAATATATCATTCAATATACAAAGTGCATCACGTTGTGATGGCGTGTTATATTAACATGCAATATTACAGTGCATATACAAGTTACAACATGCAAAATGCATTATGTAAGCATAGTGCCTAACATATAAAATGCATTGTACAAGCACACCATCCAACATGTAAAATATAATGTATACCAGCAGCACGCTTCATCGATATGCAAACACATCATGCACTACACGAGAGCATTGAAACATCATGCAAATATATTATATAAACAAATAAGTAATGCATGGATGCATTATACATACATATTATGCAAATACATCATACACTGTGTTAATGCATTAAGGCACTACATAATATCAACACATCATACAAAATGCATTCAAAAGTAAATATCAATATGTGCCTCAATTAGCGTAATGTATATACATACGTGACATTTAAGAATACTGTATAGGTCAAAACTGAACCTAAGTTCAAGTTCGGTCCTCCACTTTGAATGGACCAAAGTTAACATGACATGAACTACTAAATAAATATATAGTCGTAGCACTAATTGGAGTATTTAATTTTATATATTCATATTAGATCTTCAAGGTCTATTACAAGTAAGGTTCATTACTAAAAGCATAAAGTCTCGATTCATAATATCTGTATGATAACTCAACATAAATAATTGAACCCAATCCTCTATTAGCAGGTTGTTAGACTTGACATAATTCAAATGATAGATACATGACCTATTTAAACGTCCTCATGTTGATAGAAAATTTCAATGGAGAGGGCCCCAAACTTTAAAATGCCTCCCATACTCATAAAATATAAACATTTAAAGTGACAATAAAGTCACCTCGATGATGGTTGTATTAAAAGCTAATGTTAATCGAAGGGGTTAATATTTAAATTCTACTAAAAACTTTAAAACTTTATATTTACTAATATTCAAAAATTGAAATTAATCATCCAATACTTAAAACAAAATACCCATCCACCCTCTATAATAATTTGTTGAGATTGATAAGTTTGAAAATCACTTCAGCTCATAAAGAGCTAATGTCTAGTCAAGAATATCCATAAGATTCATTCTCAAAGCATCTCTTGCTAGTAAGGACATGGCACATGTTCTCTAATCGGCAGTTTCGATGCCAAATGACTCCACAGGTAAATGGTTATGACCAGGTGATTTTGCTGCTAAATTGTACCATTAAATTACGTTTATGTTTAGAGCCCATATATTCTCCAACAGCTCTAAATTATTGATCAATAAATCAATAGGATATGATAGATATGCTACAAAGCCCTCTGTTAGTATAGGTGGACTCAAATTTATCTCCTTAGAAAAGCATTCACCCCAAGTCTATAAGATACCCTTGTACAAAGCAACCCATGACCGTCGATAAGGATCCTTCAGTCATGTTGGGTCGACTACCTCCTCTAACTAAGTAGACTGGGGATCATGATGCCCAGGATGACAAAACCATGAGATCTTGATTGGGTTCATCATCATTTCCCCCACTATCAGTTTTAAGTACCCGATGATATATTTTTGAATTTTTAATATCTAACTCTGCTGCTACTAAATGCTTGATACTACATATTTATTTAATGACTAGCCTTAACCAAAAGTTCTCTCTCATTTTTGTGAGGGGTAATTAACTATAAGGGCTTACCCCTATTGGAAACCTAAACTCAGATAATATAGTCCTCATAAGAGGAGAGCAAAATCTTTGTGTAATGCCTTATCTAAAACCAATCTACCTTCTAAAAATTTACCTCAAAATTTAAACTCCTGAAAACTCTCCTCGTCGACACACACAAAAAGAAAGGGACACAGAGAGGCCGGGGTGCAAATTTTTAGAGCCCACACACACTTATTGGAAGTCATAAGGGGTGACTAATTGGGAGTTATAAGTGTAGGAGTAAGATATTGAAAGTTTGTGAGGGTTGTTAAACCTCTAAGAACTGGCCTGAGGCTAATCAAGAGAGGGTGAATTGGTAATTTAAAAAATTCTTTAAAAAATGAAAAACACTTGATACGGAAGTAGATCAATTTCATAATAATAAAAATCAGAGATTTCAAACACATAACAAATCATAGAAAAATATAAAAATTAAATGCATAAAAGTAAATAGAAAGAACACACCATAATTATAATGGTTCAGTCAACTTGACCTACGTCCACTCCATAGAAACCTCCTTTTCAGATATTGCATTAAAATTAGTCTCTCTCCTTTTCCCCCCACAGCAAGGCAGAGAAGCCCTTTAAAATCTTTCCAACGACCCGATAAGGTAGAGTACCTTGAATCCTTTTACTCCCTCCTAGAGTAGGTAAAGAACCTGAAAATCCTTTTACTCCCTCTTGGAGAAGGCAGAGACCCATGGACCTTTTACTCCCTCTTGGAGTAGGCAAAGAACCTTAACTTTATTTTCACCCTCTAAGTGATGGTCAGAGAACCACAACTCTATTTTCATCCTCCAGGAAATGGTCATAGAACCATGATCTTTACTGAAGAAGTTCTTCTCCGGAGATATAGAGAGTCCAGGCAGACCCTTGTAGATACTAAGCAAGATTCTTACTTGGAGCAACCTTGTGAATCCCCTCATAACTTCTCCCTCACAAAATCTCCCTCTCTTCTCTCACAAAGCTCTCCTACTTCTCTCCCTCAAGGCTCTCTCTGAAGAATACTAAATAGCCAAAGATCTTTTAATAAGAGTATTAGAAAACCTTAAGTAGCGGGCTTCAAAAAACCCTAATTTTTAAGAGATCCATCTTTTATTCATACAGTACAATACATGTATCATACAGTACGATCAGTGTAATTTAGAGTCATCTAGTAAGTTCATGCAGACGAACTGTTCAACCTTTAAACATGTTGTACAGTACGATCAAAATATCATACTGTATGACCTGTAGAAATTTCTTCTGTTCATTTGGGACGATACTTGGGACGGCCAACTTTGTACACTGTCGATCATCCAGCACTGTGGACATCATATAGTATGATCGATACAAAAATCATGGATTTTATTCAGTATAATCTCTAGGATGGCCAAAGTTATACTCTGTCAATCGTATAACACTTGAGATATCGCATTGTATAATCAGTACAAAAATCAAGAATTTTATTTGGTATAATCTTTGGGATAACCAAAGTCATACTCTGTTAATCGTACTATACGAGATAAATTGTACGGTACGATTAGTGATAATAATTATCCATGATTTGATTGTCTGATATCGAGGGGCTAATTAAGAAAGATTTTAATTAGGGCGCACAGTACAAACCAAATCATATTGTATGATTAGCATATAATTAGTATATTTCTTAACCTCTAGCAGCTAGGGTTTTGATAGAGCATAACAAATTATACAGTACGAATTAAAATCATATTATACGAAGTCAAAATTATACAGTATGAATTACTTAAAAAGAAAACTCTCTCAAAAATATTTTTCTCTCTCCCCCTGTGTGTGTGCAAGGTTACTCAATAATGATATCCACCCAGTTACATGATATGATTCAAGAAAGGAAAAAATATAGAATAAACTGAAAAAATATATTATAACCCTAGCCTACCCAGTCTTGAGCTGATTAGAATTGCAAATAAATTGTGGATTGAATTCCTGAAATATTAATACATAAAAAATAAAACAAAATATCACATAAACAGGAGAAAGTAGTAACAGACATAATAATGTTTGTTTTCATCAAAATTACAGTGCTTGAATCAGATTTGCAATAATCTCATCTTTTTTTATGATGGCAAACATTATTTTTTAGGATTTTTAAAAAATTATTTTCCTCTAAACTCCCCCTAATAAAAAATAAATAACAATAACAACATTCAAAAAAAAAAAAGAAATAACTAACACATTTCTCCTCCTTTTGACATCACAAAAGGAGGAAAACAACAGGAAGAAAAAAAAGAAATAGAAATAAGCACAGGAACAGAAACAAAAATAGAAATAGAAATAGAACTAGAAAACAAACAGATTTAAAAAGACTAACAACTCAAGATAAAGAAAATATTACAACTCTATTAACTGCATTGGCATTTTTTGAATGTAATAAACTTACTCTACAAATAAAAAAAGCTCAAATAAAATAAGTGTTGCCTTTATTACAACGAAAGGATTTTGATTCTAGAGTTTGCACACCCAGCTTAGAATCTCCACAGGCTAAAGTCTGTTGTTTAAATAAAAATCTAATTCAGAAATTATAATTAGATAGAAAAACTTAAACTTTTCATACTGCTAGCACGAAATATATTGAATAAAATATTATTGTAAATGTGATGAATGAAGAACCAAGATTTTTTTAAATCAAGTACTAAACATATTATGAAACATAGGAATTTTCTAAGATTTAAAGATTTACCAGAAAAAAAAAGCTAATTTAAGTTTGGCTCATTTTGTGCCCCTTTTATCAGCTTTTGGCACACATTGTACATCTTTTATTTTTGATACACTTAGTGCATCTTTTACTTTTGGCATCATTACACATCTTTTAATTAGGGCTCATTTTATGCCTCTTTTATTCTTTGCAAATTGCTTTCTTTCGAAATCTCTAAGAAACTCAGTTGTAACATTATCTTCCAAATAGAAGAGAAGAATAACTCACTCTATTATATATTGAGGAATAATCTACAAAGCAAGCTTGAGCTTTCTAATAGGAATAAATAGTCTGATGTAGAAAAATAATAAATTTAATTCGTCAAATTACGGAATATATCCATGATATAAAAACATATAGTAGAGTGAATAAGTTTTCTTTTCAACCATCTTAATTCCAATTAGATTTAGATTTTTAAGCACACACAAGGAATTATCATGCAAAGGAAATAAGAAGGGATATGTAAATTCATGAATTTTTATCATTTTAGTTTTAACAATGTCAGTAATTACTTATTCAAACTTTTAAGTCAGAATAAAAGTATTTTTATTACAAACTGCAAAGAGCATTATAGTAAGAGTTCATTCGTACAGTACGATCAAAGTCGTATAGTATGATTTAATTTGTATAGTACGAACACAGGTCATACAGTACGATCAACATAAATAACATTTTATTAATCTGAAAATTTCTCAAGCAAAGAGCATAGAAAATATCCCAACATCAAAAGAAATATAAGAACCACTTGATAGAGAAAATAAGCAAAAATATTTATTATTATTATTATTATTATTATTATTATTATTATTATTATTATTTTAAATAAGAAAAACAGTTAATAACGAAATAAAGTAAAAGATGCATTACAAAACAAAGTAAAAACATATAAGCATAGACATAAATGGAAAATACAATATAACACAAAACAAAACAAACAAAAAAAACTAGTACAAAGGAGGATCCTAATCATGAGGGGGCCATAAAGGTGGCTGGAAGAACTGACTAAAGCTATCATACTGCTGCTGGATGGAGGTGAACTGCTATGGGATATTTCCAAATTGCTCCCTGAACCAACCCATATCATTATCATGTAGGGTTTGCTATTGATCCAGGAGAGTCTCAAGTCAATCAAACTACTGAATCAACTCCTTATATGGGTAGTGGTGAGGAGGTGGTGTAGGTGTAGGATCAGCTATAGGGGCATCTTCTCCTTCTTCATCAAATAGTAGGTTTCTAGCTCCTGTTCCTTATGAAAGAACTGTTGTGATATTATATTTTTTATCTAAGATATACCCATTCACATGTCCTAGGGAAATATTTTATTTTCTCCTAGTGGCTGGGAGTCAAATGGAAGAAAAATTTTGGATGTAGTCAATTAACATTTGGGCTTCATCCAATTGAGTGTTTGACATGTTGAAGTAAGTGATAATTGAAACTAGGGGAGTGATGTTTATCCAATCTCCAGCTTTAGAAATGATTGATGTTCTGAGAATGTGCTGGATAACCCTAGCATTTTGATTAAGAGTGTGGACCAAGGGTTGGTGGTAGTTGGTGGTAATTCAGAGCAGCATTTTTAAGTAAGAGATTTACAGCACTCTAGTTAAAGTCAGATCTGGAGGCCATAACAAGGGGATTATTTCTTAGGTGTTTAACTGAAGATGGATTCCTATGTCCTCTTTCGTTATTTCCATATTCTGACAACACATATGAGAAGACATTACAATAACATCTCCACTAATTCTAAGGTTTGCTAGAAACTCATAAAGGATTTCAAAGTGGAAAGGATAGGATAAAGTGAGGAGGAATTGGAGTGCAATGGAATTGAAAAGGTGCATTACCGGAAAGCTTAGGGCCTGTTAGTTGGGAAGCCTATAAGGAGTGATTTTAGATTCTTTGTATTTGTGGTAGGCAGCTTCATCAAAAGCTGTCAAAAAATGATCATCGGTAGGGTTGCAAGAGGAGGAAGCACCCTAGGATTGGCGACTTTATTTTCCATTGCCAGCCATTGCATAAATTGGGATTGCAAGAAGGAGGATTAGAAGGATTTGTGAAGAATTTGAATGAGTTAGGTTATTTAAATAGAATTTTAGAAGATCATATAATACGATCATGAGATCATACGAGATTATCAAGAGCAATCAATTCAGCCAGACGAGCAGTCAAAAAGGTTGTTTGATTGTATAGTACGATCAGACTTCATACTGGGCGATTAGAGATAGGGAGATCTTCCTGAGGAGTCAAGCAGTACAACCTTTAACCAAAAGGTTCGTACAGTACGAACATGTATTTGTACAATACGATCAATAATAAATATCATACCAACCAAAATGAATTCGTCCAGAGACACGTGTATCGTCCAGACTAATATGTGTTTGCATAGTACGATTATTAATCATAGATATAATTTTGATCATTCATTAAGCCAAGGGTCATGATCAAAACAGTATTGTGCAGTTAGTACAGTACAAAGGTAATTTATATAGTATGATTGTTAAACATAAATACAATCTGGATTATCCATTAAGCCAAGGGTTATGATCAAAGCAGTGTTGTGTAGATCGTATAATATGAAGATGGATTCGTACAGTATGATTGTCGAACATAGATACAATCTAGATCATCTATTAAGCTAAGGGTTATGATCAAAGCAGTGCTGTGCAGATTGTACAGTACGAAGATGATTTGTACAGTATGATATAAGATGAAAATTTTTTGCTTTGTAGAAAAAAAATTGTGAGGTTCAGTGAAATAATTTATGGAATGGTCAGGACAGGATAATTAATAAAAACAAAACAAAAAGATAGAAAAATAAAAATAAAATTTCAAAATAATAATTAAGGAGTTAAAAGAAAAATAAGAATATAAAAATCACAAGATAAAAACACATACATTGAGAAGCTCATAAATGGCTGCTTTCAAGTGATAGGAATGAGATATCGAGCCCAAAAGCCACATGCTCTCACTGGGTCTTTTGTGAGAGCCCAAAAACCAATGATCATGGAAAAATAGTTTTGGGAGCCCAAGTAAGTTTAGGTTCCTTGTTGAATTTGGATAAATCATCAAAATACATGATATGCTGTGGTTAATACAACTTAGGCCTCCACACAAAATGTGTTCAACGGTGGATTGTGCAAGTATGGCTAATGTGTCCTAACATGTCACAGGAATAACATCTAACACCAAAAAAAGGGTTTACTAATTTATATGGGTTATGGTGCCTCTTCCTAGGTTTGAATACATGCTATGATGATATGTTATGAAACTGTGCAAGTGTTGGGGGTGTTTTGTTTTCTTTGAAAGTAGTTAGTTCAGCTTGTAAAAATTTGTTTACACTCTCATGAATTGAATTATTAATTTTTAATGCATGCTCACTACTGTCTAATTGAGATGCAAGAGTTTTTAATTCCTTGAATGCATTCTCTAATTTAATATGAAATATTTTCAAGGAATCATATTTAGTAGTTAAATCAAGATGCACTTTATTTAAAGAGTCAAATTCATCTAATAAAGCCATATGATTGCTATCTAAAGTGGAGTGATCTTTCTTGAGTATTTCATTTTCTTTTTGTAGAACTGCGCATTTAGTTTTCAAGCTAGTGTGCTTCTTTTTCTATAAGAATCATGAATCTTTTCTGAAACAGCAAGTAATTCATTATATAATAGTTGACATACCTTATCTTGATCAAACTGATCAAGATAGATGTTTGCTATTAAGCACAGATTTGTCACTTCCTTTTCTGTTTCTATTCTA
This sequence comes from Dendrobium chrysotoxum, assembly GCA_019925795.1. Lineage (NCBI taxonomy): Eukaryota > Viridiplantae > Streptophyta > Magnoliopsida > Asparagales > Orchidaceae > Dendrobium > Dendrobium chrysotoxum. The sequence continues at coordinate 21,658,046 of CM034305.1, forward strand.
GATGAATCTAAAGTAGAGTCGACTAAAAAAGCTTTCTGAGATCTCACTTATCTTTATAGAACTTAGCTTTTTCTTCAACCTTCTCCTTGCTTTGGTGACTTTTAAGATCTGGGCAATCAGTTTTAATGTGCTCTGGTTTCTTGCATTCATAATAAATAATATCAGAAGAAGCTTTAGAATTTTTATAATTCTTACATTTGTTCTATTACTAATGATGCTTTTGCTTTTTCTTTAGAAAGTTTCTCAACTGTCGAGTCAATAGTGTGATATGTTCCTCTCCTCCATCAGAGGAACTATCTGAATCATTAGCCTTTAAGGCTACAATTTTCTTTTTCTTTCTTTCTTCTTGATCAAATTGCCTTTAGCTTATGCCTTGTTCATAGGCAATTAAAGATCCAAGTAAGTTATTAATAGAATAAACATTTAAATCCTTGGATTCTAAAATAGCAATTATTTTGGCATCATTTGAACTAGGTAGATAACGCAAGATCTTATTGAATTTTTCAGAATTTGATAATTCTTTACCTAAAGCAAGCAATGATGTGATGATTTGTGTAAACTTAGTATACATTTCAGATATGTATTCAGTAGGTTTCATGCAAAAGAGTTTATAATCATGGAGCAGAAAATTTAACCTAGATTGTTTTGTTTTACTTGTTCCTTCATAAGTAATGCATAATCTGTCCCAAATTCTTTTACCAGTAGTACAAGTAGATACACACATATAGTCTTTATATTTTAAAGCACAAAAAAATAGTTCAAGCATTTTGCATTCAGTTGTGATAAATTTTAATCATCTGTACTCTATTTAGAAAAAGGTATTTCAGTTTTAACACCATTTACTAATCTAAAGGGTGCATAATATCTTTCTCGAACTAACATCCACATGCGATAATCAATAGATTGCAAGAAAGTAGACATGCAAATTTTTTAAAAATAAAAAGGAATATTATCAAATAAAGGTGGTCGTGTGCTTGAATATCCTTCTGCGGTGTTATGATTTCCAATGTTAGCCATTTATCATTTTTCAAAAGTTTTCTAAAACTTAATTTATGAATCCATCTCTAATACCACTTGAAAGTTTATGAGGGTTATTAAACCTCTAAGAACTGGCTTGAGGCTAACCAAGAGGGGGGGTAAATAGGTAATTTAAAAAATTCTTTAACAAAATGAAAAATACTTGATGCGAAAGTAGATCAATTTCATAATAACAAAAATCAAAGATTTCAAATACATAATAAATCATAGAAAAATACAAAAATTAAATGTAGAAAAGTAAATAAAAAGAACACACTAGAATTATAGTGGTTCGGTTAACTTGACCTACGTCCACTCCCCATAAATCTCCTTTTCAGATATTGCACTAAAAGTAGTGTCTATCCTTTTGCCCCCAGAGTAAGGCGAAGAAGCCCTTATAAAATCATTCCAGCGACTTGGTGAGGCAAAGTACCTTGAATTCTTTTACTCTCTCCTGAAGTAGGTAGAGAATCTGGAAATTCTTTTACTTCCGCCTAGAGTAGGTAGAGAACCTTGGAATCCTTTTACTCCCTCCTAGAGTAGGCAAAAAACCTCAACTCTATTTTCACCCTCCAAGTAATGGTTAGAGAACCACAACTCTATTCTCACCCTCTAAGTGAGGGTCAAAGAACCATAATCTTTGCTGAATAACTTCTTCTTCAGAGCCAGAAAGAATCCAGTCAGACCCTTGCAGATACTAGGCAAGATTCTTACTTAGAGAAACCTTGTGAATCCCCTCACAACTTCTCCCTCACAAAATCACCATCTCTTCTCTCATAAAGCTCTCCTTCTCTCCCTCAAGACTCTCTCTCAAGAAGAATAAATAGCCAAAGATCTTTTAATAAGAGTATTAGAAATCCTTAAGTAGTTGGCTTCAAAAAATTCTAATTTTTAAGAGATCTATCTTTTGTTCGTACTGTACGATACACGTATCGTACATTACAATTAGTATAATTTAGAATCATCTACAAGCTCGTGCAGATGAACTGTTTAACCTTTAAATATGTCGTATAATATGATCAAAATATCGTACGGTATGAACTGTAGAAATTTCTTCTGTTCATTTGGGATGATACTTGGGAAGGCCAAGTTCGTACACTATCGATCGGCCAGCACTATGGACATCGTATAATATGATCAGTATAAAAATCATGGATTTTATTTGGTAGGATCTCTGGGATAACCAAAGTCATACTCTGATAATCGTATAATACTTGGGATATCGCACCATATGATCAGTACAAAAATTATGAATTTCATTCGGTACGATCTCTAGGATGAACAAAGTCACACTCTGTCAATCGTACAGTACGAGATGAATCATACGGTATGATCGATGATAATAATTGTCAATAATTTAATTGCCTAATATTGAGGGTTTAATTAAGAAAGATTTTAATTAGGGCATACAATATGAACCAAATCATAATATATGATTAATATATAATTAGTATCTTTCTTAACCTCTGGCAACTAGGATTTTGATAGAGCATGACAGATCATACAGTACGAAACAAAATCATACAATACGGAGTCAAAATTATATAGTATAAATTACTTAAAAAGAAAACTCTCTCAAAAATATTTTTCTCTCTCCTGTGTGTGTACAAGATTACTCAACAATGATATCCACCCAATTATATGATATGACTCAAGAAAGGAAAAAGTACAGTATAAATTGAAAATATAAACTATAACCCTAATCTACCCAGTCTTGAGTTGATCAGAATTGCAAGTGAACGATGGACTGAATTCCTGAAATATTAGTGCATATAAAATAAAATAAAATATTATAGAAATAAGAAAAAGCAGTAATAGACATAATATTTGTTATTATCAAAATTACAGTACTTGAATTAGATTTATAATAGATATCCTTAAGATATACTCTTCTAAATATTTAACTATTAATATTAATACTATATGGATATTAGTATTACAGATACTAATCACTATTATTAATTACTATTATTGATTATTATTACTGTTACCGATATAATTCTGTTATTGATACCCAATAATGTTATTGATATTTTGACTGTAACTGATATATTAATGTGAGTTGAATGGATGATAAGATTGAATGGAAATGGTTGAGAGATAAAGATCAACTGAATAACTGATTGATTTGAGTTTATGATGGAAGAATAAAATAGAACTTACTGAGATATGATATATTATAGACTGATTATTGATACAAATAATTAGTATATATACATTAATATTTTTATTTCTGTATATGCTTTACAATATGTTATTTCTCTTTAACCTTACATTGATTTCAATTATAAGATTTTGATTACTTGTTGGGCTATATGCTTACTACGTGGTTTACATGATTTTAAGTAAAAGTAAGGATCCAATGATATAAGGCTCTGGACAGCATGCATAAGTATTTCTGTCGTTCATAAGAAATTTATAAGCTATAGTTATATACTAATATTTATAACTCTAATATAGGTCCTAGAGCATGACAAGCAATGGTTGGGAGAAGGTTCATTAGAGGTCGGCACTTAGGTAGAGGTCTAGCTGTAGTCAGGAAGCCAGGGCGATCAGAGGTCTGGTGTCAGTTAGCGACTGGGTGAAGATTCGATGATGGTCTGCTGCCGAGCGGAGGTATGACAGCAGTTGGTGGCCAGGCAGAGGTCCGAAGGCAGTCAACGGCCAAGAGGAGGTTTGGCTATGGTAGGCAGTAGGAAGGTGGTCTAACAACGGTCGATTGTAGGGCGGATGTTTGACGATGGTCGATGGGTAGGAGGAGGTCTGGTGGTGGCTAGACGATATAAAAGTTTGACAACGGTGGTGCTTGGGTAGAGCTCCAGAATCCTTGAAGCCTAAGAACTCTCTTTAATCTCTTACCCCACAAATTCCTTCTCATTTAAAGAGTGTGAGATTATTTATAGATTTTTTGAGTGACACGTAAGTCTGAATAAGTTGTTAAACCTATTACAATATGGCCAAGGCTAACCAAGAGGGGGGTGAATTAATAATTTTAAAAATTATCTCTTGAAAATGAAAACCTTTTTAGAAAATTTAATTTAAAATAGCATTTGAGCAAGATTAAATTTTTAGTAAAAAATTACTTTTCAACTACAGTAAATAAAAATTACAAAAAGTAAAAATGCGGTAAAAAGAAAAGAACAAAGAACACCAAATTTTATAATAGTTTGGTCCAACAAGACCTACGTCCACTCCCTGCAGACTCCTTCTCCAGGTATTGCACTATCCTCAAGTGACTCTCTTTTTGCCCTTACAACAAGGCGGAGAAGCCTTTACAATTTCCTTCTCTTCCACCAAACCCCAGTGCGACAAAGAACCGTCGCCCTTTTTCACCCTCATGGTAAAGGCAGAGAACCCAGCATCCTTTCTCACCCTCCTGGTGATGGCAGAGATCCAAGCATCCTTTCTCACCCTCCTGGTGATGGCAGAGAACCAAGTGTCCTTTCTCACCCTTCAGGTGATGGTAGAGAACCAAGCATCCTTTATCACCCTCTAGGTGACGTTAGAGAACTAGACTCTCCTTCAAAGATCTTCTCTCAATAGTCTTCAAAGAGGTAGTGTAGAGACTTAAAGTATAAATAATGAGATAGTCACATTTGGGCAACATTATGAATCCCCTCACAATTTTCTCTTCAAAGATCTCACCACACTCACTCTCAAACACTCTCCCAAATTACTCTTTCTTTCACTCTCAAGAAGAAATTCGTAGAAGATTATTTAGACAATCAGTTTTTAGGACCCTTATATATAAATGATAAGAAAAACTGTCCAAAAATTGAAAATTTTCAAATTTGATGGAGTCAGATCGTATCGTACGATCGCACTTCATACGTATAAATAATTCAAAAATATGAATGATTCATCCCATACGATGCTGTACGAATCTATAAGACCCAGATTTTATACTCTAGACATGATATATGAAATTATTTTGTACTATATAAATAGTTCAAAATAATAAACGGTTCATCTCGTACGATCTTGTACAAACCTGTGAAACCCAATTTTTGTACTCTGGAAATGATGTACGAAAACCATTCATACTGTACGAACAGTTCAAAATAATGAATGGTTCGTCCTGTACGATCCTGTACGAACCTGTGAAACCCATTTTTCGTACTCTGGACATGATGTATGAAACCATTCGTACTGTACGAACAGTTCAAAATAATGAATGGTTCATCCCGTACGATCCTGTATGAACCTGTGAAACCAAGTTTTCGTACTTTGGAAATGATGTACAAAAATATTTTATACTGTACGACTTACACTTAGAAAAATTTTTCACTCGTAACCAGGCAGGTTCGTTTTAGAGGAGAAATTGCACAAATCGTCCCGTACAATTAGACATCATAAAGTATGATTAGTTTTTTTTTTTTTAAATTAGCTTTTGTCTCACTCCCCCAATGTGTGTGTGTATGGTTACCCAATTTACAATCACACTCTCTCAGACTCAAGAAAAGAATAAAAAGTACAGACTCCAAAACTAATAAATTCTAATCCAATTAATTTGAAGTCTTCCATTGTCTGGAATGTGATTTCCTTGAAATATTAGTACACACAAAAATAAACTTTTTCAGCATATGGTAGGAGAAATAATAATCAAACAATAAGATTTTGTTATCATCAAAAACTCACATGATTATAAAGATAAAGTCCTGAAAAACTAATTTGCAACAATCTTAACAATCTCCCCCTTTTTTATGATGAAAAAATAATTATTATTTGAGTTAACAAATAAACATAAATTTTCTCCTTAGCTCACCCTAAATGCGTAAAAGTAAGCTCCCCCTAAATGAATGATCAATTTATAACAAGGGGTACATATAAAGATTAGAAACATACACACACATACACACATTCATACAGTTCACAACATACAAAACATCAAACAACAAACCAATCTACACCTCAAACAAACTTCCCCTTTTGACAATAACAAAAAGGAAGGAATCAAGGTAGTTGATGATTAAGACAATATTAAATTAATTGTAAACAGCTATATTAAGATCACATGCAAAAGATAAAGATTCAATTTTTAAATTACATAATAACCAGGATAAGAAAAAGTTGATCTTTTGCATTATTTGAAATAGATAGATTATGTAATAATAACTATTGCAGAAATGATGGAATAAAATTACTAGTTTTTTACTTCAATAGTGAAGATCAATGTTTATTATATAGATTTGTGGGACTGAGAAACTGATAAAGGAAAGATCAATTGGCGATATTGCGCATCTTTTCAATTAATTGTGGTACACTTTGTGCATCTTGTCAATTTGGACTAATTTTGTACCCTTTTTCAATTTGGCGAATATTGCCCAACGTTTTTATATAAATGGCACACTTTGTGCTTTTTATTCATTTTGGGCTAATTTTGTACCTCTTTTCAAACTATGTCTTTCCAAAATTACTATCTCTTAACAGAAATTGCAATAATGAGCAAAGATGAAATCTTTGAAATAGAAATTAAAATAAAAATAAAGGTATTACATCAATTTAGTAATAATTTTAGCTACATAGTACTTGACTATTAAAAATATAAAATTGATCTTCTACTCTATACCCACTGACAATGTAATTTAAAAGTTTTGAGAGACTAAGTTTCACAAGGAAATTAACTTTGTAGAGCAAATTCATATAACATTTCACATTTGATCAAGACAAGTTACTACCTCATTCACAATGCAGTATGCAGTAAAATATGAGTTTTTTCATTTCATACATATGCAATCAACTTATATCCATACTTTCACTCACATAGTACAGCATCAAGAACCATCCAAGTAACACCCAAGTATATTCACCCACATATCAAACTTCCAAAGAAAAATAAATACACCAAAACCTAAAAGAAAAATATCACATCAGCAGCACAAGAGTACAACATCGATACAACCAAAGCTAAAACCAAAAATAGAATATCATCATTAGTAATATGGAGGACCCTGGTCAGGAGGTGGTTGAGGGTTGAATGCAGTGAAGTGACTATTGATCGTGGCTATATTAGTGTTCATATAGTCAAACTAGCCACGAATCCAACCCATATCTTCCTAATGTCGTGCATCCTGCTGGGACAAGTGAGTCTCAATTTGATCAAAGCGTTGATCAAAATGAGTTTCCAGTCTGTCAAAGCGCTGGACCATCTCTTGATAGTAGTTCTGGTCGGGTCCAGGTGTAGGGGCAGGTGCAGGTGCTCCTTCTTCCTCTGAGTCATCTCCAGAACTCTCCCTCCCAAAAAGTGACTGAAAAGAGACATTGGTAAAATAAATAGAAAATTTAGTTAGAACATCAGGATGTATAAGATTATATTTTTTTTAAGGATATAGGCCACTAGATGTCCTAAAGCCATATTTTTCTTTCTTTTGTAATTTGAATGTCCAATGTCAGACAGGTTATGAATATAATCAAAAATTAGTTGGGCTTCATCTAAAGGTTGATTTATTATGATTAAATAATTGGCTATGAATAAAAGAGGAGTCATGTTGACACGGTCACCGGCTTTTAGAATAATTGAAGTTCGTAGCATATGCTGGATGATCCGGACATTTTGGTTCAGTGTGTAAACCCAAGGCAAATGAGTCACCTGGGCTACTCCTCTAAGAACCTTATTAACTTTAGACCAGTCAAAGTTTGCCCTAGAAGACAGTGTATGGGCTCTAGTTTCTTGAGTTCTTAAGTGGAGGAAGGTGCCTAAATCTTCCTTGGTGATTTCTACTCTTTGCTTTAAAACATATGAAGTGATCCTTGAGTGATCATGATTGACTCTCATATTAGCTAAGAAGAGATAAAAGATTTCTTTATTGTAGGCATAGATGAGAGTGAGGATGAAGGAAAGTTGGGTAAAGGCTAGTAAGGGCATTACAGTAAAGTGAATGTAATCTTGTATAAGAAGACGAGAAGGGGTGATCTTGGCAAGCAAAACCTATAAAATGCATCCTCATTTTCCTTAGAAAATTCTCATTTACAGCAGTCCTAGAGGAAGAGGCTTTGGAACGTGGTCACTTGCTGCTACTATCCATAACTCGTATAGGGTCTCAGGAGAGTTTGGAAATGGATAAGAAAGTGATGAATAACTTCTCCAAAGACCCTTCAATTTAAAGAAAATGATCTATCGTACAGTAAGAAATATGGTTCGTATATACGATCAGTATTTCATACAGGATGAAATTTATTTCGTACGTACAAAAGGAAACGGCCAAAAATGAAACGGCTTTTCATAAATTGCCCTTCCCGAGGCTTCCTTTCATACAGGCTTTATGACTAACAATCATACAGATGATCACGTGTTCGTCTAGGTTGATCAGAATATTAAAGATCATTTCGTTGACGGTTGGCTTTGTCTTTATCCAAAATCAACAACATGGATCGTACAGACGAATGACATATTCATACGTATGATTAGTGATAATAACTGCCTAAAACTGTAAACCTGTCCCCATATGTATAGATGAAATTGTACATATTGTATAGTATGATGACATCATCGTACAATATGAAAAACTATTAATACACTATTTTATTTTCTCAACTCAAAAAATATCATGCATAAGCTATAGAAATCATATAGGACGAAAGCATTTTCATACACTACGATCAAAGCACTTATAAACACAGCATGATAATAAGAAAAATCTCTCAAAGCCAAATTTTTTACTTAACAACTGACATGCTTCACAATAAAACTAAAACAAAAATAATAATAATACATAATAAATCATAGGAAAATAATCAGAACAATTAAAATAATCATACATAACCAAATTAAACAGTCACATATATATACAACACATCAAGTTTACAAAAATTTCAAATTAAGTATTAAGATCAATCACACCTAACCTTATCCTTAAGATGCTAAATGTATCAAAAGCTAGTGGTTTTATAAAAAATATCTGCAAGTTAATTTTTAGTTGAAACATGATGCAATTCAATTTCTCCCTTAGCGACATAATCTCTAATAAAGTGAAGCCTTATATCTATATGCTTTATTCTAGAATGTTAAATAGGATTCTTTGAAATGCAAATAACACTAGTATTATCACAGAAAATTAAAATTGTGCCAATTAAAAATCCTAAATCAATCAACTATTATTTCAACAAAAGAACTTGTGCCACACAACTACCTAAGGTAATGTATTCTGCTTCAGCAGTAGAAAGAGCTATTGAATTCTATTTTCTACTAGACCAAGATACTAAAGAATTTTTAATAAATTGATAAGTTTTAGAGGTACTCTTTCTATCTATCCTGCATCCTGCAAAATATGAATCAGAATATCTAATAATTTCAAATGAAGAGTTGTGCCTAGGATACCAAATTTTTAAGTTTTGAGTTTCCAAAAGATATCTCAATATTCTTTTTCTTGCTGTCAAATGTGATTCCTTTGGATCAGATTGAAATTTAGCACACAAATAAACACTAAACATAATGTCTGCTCTACTAGTAGTCAAGTAAAGCAATAATCTAATAATTCCTCTAAACTTCTTTTGATCAATAGATTTTTCCTTATGATCTTTATCTAACAGCACTGAGGAACTCATTGGTGTAATCACTTGTTTAGCACTATCCATTTCATATTTTCTGAGGATGTCCTTAACATATTTAGACTGGCTAAGAAAGGTTCCTTCCTCACTTTACTTTATGCTAAAACCAAGAAAATAACTCAAGTCTCCCATCAAACTCATATCAAATTCACTACTTATTATTTTTAAAAATTCATCACAAAGATTTTTATCAGTTGATCCAAATATGATATCATCCATATATATTTAAATAATGAGTATTTCATCACCTATTTTTTTTCAAAAAGAGAGTAGTGTCCACACTTCCCTTAACAAATAATATTTTTAATAGAAAAGTGCGTAACCTCTCATACCATGCCCTAGGTGCCTACTTTAGTCCATATAATAACTTTTTCAACTTAAAAATATGATTAAAAAATTTAGAATTTTTAAAATCTAGAGGTTGCTCAACATAAACATCCTCTTATATCACCCCATTCAAAAAGGCACTTTTAATATCCATTTGGTATAATTTAAAATCTTTAAAACAGGCAAAGGCTAACAAAATCCTAATTGCTTCAAGTCTTGCTACAGGGGCAAAGTCTCTTCAAAATCAATTTCTTCTATTTGATTATACCCCTGAGCCACTAATCTAGCCTTATTTCTAATCACAACTTCTGAGTCATTCATTTTATTTTTGAACACCCACTTAGTTCCAACAACACTTTGATCCTTTGACCTTTCAATTAACTCCCAAATATCATTTCTTACAAATTAATTCAATTCTTCTTGCATGGCCAAAATCCAAAATTCATCCGAAAGTGCTTGATTAATATTTGTGGGTTCAACCATCGAAATAAAAGCAGAATGGTTTATGTCTTTGCTAAGTCCATGCCTAATCTTAACACCCTCATTAGGTTCACCTAAAATAAATTCCTTATGATAACTCTTAGAAAATTTCTAATCTTTAGGTAAAGGGTTTTCCATCTCTACCTTTTCTTCCAACTTTGTATTTTCAATTTCATGGGAGATATTCTCAATGTGATCTTCTTCCAACTTTGGCTCTTCTGAAATCTCAGATTCATCAAATACTACATGTGTGGTCTCCTTAACTATCAAAACTCTCTTGTTGAAAACTCTAAAAGATTTTCCAACTCTAGAATATCCAAGAAAAATTTCTTCATCAGATTTTGGATTAAATTTTCCTAAAGAAGATTTCCCATTATTATGAATGAACACCTTGCATCCAAAAACATGCAAATGTGAGAGATTAGGTGTTCTTCCCTTAAGAAGTTCATAGGGTATTTTGTTCAATTTAGATATAATGTTCACCATATTTAGAACTTAACATATTATACTAACCTCTTCAGCATAAAAATATTTTAGAAGTGAGTATTCTGCGAACATGGCCTAGTAGCTTCTATTAATATTTTCTTCTTCCTTTCGACTACCCCATTCTGCTGAGGGGTCCTAGGTGCTAAAAAATTATGATCAATTCCTTTCTCTTTATAAAAATCTTCAAATTTTTTATTTTCAAATTCTCCTCCGTGATCACTTTATATTATTAAAATCTCACACCCTAGCTTCTTCTGAATCCAAATACAAAACACTCTAAATTCATCAAATGATTCACTCTTGTGAGATAAGAATTTGACCCAAGTGAATCTCAAATAGTCATCCATAATAACAAACCCAAAACTTTTTTCCTCCTAGACTTACCGTGCTAACCGGTCCAAAAAGATCCATATGAATGATTTCCAATGGTTTACTAGTTCTAAGATCCTTAATGGAATGAAAAGAGGACTTCACCTATTTTCCTAATTGATATGGATCACACACGTGATCCTTGGTAAAGTCTATTTTGGGTATCCCTCTAACCAATTCTTGTTGGGTAATTTTTCTAAGATTTTTCATACTTGCGAGACAAAGCCTCTTATGCCATAACCATAATTCATCAGTTATTATTTTGAGATAAAAAGCATTAGAAGACTTAATATAATTTAAATCAAGCATGTATACAGTGTTTACCCTAACTCCATGTAAAATATCAATTCCATTTTGGCTTATTAAGCAGCTAGTTGGAAAAATTTTTATACTATAACCCTTATCACATAGCTGACTAATACTCAATAGGTTATGCTTTAAGCCATCTACCAACAATACATTCTCAATGAAAAAATTATTCAAGTTTTTAACCATACATGTACCTATCACTTTCTTGGTGGTATTATCTCCCAGTGTAACCTTACCTCCATTCCTGACTTTCAGCGATATGAATTATGTTGTATCTCCAATCATGTGCTTAGAAGATCCACTGTCCAAGTACCAAATACTCTCACGAGGTCTTATGTGAGAGCATTCCTACAAAATCATCAAATGTTAGACTTGAGAACCCAAACAAGTTTGGGTTCTCCTCTTGGTAATGGTAAACCAGATACATGAGTGATATGCTGTGATTTATGCATCTTTGATCTCCACACTAGATGTGTTCTATTATGAATGTTGCAAGTGTAGGAGATGTGTCCTAACATTCCACATGTAAAATATCTCACACCTGGAAAGGGATTTCTTAATTTATATGAGTTATAATTTCTCTTCCTAAGTGCTGAACTCATATTCTTTTGTTTAGACCTATAAAATTGTTCAAGTGTGGGTGTTCGTCTATTTTCCTTAATATATTTCAACTCTAATTTAAGATATGAGTTTCTATTCTTCAATATAGAAATATCCAGTCTCAAGTCAATTTCTCTACGTTTAGCCTCTTCCAAAAAGACTTTATAATCATTTTCAAGTCCTGTATGTGATGATTTCATAAGTTCATGTTTTTTATTCAAATCATCGAACTCATCCAATAGGCTTATGTGATTGCTATCAATGTCTACATGGTCTTTCTTAAGAATTTCATATTCTCTTTGCAAGTTTATATATTCTTGGTTCAGCTTCGCATGCAATTTTTTTAGTTTTCTATATGCAGTATGAATTCTATCAAAAAATTTAAATAATTCTTCATATGATAAATCACATATCTCATATTGATCTGAATGATCAAGATCATTTACCATCAAGCATAAATCAGGTGCTATTTCTGATGAGTCAGATGCTGAGTCCACCCAAAAAGCTTTTTGAAATCTCTTCTTCCCCTTCTTCACATTAGTTTTCTCCTCAACCTTCTCCTTGCTAGGATTAGCTTTGAGATTTGGGCAATCAATCTTGATGTGTCCAGGCTTCCTACATTCATAGCAAATTACTTCATTAGAAGCCTTAGTATTTTTATGGAACTTACCTTTATTTCATTACTGACGTCTCCTTTGCTTCCTCCTTAGAAAACTTTTAAATTGCCTTATCATGAGAGCAATGTCTTCCTCATCCTCAGGTAGTGACTGATCACTATCTAAATAATCCACCTTCAACGCTATGTTCTTCTCCTTCCGCTTGTCACCTGCATCAATCTGTCTTTGAGCACTCCTTGCTCGTAGGCAATTAGTGATCGAAGAAGATTATTAATTGAATACACATTTAAGTCTTTAGACTCTGTAATGGCAGTTATCTTTGCATTATAGTTAGTAGGCAAATAACATAAAATCTTATTTACGTTTTTCGAGTTAATTAGTTCCCTACCTAAAGCATGCAATGAGATAACTATTTGAGTAAAACATGTATACATGCCAGAGATTGATTCATTCGATTTCATGCAAAAGAATTCATAGTCATGTAATAGAATATTCAATCTAGATTATTTGACCTCATTGGTTCCTTCACGTAATGCAAAGTCTATCCCATATTTCTTTTCTTGATTTACAAGTTGAAACATATATATAATCTTCAGATTTAAAAGCACAGAAAAAGCTATTTAAGCATTTTACATTTAATTGTGCTTAGTCCCTTTCTTTTATAGTCCAGTCAGCAAACGATGTTTCATCTCTAACACCATCAACAAGTCTAATAGGTGCAATATAACCATCATGTACTAATATCCACATGTGATTATCAAGTGATTGCAGAAAAGTAGATATGCGAGTTTTCTAGAAATCAAATGAAATATTATCAAATAACAGTGGTCTAGCTATGGAATATCCTTCAGGAGTATTATGGTTTCCAAAATTAGCCATGATCTAATTTTCAAAAAATAATTTAAACAGTAATTTTTGAAATAGGCTCTGATACCACTTAAAAGACTGAATAAATTGTTAAACCTATTACAATATGCCTAAGGCTAACTAAGAGGGGGGTGAATTGGTAATTTTAAAAATTATCTCTTGGAAATGAAAACCTTTTTAGAAAATTTAATTTAAAATACTATTTGAGCAAGATTAAATTTTCAGTAAAAAATTACTTTTCAACCACAGTATATAAAAATTACAAAAAAGTAAAAATACGGTAAAAAAAAGAACAGAGAACACCAAATTTTATAGTGGTTCGGTCCAATAAGACCTACGCCCACTCCCTGGAGACTCCTTCTTCAGGCATTGTACTATCCTTAAGTGACTCTCCTTTTACCCCCACAGCAAAGCAGAGAAGCCTTTACAATTTCCTTCTCTTCCACCAAACCTCGGTGCGGTAAAGAATTGTCATCCTTTTTCACCCTCTTAGTGAAGACCGAGAACCCAGCATCCTTTCTCACACTCCTGGTGATGGCAAAGAACCAAGCATCCTTTCTCACCCTCTTAGTGATGGCAAAGAACCAAGCGTCCTTTCTCACCCTCCTAGTGATGGCAGAGAACCAAGCATCCTTTCTCACCCTCCTAATGATAACAGAGAACCAAGCATCCTTTCTCACCCTCTAAGTAATGGTAGAGAACCAAACTCTCCTTCAAAGATCTTCTCTCAAGAGTCTTCAAAGATATATGGTAGAGACTTGAAGTACAAATAATAAGATCCTCATCTTTGGGCAACCTTATGAATCCCCTCACAATTTTCTCTTCAAAGATCTCACCACACTCACTCCCAAACACTCTTCCAAATCACTCTTTCTTTCACTCTCAAGAAGAAATTCGTAGAAGATTATTTAGACAGTTAGTTTTTAGGACCCCTATTTACAAAGGATAAGAAAAATCGTCCAAAAACTAAAAATTTTAAATTTGACGGAGTCAGATCGTACCGTATGATCGCACTTCATATGTATGAATAGTTCAAAAATATGAATGATTCGTCCTGTACAATTTTGTATGAACCTATAAGACCCAGATTTCGTACTCTGGACATGATATACGAAATCATTTCATACTGTACGAATAGTTCAAAATAATGAATGGTTCGTCTCGTACGATCCTGTACAAACTTGTGAAACCCAATTTTCATACTCTGGAAATGATGTACGAAAATATTTCATATTGTATGAATTACACTTAGAAAAAATTTTCACTCGTAACCAGGCAGGTTCATTTTATAGGAGAAAATGCACAAATCGTCCCGTATGATTAGACATCGTACAGTACGATTAGTTTTTTTTTAATTAGCTTTTATCTTACTCCCCCAATGTGTGTGTGCACGGTTACCCAATTTACAATCACACTTTCTCAGACTTAAGAAAAGAATAAAATGTACATAATCCAAAACTAATAAATTCTAATCCAATTTTGTTACCATCAAAAGCTCACATGATTATAAAGATAAAGTCTTGAAAAACTAATTTGCAATAATCTCAACAACACGCTCTATAAATATGGAGAAAATCCTAGGCAAATTCGTAGTGCTCTATCGATGGCCTGTATTGATTCCCTTAATCATGGAGCATTAATTCAATATTTAATTGTCTTAATGGTGTCAGAATGAAGTGATCATGGGCTTGTTAGATTTGTCTCGTCACTATACACATGTTATATTTTGATATCATTTGATCGTCCAATTAATGTTCTAAAGCTTCTGAATATACTTTAAGCCTTTGATTTGAGCCCATTCGGGCTTGCATTGGATGGATTTTGATATCATTAGGTGTGTCTTGTGGAGACATTCACCTTGACTATAAGTTTGCTGAAATTGGAGTTTGAATGGTCCCATATTTAATTTTAGAAGTTCTCAATTCAAATATGCATCCATATTTGCGTCCAGTCAAGACAATTTTTGATGATGTATGAAGTACTATCAAGAATGATATTTAAGGTAATAAAACTCAATTATATTCTTATATTGTCCTCCCCTATATAACTCTTAGATTTGCTTGTTTCCCAATATAAAACTCTTTGTTTGGAGGTGTATTATCTTTTTATTTATTTCTTCAAATAACCAATTTTTTCAAAGGGCAAAACCACATTATTTTATTCCTCCCAAGTAATTTTCATGTGAAAGTCACATGCTCCATAAATTTGTCAGAATTTTCCAAACTAAAACAATATAAAACTTAAGCATTTTTATGAGCTATTAAAAAAAAAATTTTGGTTGACAATCTATTTCTACGTTAAAAGAGGTTCTTTATTCCTAGTGAGTTCAAAATTGGGGACGAAAAAAAAAAAAAGAAAAAAGAAAAAAAAAACTTATATGAGTATATCCAGTGGCTGTCGCGTGGCCTCAGCAATTGAAGGATTTGTTCTAATCCTATTCAGCATGAGCTGGCAGTCAGAGCCAAAATAAACGACTAATGCGGATTTTTTTTTTTTTGATGTTGATATGTTTCGCGATAGTGTCCTTTTGCTTGATGATCACGTTTTTCTGTATGTTTTTTTCTTTAAGAAGTGACCGTTTATGTAAAATTTATTTGAATTTAATAAATGAAGATGTTTGAGGATTTATTTGAAATAACGGTAATTTTTTATAAATTAATTATTAAATTACGGTGAAAAAAATAATTTAGTTATTTAGATTGCAAAAAGAAACTTTTGGTGTCATAAGTTTTTCAAAAATAATAAAAATAATGGTAAAAAATTTGTGATTATTATTTTAAAAAAAAACTGTGAGAAAGCTATCCCAAAAAAAGAAAATAATTTTTTTAATTATAAAATATATTTAAATTTAAAATAATAATTTTGAGTTTCAGAAAGAGAGAAAATTTGAATAAGAAGCTAAATACATAATTTATTTCTATCTCCTATTTTTTTTATTTTTGGGCATGTCATACATTCGGACTCATTAAAATTTCGAAAACGGTATTTTGTATTTTACCAATAAGAAAAAAAAAGAATGCATCATTATCGTTGGTTTGACAATACACTCGTTCGTCGCTTGTTAAATGGGTGATAAGATCCTTTTTTAATTTTTTAAGAAAATTTCATTTTCAGCCATTTAATATTCTAAAATTTTATAAAAAAAATTCAGGCCTTAACTTTTTTCGAGTACAAATTTATAATTTATAAAAAATATTTTTACAATTTTTCTTAAATGATTGATTGTACAAATTTTGAAAAAAGTTTTTTTAGATATTATAAAATAAATTTAATTTAAGAGCTATTTTATTTTAATCATAAATTTTTTAAATTAATTGTTGATGTATCATTATTTTTTTAAATATTTTTAACAGTTATTTGATTTGACATGGTATAAGAAAGTTGCTACTAGTAAATCACATCATAAGCTCAACAAATAGTGTTGGACTAGTTTTATACTTTTTTAATAAGTAATTCAATTCTCACTTCACATTATGCATTGATAGCGATTAATATGGAGAAAAATATTGAGTATTTATCGGACGATCTATATTGATTCTCTTGGTCATAAATTAGTTTTTAAATATTTAGTGGCCAAATGATGTTGGAATCAAGTGATTTTGGGCTCGTTGGATTTATCTTGTCGAGCTGCTTGATTCAACTATAAGTATGTTAAATATGAAAATCATTTTGTTATCACATTAGTGTTCTAAAGCTTCCATTAGCATTCCAGGCTTTTTCAAAGGTATTGTTTCTCGGCTTCTCCACCATCCTCGGGTGATTATGTTGTGGTATCCAAACAATGCTTAGGCATTAACAGTGAACCGCAGTAGCGGTGCGCTTTTGCTAGATTTGTAATGGTGTGAGATTGGGGATTTCTTTTTCGTTTCTTACATTTTCTGATTATTGTTTTAATACTTTCAACTTTGCCCTAGTCTTCTTTGCTTTTGGGAGCTTATGTAATCACAGGATTCATGCTCTCAAATCTCTCATTATTGATGGTTTTTTTTTTTTTTTTTGAGGAATTTTATTACCTAAATTTTATTTGTACTTTCCCACATCTCCTTTGAATACAATCTGTTATATGATCAGTAATTTGCCCACAAAATGAGGAATCTCTTTCTCTTTTCTAGTCCTACAGGAAAGACTAGTTATGATGGAATCAGCACACCGTTCCTAGTCGGAGAAGCAAGCAAGATATACATACATGGTCTTAAGTTGCTTGCTACTTTTGCAAGGTTAGGCCTCTGATAACCTGCCATTTTTCTCTTTTTTATTTTAATGTAATTTCATATTTGAAAGTCATTTTATTTTAATTTTATTGTAGTTTCAAATTTAATTTATCATATTAAGGTTTCGTTTGGGACAACTTTTTTATTGCTTCTTAAAACGACTTTTTAGTAAAACAAAATTAATTTTTGTACTAAAAAGCCATTTTAAGAAGCAGTAAGAAAGCCGTCCCAAACGAAGCCTAAGTTTTGTTTCTATTATAGCATATTAGAAAAAGTGCTTCCTAAGCTACTTTGTGAATTTGGCTAAAGATTAGTCATATTTTAATGCAAAGTTCTCCATCAATCGGTAATATCGGAATGTTCGAAAAAAAAATCTCATTTTTCTAATTAGGAGACAAACCTCCTCCTAATCATGGATTGATTTTCTCATTAGGTGCCAATTATGGAGAGATATTTTAAAAAGTCATCAAAATAAATAAGATCCCCTTTATGAAAAATTTCTGACTCCATAACTAGTTGAGTTAGAGGACTCCTGTGTCATTAGTAAATACCAACAAGATTACAGGAAAATTATTAATTCAATGGTTGACCTCAATCACAATTCATTCATAGCCAAAGTACCTTACTATGCACGTGGATGATTTAAGACTAAACATAAAAAGAAAAACTTAGAAGCATTATATTAAACTATTAATATAAATTCTTCTCATGCATTCCATCTTGATTTATAATTTATTATTCTCTAATAAATACTTTTTTCTTGCTCTTTGTTTTAAAAAAAGGGATCTTTACATACATACCACTTTATTTCATGCTATTTACATATTTAACATCTAAAATTTTAATATTACATGACTATCATCCATAGAACAAAAATGGGTGCATGGAATGAAATATCAAAATTTGTAGAGTGGCATGGGTGGTCATAATGAAATAGATGAGTGGTATATTTGATATTAAAATTTTAAATGAGTAATAGAAATGTAATATTAAAATTTTGGGTGTTAGATATGTAATTAGCATGAAAGAAAGTGGTATGTATGTAAATTTCCCTTAAAAAAAATGAGATTAATAGTTTAGGATTTAAACTATAGTGTTCTGATAGAAGTTGTACTAGACATGGTGTATGTGTGATTATAGATAAGAGTTTGAAGAATAATGTTATAAAATTAATAGAATTGGAAATAGAATTATACATTTAAAAATTATTATTATTACTAAGATAATTAATATTATAAGTACTTATGCTCCTCAAGTAGATTTGGATATATGTTCAAAATTAATATTTTGAAATGACGTAGAAGAATTAATGCAAAATATATCTTTTGAAGAAAGAGTTTTTATTGGAGGAGATTTAAATAAACATGTTGGTAGAGGGGTAGATAATTTTAAAAGTATTCATGGTGGCTATGAATTTGAAGCGACTAATGAAGGTGATAAGATCATATTAAATTTTGTAGTAGCGTATGATTTTGTAATCGTTAATACCTTATTTAAGAAAAGAAATGAGCATCTCATCACTTATAAGAATGGATATAGTACAACTTAGATTGATTATTTTCATATAAAAAAATAGATCATTTAGATTGGAAATATTATAAAATTATTCCAAGTGAAAGTTTATGTTTATAACAATGCTTTAAAAATCAGACCGGATCGGCCAGTTCAACCAGACCGGTCAGTTCAACCAGTTGAACCGCGAACTGGCCGGCCAGTCGATTACGGTTTGTTTGATAATCAGTTTCTCAATGAACCGCCTTTGGACCGTTCGAACCGACGATTCAACAACAAAACCAAAAAACATGCACCGATTTCTAGTAATCGGGCAGTTCAGCCAAAAAACATTTTGAGCCGTTTATATTTGATCAGATGGCTTAAATAAAAGAACGAAAGCTTATACGAAACCAAAAAAAACCTACTATTCATTCATTCGGACATCTTCTTCCCTGTTCGACCTCACGACTCCATATCTCGTCGCCGTCATCGTCGCCTGCTCTTTCGCAAAGCCAACACTGAACTGAAGGCTTCTGTCTCATGCTCAAGTCCTCTCCAATCCATTGTGAGTTCTTCACTTCTTCTCCTTGCATTCAGTACACATCGATTACAAACTTACAATTTTAGAATTTCTACAACAATTTCTTTTTTATATTTTGTTAAGGTTTTTGAATCATTTGTTAAGATTTTTGTCCATTTCGATTACATGTTTATTGATGGTTCATTCGCAACTAGGATTAGGCTCCATCTTGACATAGCATGCTGTATATGTAATTATGGTTCTCGAGGACATGAACTTTGCTCTTTATCCTTTTCAATTAGAGGAGCATTTAAGAATGCAAAATGCTATAATTCCCAATAAATTCATACTTAAATTGATTTCATCGCAGCTACTCATGTGGGCAACTGATGTGCTCCTTTCTAATTAAAGCAACAAATTAATGTTAGATTTTTTTATTATTTCTCCCTTCTACATATCCATAAATAAAGTATTTCATGCAAATTCATGTTGCTTTAGTCAATAATTACCTATTTCATAATTTTTTTTTTATGGGGTAATCCGGGGCAAGGCCCATTTATTAAAATCTAAAATGAGTACAAAAATCCCGCGAAGAAGAACAGGAACCCAAGACAAGCAAAACTAAAGGCAAAATAAAAAGGAAAACAGAAGAAACAACACTCAAAATGCAAGGAGGAAACATGAAAAAACTAGTACCGACACAAAAACAACATAAAAAGACGCCCAGAAATTCTGCAAATCCACGCCAAGCTTCAGGTTCTTGCTACATATGAGTGGTGACAGAACCAAAACAGTGAGGGAACTTCCTTTTAATCTGATCAATATGCTTCCAGCTGATCGTTTTGTGACCAATAGCTTTCTTAATATTGTTAGTTACTGAATTTGTATTACTCCAAATGTTGGCAAACCGGCGATTGTTCCTTTCAGTCCAAATATGATAAACAGAGCAACATACAATAAGAAAACTGAAGTTCTTCTCCCACTTGGTCCACTGCGGCGAGTTTTCTAAATGGTCACAAATCTGTAACAAATTTGGTCTCAATAAGAAAGAATTTAAAGAGGGAAGCAGATTTTTAATCACATTATTGGAAAAGTCACAATAAAAGTAGCGATGGTTATGATCTTCTTGAGCCTTGAAACAAAGGAAACATTCCAGTTTCATAGGAATTGCTCTGCTAATCAGCAAATCAGCTACCTTCAGCTTCTGCAAAATAGCCATCCAAGTGAAAATAGAATATCTAAGAGGGTAATTCTTATGCCAAACAAACTTATGCCATGTCACCTCCACCAAATTGGAGTAATAAGTTTTCATGAAATCCTTAAATTTAGGATTATAAGAGCTCTCCCAAGCCAAGGCCGGTTACTCTTTTATTTCAATCAAAATAATTTTCTCATGGACCAGGTTAGGCAAGTAATCGGGCAGGGCCCAAGAATTATTTCTGATGCAGTCTATCACCGAAAGGCCAGAAATTATGTAATCAGAAGGCAAAAAATCCACCAGCACAATTCCATTACACCAGGGGTCCTAGAAAAAAGAGAAATTGGAGGTGGGGTTAATCTGAAATGTCAGGTGCCTCTTAATATAGTTAGTAGTATTGTAAATATTTTTCCAGAGCTTAGAAGCTCTCACTGACGCTGGCTTCCAGGGAGATACATACTTGGTTCTAAACCAAGTACTAATTAAAGAATCCCGAGCAAGCAACCTCCTAATGCAAGAGCAATAGACATAGAAATAAAGGGAATCGATAGAAGGAATCCCTAAACCCCCATCTTCATAGGAATAGCAGTTTTATCCCAAGAGATCATGTGAATCTTCTTCCCATTTATATTCCCATAAAACAGGAATTTAGCACAAAGCTTAGAAATAGTTTTGCAAATAGCTTTAGGTATTATAGAACCTCCGATCCAATAGGCTATGGTATTAGAAATAGTAAATTTGAGGAATTGAACTCTACCCGTAATAGACAAAAATCTAACCTTCCAGCCTTCAAGAAAAGAAATTATTTTACTCAAAAGTTGTTGAAAATGAAAAGACTTAAGTCTTTCAGAAAAGATAGGAATACCCAAATAGGTGAGAAAAGAGTTAATCTGAGTAATACCTAGATTATTACTGAATTGAGCCGCATCAACAGCATTATGGGAAAAAATTATCGAACTTTTGGACGAATTAATAAACAGCCCAAACGTTTCAGCAAAGTTTTTAAAAATTCTATTCATACCAGTAGCATATTCCTGCACAGCAGGACCAAACACCAATAAATCATCCACATACAAGAGATGATTAAAAGGCTCGCCTTTCAACTTAAAACCCCCCAGATTACTGATCATACAATCCGCAGATAAACTACAAGACAAAGCATCCATCACTAAGCAAAAAATAAGGGGAGATAACGGACAACCTTGTCTAAGCCCAGAGGTAGTATTGAAGAAGCCCTCTAAAGAACCGTTCAAACAAATAGAAAAAAACACGTAAGAAATGCAACCATGGACCCAAATGATAAAAATATCCGGAAAACCTTTTTGCCTCATTCTGTTTAACAAAAACCCCCGGGAAACAGTATCGAAGGCCTTCCTAATATCCATCTTAGCACAGAAAAGGTTGTGGCCAAATTTGAATTCTCTAAGAACGTTCATAGCAAGTAAAATATTATCAGTAGAAATTCTACCATGAATGAAACCAGCTTGACTTTCATGAATAATGAAAGGTAAAACAGATTTTAATATGTTAGCCAGAAGTTTGGCCACAATTTTATAAAAAACATTACATAAGGAAATAGGCCTAAAATCATTAATATTAGAAGCGTGAGGGCCTTTAGGAATAAGAGTGATAGCCGTAGCTTTTACCCCTTTTGGGAGATGACCAGTCGAGAAAAAACTTTTAACAGCATTGCACAAATAATGTCCCATGACATGCCAAGTTTTTTCGTAAAATTCGAAAGTATATCCATCCGGGCCAGGGGCAGAGCAAGAAGACCCTTCAAAAACAACCATCTTAATATCAACATCAGTAAAAGGAGCCGTCAAAGTGCTAATCAAATGAGAAGGGATTCTGTTTCCAACATGAATGCTAAAATTGTTTTCCTTAATAGGCTTAGGAGAGTTGAAAATCACATTATAGTGATTAATAATAGCCTCAGCAATATTAACATGATTGCTAAAACAGCCAGCAGACGTAGTAAGCCCTTTAATGACATTGATATTATTTCTAGACCGACTCTGAGCATATAAAAATCCTAAATCATTCTCCCCTTTACTAAGCCAATTAGTTTTAGCTCTTTGGGAAAGCCAAGAAGACCAAGCATTATTCAAAGTATTAACTTATCACTGGTAAGCTTGTAAAGATGGTTTAGATCAATATTCAAAGGGTAATTTTGCAACTCAGTCAAGTAGCTATGTTGTTTATCCGTTAAATCAAGAATAGAACTGTAGATAAAGCTTGAGGAAGACCAATTTCTCTTCTTTAATGAAACTTTCAAAGCCTGCAAAGATTTATAGAAAACAGCAATAGAGCTACAAATGATAGATCTATCAAAATCTCTTATAAGCTCCTCCCAAAACCCATCCATGTTAATCCAAAAGTTTTTAAAAAGAAATCTAGTTGCAGTTTTCTCCCTCGGATAAGAAAAAAGAATTAACGGCGAGTGGTCCGAGCAATGAGCAGGAAAAACTTTATAAAAAGCCGAAGTAAAAAGGTTCAGCAAAGCATTGTTAACAAGCATTCTATCTAATTTGATATGAATGGGGGAATCCAATCTTTGATTGTACCAGGTGTAAAAAAGACCAACAGAAGCTAAATCAGAGACGCCACAATAAAAAAATAATTTAGTTCAGCTCCCCCAAATTATACGAATGATTGATGTTGCCACCCGCTTTCTCATTTTCAAATATATAACAATTGAAATCCCCCATCATAACCCAAGCTTGAGAGGGGTCTGGGATCATCCCATAAAGTTTTCCTATCTTCCATACCGTTAGCTGCATAAATAACCGAGAGTAGGATAGGGGGTAGAGACCCCACCTTAAGAGTGTCGTGAATGAGTTGAGAGGTGGTGCAAAGAGGGGAGAAGGAAATTAGGAGAGGGCTTAAATTCTACCAGGATTGGAGCAATTAAAGTTGTTGCAATTATTCTCATTATTAAAAACAAGATGAGAGTGCATAAACTAAGGATCCGAGACAGCCTCAAAATTAACTTCAGCTTCCAACAAACAAAGCATACTTAAGTTATGAGTATTCACAAGCTCTCTACAAGCTTTAACCTTGTTAGGGTTATTGAAGTCCCTAACATTCCAACAGGCAATTGGGGGGAGAGATATTAATATTTGGAAGGTTTTGCCTTCCTGGCAGATTTGGCCCTGGTTTGCATAGAAATAGGAGAGGATTAAGAATTTTCAGCAGAAACATTGGGAGATGGAGGAATGTTCAACTGATTATTATTTTCAAAAGAGTTAACTTTTGAATCATTCACGTCCTGGTCCTGTATAGGAAGGTCTTTCGATTGCAGCACAGCAAATTTGTTGGCAGTACGGATAGAGGCCGAAGGAATCAAAGGCGGGATTGAGGGATGGCTTCAAGAAAAAGCTTCTTCAGTAGGAAAGTTCAGATTAGGAATAATTGCATCTTTAACAGCGCATTCATTTGGTACCATAGGGGAAATATCCTTGATAGCTGGAGGATCAGTAGGGGGTAAACAATCAATGTCTGAGTTAATACTTTCCAAGTTGGGCTTCTTTGGAGAGGGAGGTTTCGTAGGATCAGGATTTTGAGTTCTAGGTTTCCGGCTTGCGCTTCTGCCTCTGTCCCTTGGCTTTTGATGCTGGTGAACGGCAGGTGAAGGGTTGGGATTAGATTTGCATAGGGAATAAGGATGAACTAGCAAGCCACACCCCTCACAATGACTAGGTTTCCAATCGTATATGACTTTAAGCATAAGATCTTCCCCTTCAATATTTATCGGAATTTCTTCTGGTAATGACAATTCTTTTGAGATAAGAATACAAACCCTAGCAAAGGTTAATCTGGCTCTTTTTGCAGTAAGAGAATCAACAGAAATAGGAATACCAATGAAGCTTGCAATTTTTCAGATACCTTTCGGAGTCCAGAGGGCCAAAGGAAGGTTAGCGATTTTGATCCAAAGGGGGATCGAAGCGAGTTCGTCCCTCTTCGGTTGAAATTTTGGGGACCATTTTTTAAGTATAAATGGCTTACCCAATAAAAACCATGACCCGCCAGACCAAACCATATCAAAATCTTCTTGGTTGGAAAACTTAATCAAGAAGAAACCATCCGCCATAGATAATAAAGAAAACGAACCTTTCAAGATCCAAACCTTTTTCATGGCTGCTAGAAGTCTTTCGTAATACAATCTTGGCCCTAGAGAATATCCGACTAGCGATAAAGCCCAGATCGACATCCCCTCTGCAAGATCATCTTCTTTGAAAGAAATTTTTTGACTCGGATTGACAAAGGATACCGGAAAATCCTCCGACGCGAAAGAAGGATTTGCGAGATTCTTCGCATAAGAGAAATCTGAAGGAGCCAGAGCTGGCCCCAGAATCGAGGGATTGAGAAGAGGAGGAAAATCGTTGTTCTCTATCGGGGAGAGGTGAAACCTCTCCCGGAAGAGAAGAAAACCAGGGCGTCGGCAAAAATCCCAGAGGAAACCCTAAACTCCTCTGTCGTCACTCCATCCTCCAATTGCAAGGATATCCAGACTAAAAGGTAAGGATATCTTCTTAACTACCTATTTCATAATTAGAATACAAGTTTTTTTCTTACTCAATTACTTTGTTCCTAATGAAATTCCTTGTAAATACTTGATACGTGGATCAAATACCATATACTAGGATGAAATGTTTAATTTATGAGAGAAGTGTTTCATATTGACTAGGAATGATTCTACACAAGATGGCTGCAAATGATATATAGTTGATTAATAGGAAGATCTACTTATCTAGTTTCTCTATAGGAAATGATTTCATAAACCAGAAATTAAACTGCTAAATTCAATAATGAATTCATAGAAAGACCAATCCTTCAAAATTTTGAAAAATGTCCATAAGCATCATCATGACCTACAAGCACTAATCTCAAGCAAGTTCTATATGGATTCGAAGATATCCAAAATCTCCAAAGGAAAGGAAGTAGCTTCAATTATTTTGGACTTTAGGTTTTGGAATAATTGTCTCATCATATCAAAGATATCCAGCCCTTTAATTCGGTCGTTGCATATTGTTGACTCAGATGAGAAATTGTTGCTTGGATATCTATATGATGGCATGTACAGGGCGAGGAAGGCAATTAAAGTTATGTTTAGTAATGTAAAATGATTATATAAGTCTTTCACTACTATAATAAAAAGACGATGGGATACTTAATTAAGACAAGGCATCCATGCAGCAGCATATTTTCTCAATCCTCATTTCCAGTATGATAGAGAGAAATATTATCAAAAGCCAAAAAATTTACAAGGTCTAGTTGAATTAATTGAAAATAAAGACATTTATTATAAGTCCATAGCTGCAATGAATGAAGTCAGATTATTCCGTGATGGCTTAGAAAGCTTTGGAAAACCTATTGCACTGACGATGGCGAAAGAAATGCAACATGGTATTTCTCTTTTTAATGTCAACATGCGCATATACTTATATAAATATGCGTACTCACTAAATTCTCCAACTTGATAATATACAGATTAGTGGTGGAAGATATTTGGATCAAGTGATCCAAACTTGTAGAAAGTAGCTATAAAAATTTTAACCCAAACATCATCTTCATCAGGATGCGAGAGAAATTAGAGTATTATTAAATAAATCCACTCAAAGAGACGGAATTATTTGGAGCATCAACAGCTCAATGATCTTATATATGTTTAGTATAATCAAAATTTAAAGAATATATATAATCTTACAATATATTAATATTTATGTACAAGTGTAAATTTAAAGAGTATGTATAATCTTAACCTAAAATTATTTCTTCATTTTTTTAGGTTTCAATTTAAAAAAAGATATTATGATCTTCTGAACTACACTTGTGTTGAAAGGGTTGATTTATGGATACTTGAAGATGAAATAACTCCAGACTTGACTTAAAGGACTTAGAAAATAAGATATATAAAGAGGATGCAATGCCAGTTTTTGAAGAACAAAACATACCATCCAATTGATCAGGACATAATAAGTTGATAATGAAATAAGAGTATACCATTTAAATGAAAGCAAAAAATAATGTCTTATTTTATATTTCTTATTTGTTAGAAAAGATGACTTAAAGAATAAAGGAGATATAAGCGACATAATCGAGTTTGATCAATCGGATGCATTTTGGTTTGAACATTTTGTTGAAGCGAGATCTGGAGGCTCAACTTATGTGGATAGATTTGATAATGCAAATTTAGAAGATATTTGATTTTTCTCTTGTAAAATTATTGAAACTATTGAACTGAGAAAGTGAAACATAGTTAACTCCATCTCTATATTATGAATATGTTTTCTTTTTTTTATTAGTTGGTATAAAGTATTAAAATCTTTCTATGATTGGTTGTGTCTTCAACTGAAATATATTATTATGTTTTTCTTATTTACTTCATACAATGTTATATTTTTGTATGCTTCATATTATGATTATGTTCAATTTTTGTTATATATTTACAAATAGTTGTCATTATTATAATATTTAAATATAATAAATATTTATTACGCATCCAATTTGACCCCGGTCGAACCATCGAACTGCTAACCTCACCTTCTTTCGGTTCATTGCCTGGTCCATTTTCAAAACATTGGTTTCTAACACTACTTATTAGTTTTGGACTTCAAGATGAAGGGGAAAAATATAAAAAATTTAGTAAAATATTATTATAGGATTGATGGAGGCATTTAAAGAATATTAATAAAAATATTTTTGAGAGTAAGATTCTAGATCTTAAGATTTTGGCTGCGCACGAGGATAATAAATTTTGGAAGCTAATGTTATGTGGGAAAAAGTGGCTAGTGATATTAAGAACGTTGTGAATGATGTATTCAAAGTATTAAAGGAAAAATATCATAATAGTAAAAATAGTTGGTGGTAGAATCAAAATGTGCAAGAAAAAATTAAAAAAAAAAGCTTTATTATAAAAATTAATTTAGATGTAAAAACACAAATAATTAGAAAATATATAAAGAGGTCCGTAAGGAGTCCAAGAAAGCAATATGCGATGCAAAAATTATAACTTTTAATGATTTATATAATAAATTAGATAGTAAGAAGGATGAAAGATATATGTATAAGTTAGTCAAACAATGAGAGAGAACTAGTAAGGATTTAATTAAAGTGAAGTGCATTAAGGATAAAGATCAAAAAAGTGCTTGGATGTTCAACAAAGGTGGATGAGATATTTTGCTAAAATTTTAAATAAAGATTATGAGAATACAATTGACTTTAGTGACCATAGCACACTAAATAAAAAATATATTTTTTTATCAGCATATTAGTAAAACCGAAGTTAGAGAGGCTTTAAAGAAAATGAAGTATAGAGAAGGTGCTAGACCAGATGATATTCCAATAAAGGTGTGGAAATCTTAGGAGATGAATAAACTTCTTGGCTTACTAAACTTTTTAATATTATTTTGAAGATTAAAAAGATGCCAGATGAGTGAAGAATGATTGTGTTGATTCATATTATTAAGAATAAAGGTGATGCACAAGATTGTGTGAATTATAGAGGAATTAAGTTAATATGACATATTTTAAAACTATAGGAAAGAGTTATGAAGCATAGGTTATGATGTGATACTAATGTTTCTCAAAATCAATTTGGATTCATGCAGGATAGATGTACTATGGAAGCTATATATTTATTGAGAGGTTTGATGGAGAAGTATATAGAGAATAAGGAGGATCTATATATAATATTTATTTATTTAGAGAAAGCATATGATAAAGTTTCAAGAGAAGTGGTATGGAGAGTTCTAGAAAATAACAAGATTAATAATGCTTATATTCAAGTCATTAAGGATATAAATGTAGGAGTTATTACTTGTTTTCAAACACAATGTAGTTTGCTAAGTGTTTTCCTATTTTAGTTGGATTACATCAAGGATCGACCTTAAGCCCATATCTTTTTTGCTTTAGTCATGGATGTTCTCACTAGACATTTGTAAGAGGTTGTACCCTAGTGTATGCTTTTTGCTGATGATATTCTCCTTGTTTATAAGACTAGAGAGGGAGTTGAAGGTGAACTTCAACTATGGAGGTCACCCTTAAAGTCTAAAGGTGTGAAACCCCTTAAATAAAAGAAATTAAACTCTTAAACATCGAGCTACCTTTTGGTATAAATGTTGGAATTTTATTAAGAAACTCCATAGTTAAGCGTGCTCATCTCAGAGAAATCTTGAGATGGGTGGCCTCCTGAGAAGTTACATCAACAGGATAAAACTGTGAGGCACTTAGAACAAAACAGATACTAGCTTGATAGTTAAGATTTGAGCTATTACAAATGGTATCAAAGCAATATACCAGCCGAAAGATGGGAACTAAGTATCATACACGATAAAGTTCTACGTCATGGGAGCTACCTCTTGAACACTATATGGGACAAAGTGCTGCGTGATGGGAGTCACCACTTGAACTTATAGGAGCCACCTATAGAATATTATCTACCTGGTGGATGATTATGGGGATGCTAACGAGGATTTTAGTTACTTAAGTAGGGGAGGTTGTGAATCCATTTAAGTAAAAGAAGCTAAACTCTTAAATATTGAGACACCTTTTGATGTAATGGTTGAAATTTCATTAAGAAACTCTGCAGTTAAGCGTGCTCACCCCAGATAAATCCTAGGATGGATGACGTCCTGGGAAGTTACACCAACAGGACAAAACTATGAGACCCTTAAGTCAAAGCGGAGGAGCCACCTCTAGAATCCTATCTGCTTGCTGGATGATTTTGGGAGAAAGATGCTAACAAGAACGTCAGCTACTTAAGTGGAGGAGATTATGAAACCCATTACATAAAAGAAGCTAAACTCTTTAAGAACATCACGACGCCTTTTGGTGTAATGGTTGGAATTTCATAAAGAAACTCCATAGTCATGCGTGCTTATCTCAGAGAAATCTTGGGATCAGTGACCTCCTGGGATGTTACACCAACATGATAAAAATGTGAGGCTCTTAGGTCAAAGCGGACAATATTCGATAGTTAAGAGTTTGGGATATTACAAAAGGTTTTCATTTGAGTAGACCTAAAACTGAATATATGAAGTGTAATTTTAGTTGTAATAGATCTAGTGGGGGGATTGTGACTTTGTACGATCAAGTCATTAATAAGAGTACATATTTTAGATATCTTGGGTCTATCGTTCAAAGCGATGTTGAAATAGATGGGGATATTACTAGTAGAATTCAAGTTGGATGGTTGAAGTGGAGGAATGTGTTGGGCTTGTTGTGTGATAAAAAAGTCCACCTCAAACTTGTAATAGATCTAGTGGGGGATTGTGACTTTGGGCGATGAAGCCATTAATAAGAGTATATGTTTTAGATATCTTGGGTCTATCATTCAGAGCGATGATGAAATAGATGGGGATATTACTAGTAGAATTCAAGTTGGATAGCTGAAGTGGAGGAATGCATCGAGCTTGTTGTGTGATAGAAATGTCCACCTCAAACATGAGGGAAAATTCTATAAGATGGTAGTGTGACATGCAATGTTTTATGGTGCAGAATTTTGGCCATTAAAAGAGAAGCATAATATTAAGTTAAAGTGTTGCAGAGATAAGGATGCTCAAGTGGATGAGAGACTTTTAGAGACAGGATATAAAACAAGCATATACATGAAAAGGTTGGAGTAGCTCCTGTGGAAGATAAGATTAGAGAGAGTCGTCTAAGATGGTTTAGTTATATAAATTGGCAGCCTTCTGATGACCCAGCTAGGAGAGTAGATGTATTAGATTTAGCTTATGTTAAGAAAAGTATAAGTAAACCTAAAAAGACTTGGTTAAAAAATATTATAAATGACCTTTCTTTATTAGATTTAAATGAGAATTTAACTCTTAATATGAGACAATGGAGAAAAAGAATTTATGTAGTTGATCCCACATAGTGGGATATAGGCTTAATGTTATTATTGTTGCTCTTTGTTTAAAAAATGCTAGAGGCCCTAATCAACTCACCAATCCTCAACTTCCTAAACAATAAGAAGCTCTATTTATATGAGCTTGTCTAGAACTCAGGGGTCTCTTCTTGCTTTGGTATCATCAAACTAATCAATTGTGCATATGAAGAAAACCCCTTAGCCTCCATCTTTTCATCTTACTGCCCATCCTTGGATCTCGTGACAGAAGAATAATAATTACTTAAAATAGAGGTTGGAGATCTCATAGGCTGCTTAGGAGAGTTACCTCCTCAAAATTTAAGAACAGAGCCAAAAAAACTGGAACAAATAGTGGCCATGAACACCACCCCCCCCCCCCCTCCCAACACACACACACACACACATATATATATATACACACACACATATATATATAATTTGTCACTTCAATTTAATCAACATCATCCATAGTAGAAACTTTATTTAAACTATTTTTCATTTGACTTTACGTATCATATTTCATTTTTTTTATTACAATTGAGCTAACTATATGAGCTATATTGTATATATTTGAATATGTTAAATGAGAAAGCTAGAGAAATATGTTAAAAAAAAGGAAATGGCTATATTCATTTCTTTTAGTGCATTAATTCAAATTTATCTTATTCTTTTATATATATTCTACACCTCAATAGAGCTTACACTAAATTATTCTCTATAATAGTCATTTAACACTTATTAACTTTTTAAATATCCATCTTGAATGATTAATTTTTGGCTAGAGTATGTTAATAGACTAGGGCTATTTTTTGGACTTGCCATTTTCACAAACTATTTTATAATATCTTTAATTAATAAAGATTTGCATATGATATTGAAATCTTTTTTATTTATAAGATTAGTTCAATCTATTGTGAAAATCTCAATTAAGAATAAGCTAACACAATCTTAATCTATTTAGGAAAAGATTCAATTACCTTCACATTAGTGGAGCCATAGCCATGCAGTTGGTAAGAGTTTTGCAAGTTCTAAAACCTCCTAGTGATGTTATTCGAATCAATCTTTGACATCGGTATTATCATCGACACAATGCCACATGAAATTAAGCCTTGTTATATATCTAATAACCAATCCTCCCCCCACCCCCCTTTATGGCTGCTGTCATGGCCACTATTAAGTCCAATTGCTTCAACTCCTCTATGTTTAAAATTTGAAGAGAAATTTCTTCTAAGTAGTCTATGAAATCTCCATCTTCTATTTCAAATAATTGATGTGCTTCCATCAACAATAGTGATGGATAGTAAGATTAAAAATGTACATGAAGGGCTTCTTCATTAGTGCAATTGGGTTTGATGTTGCCAGAGAAATAAGAAACCTATGAGCTATAAAAAAGTGCATATGAATAGAGCTCATTGTTATTAAGTACTCATGGATCGACGAGTTGATTAGTGTCTCCTAGATTCTCTAAAAGAAGAATAGGAAATAAACAACCAGAAGAGATGATGCATTCTTTATTTTGTAATGTTATTTGAACAATGGTTTTTATAGCTTTTTATAAATTTTTTAGCTATCCAATGATGGAGGGCATCCGATGAACATGGTAGGTTGTGCTTGGGCTTGGTAGACCTTGGTTTGCTAGCTTGGATGGGTCCCTTTTGATGGCTGCTGGCTTTCGGGTTGGGTTTGTGGCTCTCGGTTTTTAGCTGGTGCTGAAGTTTCTGGATATTTCTTTTGAGCTGAAATTTAGCTCATTAATTCTTCAAAGGTATGCTCCTAGATTGAGGTGTTGTGATAGCTCATTATGGTGGAATTGACTTTTCCTTTTCCCCTTGCTGCCTTCTCGGTTTTCCCCTTGCCTTTTCAGTTTCTGGTGGCTTTTGCCCTACCCATGAAGTTTTGGCTGGTTTCCCCTTGTTGCCTCTTCGGGTCTCACACCTAGGTGGTGTTCCCGTGGCTTTGCTGGCTGATTCCGTGGCTTTTTTTGGCTGGTTCCGTGGCCTTTTTGGCTGGTTATCCGTGGGCTTTTCTCTATGTTTCCTGTACCTATTTATGGCTGCTGTTTGGTGACCTTTGGTCTTTCATTTCCCTAAATCTAATTAGTTTAGTTGGAGGTGCTATGGCTGTTTGGTTTCCTTATGGTTTGCCTATAAATATACCATGTTTTTGGATGGAAAAGGTTGTTGAAAATTGTTTGGCAAAGCCACTAAAACATGAGGGTTTCTTCTCTTCTTGGAAAAGCTTGAGAGCTTGTTCCGTTTCCTTCTCTTCTCTATTTCGTCTGGGCTTCTTACCTCTTCTTCTCTCCACAAGTTACATTCCACCTGTACCTTTCTTCTTGAGTGATTGGTGTTATTGGTTGGCTGATTTGGAAGCATTTGCTGGAGGAGTTGGTTGGACGGTTGGACCTTCTTGCTGTGGTGGACCATTTGGTTTGCTAGCCCTAAGCACATACTTTACTTTACCTACTTTTCGATACATGTGAGGAAATCGTTCCTACGGTTGTTCTAAGGATAGCGCCTTTTATTTTTTCTTTTGTTTCGATTGGTTTCAACTTTTATTTTATTTTGAAGATTGGTGGATGATTGCTACTATTTGAATTAGTGGATGATTGCTACTATTTGAATCTAATATAGCAAGTGTTGCTTATTGTTCTCTTTATCTGGCTTTTCTCTCTAGTTTGCTTGCATCAAGAGAACATCAAGTTATAAATCAAAATGGAATGCATGTGTTGAATTTACATTTATAATTTAATATATTACTTCTAACTTTTGTGTTTTTTAATTTAATCTCAAATTATCCACGTGTGAGCAAAGGACTATGACTATAAATTCAATGTAATTGAGTTCAAACATTGAATGAATGCCCTTACGATCTTATTGGTATCGACTTATAATGTAAGCAACCTCCAACTCAGCTATTTAAGTCGACCATTCTCCAAGAGTTATTGCTTGAAGATTTGGGGTAAAGCTTGTTTTCGCAAAAACAATAAATATAAGTCAAACTTCTCCATTAATTAAGGCACAAATACAAAGATGAGCAAAATCATAATAGTATGCAATGTATGATTAATTATTTTTGTTTTCTCAAAATGTTTAATTGGTATTGGATTTATATCTATTGTATACCCATAATCACCATCTTTGGTGTTATAATAGGTAGCAACTGAGTCGTGATGAGAGCACTACCTCTCAGGAGTAGATCCCTCAAAGGTCACACTTGGGATTAGCAGAGGAACTCGCCGAGGGAGAACGACAGCATCACTCACCCATATTGGCCAAGGAGCTCACTGTATGCTGGGTAGCCAAGAAGTTCCTCACCAAGATAATAGATCACCACTCATCTCAATCAAATCCTCCCTCTCTAATCTCGCTAGACCTAGCTATAGGAAAGTGCCTCCCCCATTGACTTCACATTCCATTCAGTTGCTACTACCAAGCTTAGGAACTCTTCACCCTCACAAACACCTATGCTCTCCTTCCACAATAGGGCAACCTCAAGCATCCATGCTAGTCGCCAACCTAATAAGACAATTCACCAACTACGGGTCCATCTCCTCTCGGATCTTGCTTATAAACTTGCTCTACACCTACTCGCCCCTCTTTAGCTCACCCGATGATAGGTAGCTCGCCAAATTGTTGACTTCATCATCTTGTAGCCAATTAGGAGTTGACATGTGTCCTAGATTAGCCTATAACATTATACAGGTATACTATATAGCCTGTATTTTCACTTTTCTTTGTATAGCCTTCTTTAGCCATCAAAACTCTATAAATAAAAGATGATGAAGAACATCATGAGGGCGTTAGAGTCTCACCTCTTATTTTTTTTATTGAGATAGTGGAGATTCTACCGGCTTACTCTCTACCCTCTCTACTCTCCATTCTCACCAATAGGCTCTTAACTCACCAAATAGAACTGCTAATAATGTCGAGTATCATGCACTGAACAAATCTGGATTCAACATCTTCTTAGATGTAGTGAGTGTGTATTAACGCCAATGATAAGAAGATAGGCTCTGTTTGACGAACATATTCGACAAGAGCCTTTTGTGAACATGGAAAACATTGAATCTACCACTAATCATGACTTGCATGAAATAAAGGAGCGATTGTTGAAGAAAATCCAATACACCTTGAGTAGCCTCCCAGGGCAAGCATGAGTTAACAACATGCATGAAGGATCCTTTAACTCAGCAACTCGCCAAAGGCGCTTAGAACAAGCACTCCCCTTTACACGCATCCCTGACTACACTTGCACCTATATGAGTGAAGAAGATTATAACCCACTAACTAGCTTAGCTAGGAAGGATGAACCAGAACTGACCAGTTCCTTTTCCATAACAATCACTAAGGCCAAGCTACCTCCCAAGTTTAAAGTGCCTCATCTGAAGGTGTACGGACACAAGACTGATCCCATTGATCATAAGGTGACCTTTGAGTTTATTACCACCTTTTTTGACATAGGCGATGCCCTGAAATGCCACCTCTTTTTCACGACACTCAAGGAATTAGCATTGAGGTGATTTACTTACATGCTCTAAGAGTACTCACCTTTTTTTCTAAATACAAGTGAATGTACATTACATAAGTTGCTAGTGCCCAGAGATCCCTAAAGACCTTGCAGGCTTTGCTGAAAATATGGTAAGAGTATTAAGAGTCGTTGAGGAGCTTTATAGTGAGGTTCCGGATAGAAATCTTCAACATAAAAGTCTTAAAACATATAGTCGCCCAGGCTGCCTTAATTCAAGGATTGAGGGAATATCCTTTCAGATATGCACTCAAATTGTAGTAGTCGAGAATACTCTTCGAACTTTTGGAGCTAGCTAACAGTCATGTCAATGTCAAGGAGAACAATTGGGTGGCTGAATCTTCCCAAACCACTTACCATCAAGGGATCACCCTAAGGAGAGACCCTTATCGAGGTAGAGAGCAAGAAATAATTCCTCCCATGGATAGAAGGGATAGGAGACCAAACTCATTGCATGATCATCGACATCTTGAGCAATAGAGGGCGCCCATACAGTTAAGGCCCTTGATGATAGTTGGGCTACCATCATTAAGGGTAGAGGAGCTCCCTCGTAAAACTCACTCATATGTAGAAGATGTTGCCCATTAACCTCCAACTTACCAACCTACACTCCGTTGAAAGTGTATATAGTTTATCTCGTAAAGGATAGGTGCCCGCCGCCTATCAAAGCACCCACCAACACCTATGACACTCAAGGTATTGTGCCTTTCACAAGAATCATGGCTCCAACATGGAGGAGTATCACTGCCTATGAGATTTAATGGAAGAACCCATTAAGGCAGAGAAGTCAAAGGAGTTCATGCTCACCAAAGGGGTGGTGAGAAGGGAAGGTCCCTTTATAAGGAAGCACACACGAACTAGTGCCTACTTGCTCGGTTCACATTACAGGAGTAGTGCACACCATCATGAGCGGCAAATAAGCAGACTTGCTAGTAGGCATAAAGAGGATGCTGGTAGGAGAAGTCAACTCGGTGTCCATCTCAATAGCTCTCACAATGGGCATTACCCCTATCACTTGCATGCTTCCCAACTCTCACTTACTATAGGAACCATCTATGGATTCTCTGGCGAGCACCGAGATACCAATGGAATACTTTCCCTATCTATTGAGGGGGAGGGCGACCATCACTATAATACGTCAATGGAAAACTTCATCATTATTCACGCCCTAGCAACCTACAATAATATATTTGGCAGACTCCTGCTGAACACTTTCAGAATCGTGATATCCACATACCACATCACAGTCAAATTCCCAGTAGAAGGTATGGAGATCACGGTGAGAGGCAACCTCACCTAACCATGTACCTACTACTTGCGAACAATGGGCAAGGTGGCGAATGCCCTGGAAAAAGTCCTCCAACTGGATGTAGAGTGAGGGTCAGGCTTAGAGGCAATAAAAGCAGTTGAAGAAGTGCCTGTCGTGGAAAGCGAGCAAGATAGAACTCTTAGAATCTTATAATCCATAAAAATGCTATATGCAAGGATCTATCCTCTCCACCATAATTAATAAATGGATGTTTTCATTTAAAATATGAATATGAGGAATATGCCTCCCCAACTTCAAAAGAGAAAAAATTGCTTAGTTGTTTCTTCTAACACATTTCATACGCAAATTGGCAAAATATTAGGAGGCAAAAACAAAATATCAAAATAACCACCAAATGAAATGAAAAACAAGGGAATCCTACAATGATCACCAAAAACAAAATCTTCATAATTATGAATAAATAATTCCAGGCACCAATACATCCTTTAACAAAAGTCCTTAGCTATGTATCAAGAAAGATCTATAACATCGATAAGTTGAAACAACCTTTAATTCTTCATCCAAAATAATTACGGTGCACATCAAAAGCTCTCCTAAATAGCAATATTCATAAATCATTTTTTGTTCTTTACTTTCTGAGAATCTATATCTACTAATACTTTCCAGATTCAACAAAGAAGCTAATAACCAAACTCATCAAAAATGAGTTCATATTGAACAAACTAAGGTGTACATGCCAAGACTTTTGAGTTCCACAGTAAAATTTGTGGTCAGTGAGCAGCATTTCACCGTACTTACAAAAAGGAGCGTGGAGATAAGCTTCATTACATATTTACAAAAATTCATGTTCCAATAAGTACATCGCATACAAGTGAGTAAAAGAACTAGAAAACTATCTATCAACAATTTCCTTTTTTTAATCGTTAAAGGATTTAATATAAAATAAAATGAAAATAATACAAATCATTAATGGAAAGAACATCAAATGAACGACTATTGAAACGCCTAATTATGCCAATATCTGCCACCACTACCCTTCAAATCTCCTTTTTCTAACTTCATAGTCTAATAGTATAAAGAATCCAAGTTACACAACAACGAGGAGAAAACACTGTCCCAACATTCAATAGTTCATCAAAAAAATAAAAGTGAAAACTCGAAGGGCCTCTTTGGTAGCAGGATTTAGATTTGAGGCGGATTTGAGCGAAATTCAGACAAACGGCCGAAAATGCAAAACCAAATCTCACGGCAAATGAAAGCCGCTGTAGACGGAAAATTCCCCCTCTTCGTGCTAAATCCCGGTTTTCCTAAATCGTCTTTTTTTCCCGGATTTAAGGATCTATGAGCGCAAGAGGGAAGAGTCTGCTCATTAAATCCGCTCAGTAGTCAAACAGTCACATGAGATTTAACAGGATTTATCATGAATGTTATCAAACAGTTTTCAAGATTCAGGCCCTCCGGGATTTTCGAAATCCGGATTTAGAGAATTTACAAAATCCTACTTAAATCAAATCCTGAGTGCCGCCAAACATCCCCGAACAGTAAAGATGATATTTTCTATTTATAGTGACCCTTTTCATAAGATCTATGACTCATATATTTTATGGAAACATGGACAAATCAAAAGAAATAAAACATAAGCGCATGATAATTCTAGCAGGAAGCTTTGTAGCACAATATAGAATTGGATTGGTTCTTACACTGCGGATGCGAGCAGCCGGGAAAAAATAGGAGGAGCAATTACTCTTTTGGAAGGGAAACCTCCTCCAGCCACACCTCGCACAGCGTATCAGTCTTGTTCAGCCGCTTACCAAGAGATCCTGCTCCTTCTCCTTGTGGGAGAAACAAGACAAAAATAATCTGAGGTTTTATCTTAATTTTGGAGCGGATCAGTAGCGGGAGGCGTTTATTTCTCACCCCGTAATGGTCGGAACTTCTTTTTTTTTTTTTTTGAAACTTTCTCTGTTCTATTTCTCCTTGGTTTATAGAAATTAGCTTATCTGTTATATATATATTCTGTTTCAATTTAAAAAGGATCAAAATTGTAAAATAGTTTTTTAATTAAAAACCAAAATTATTTTATGTTTTAATTAAAAATACAAAATGGATTTGAGCTTTTATAAAACCAGGAATTTTTTATGTTTTTTAAATTATAATATTTTATAATTGTTGAAATTTAAATATAATATAATATATACTCATAAATATATTAGTTATTTTTTATTTTAAAAATAATATAATTTATTTTCATAGTTATAATATTAATATTTTTGTAATTTGTAATATAGTATAATATATATTTATAATTATAATATTTAATATTTTATTTTTTAATATAATATAATATTTATTTATTTTTATAATATTTAATATTTTTGTAATGAAAAACACAATAAAATATATGTTTATAAACAGAATATTTAATACCGTTCTAAATTTTAATAGAATATATTATATATTTATAAATAGAATATTTAATATATTTTAATTTTTAATATACTATAATATATATTTATAATTATAATTGTTAATGTTTATTTAATTTTGAATATGTTAGGGGGATCTTATAATATAACAAATTAATTCATTGTTTAAAAATAAGAAGAATTAACTCATTGCTTATTAGCATTCGGGTTGAGCTCGATTTTTTATTGTGAAACCTGAAGCTTCACCAATGCACCACTAACATGGAATGAATGTTGTCGGACCAGCGCCCGACTACCATTTTTGAACCATCATCGTGAATTTCGAAGACTGCAATAATAGTAAAATTTTAGTTCTTCTTATTTTTAAGCAATGAATTACTTTGTTATATTACAAGATACCCATGACATATTCAAAATTAAATAAACATTAAATATCATAATTATAAATATATATAATATTATAAAATATATATTAAAAATAAAAAATAAAATATTATATATATATATATATATATATATTAAAATTAAAAAAATGTTAAATACTCTATTTATAAACATATAATACTATATTATGTCAAAAATTACAAAAATATAAAATATTATAGTTATAAATATATTTTTATTATATTAAAATTACAAAAATATTAAGTATTATAATTATAAACATATATTATACTATATTACAAATTATAAAATATTAAATATTATAACTATAAATACATATTATTTTTTTTATAAATTAAAAACTTTAAATAATATATTATAATAAAAAAATGTAAAAAATAATTGGCATTTTAATTAAAAACGCAAATCCATTTTGCTTT
Source organism: Dendrobium chrysotoxum (assembly GCA_019925795.1). Lineage (NCBI taxonomy): Eukaryota > Viridiplantae > Streptophyta > Magnoliopsida > Asparagales > Orchidaceae > Dendrobium > Dendrobium chrysotoxum. Next base: position 21,698,006 of record CM034305.1, read on the forward strand.
TTTCATTAAAACATATAATGATTTTGCATTTTTGTGAAAACACAAAACTATTTTGCGTTTTAATTAAAAACTCAAAAAACTATTTTGCAATTTTGATCTTTTTTAAATTAAAATTATAATATAATTTTTTTACTTAATTAATTGTCAAACCGACTCCTTAAAATTCTCCCAACTATGTTTACCACCCACAATTGCTTCTTGATAACTCTTACATCTCAAAACTCCTCTTACTCCACCACAGGAATTATATTCTACAGTTCTTGTATACTATATTGTTTTAATATCTTTATCAATTACAAAGAAGCATGTCATTTATAACATTTAACTCACACTAGTGAAACTATTTTAATTAGGCTTGGTCTTAGGCTTGGTTTTAGACAGCTTTCTTACTACTTCTTAAAACAGCTTTTTAGTACAAAATTTTAAATTTTGTACAAAAAAAACCTGCTTTAAAAAGCAATAAAAAAGTCATCCCAAACGAAACTTTAATTATATTATTTCTTATTTCTAAGTCCTTAACTTAAAAGTAGTGTTACATAGGTGTTTCCCTCAATTTATATATGCATAATAATAATCTCTCTCTATTATCATAAATATTCAAGTAAATCATAAATTTGATTCTTGTTGAACTTCTAAAGATCCGATTTTCTAATCATACTAATGAGCTTCTTCACTCGTGTGCTTACAACACCTGCGACCATTTATCTCTCATAAGGTTCGTTTGAGATAGCTTTCTTATTGCTTTCTAAAACAACTTTTTAATACAAAAATTTTTAGTTTAAAAAATTTTTGTACCTTGAAAATTTTGTACTAAAAAATTGTTTTAGAAAATAATAAAAAAACTGTTCCAAACAAAGCCATAATTTGATCCCAAATATACTCACCCCTCATTCAAGCACTTCTCTTGGTAAACTATTGCAAGGAATGAAAGCATTTTGCAACATTAATAATAATAGTAATAATAAGACTAACTATTTTTATAAATAATTTCAAAGTACTTCTGCTAACACTTTGTTCACATTTTATTCATTTAAATTCAAGTAATAAAGTGATAGAACAACTAATAATTAATTGCTTAGAAAGAGATGAGCACTATTCTAGTTGGCTATTGGAGAATTTAAATCAATAAATATTTTGAGATTTATTAGTTATGTTCTTTTAGGCAAGTCTGAACAATAATTTATAAAATATATTATTCAAATTTACAACTTTTACATACTAATATTTATTAATTTTATTGTACGTGCATTAAATGCATACAACAACAACAACATCAAGCCTTTGTCCCACTACGTGAGGTCGGCAACATGAATCCTTTTTCTCCATTGTGTCCGGTTCAAAGTCAAATTCTCGTTTAAATCTACTAAAGAAAGATCATTTCTAATATTTTCTAACCAAGTCTTTTTAGGTCTACCTCTACCTTTCTTAACATAAGTCAAATCTAATACCTCTACTTTCCTAACTCGGTCATCGAAAGGCCGCCGTTTTATGTGACCAAACCATCTAAGGTGACTCTCTCTAATCTTATCCTCCACTGGAGCTACTCCAACCTTTTCACGTATATGCTCATTTCGCATCCTGTCTCTAAGAGTAAATCCACTCATTCACCTGAGTATCCTCATCTCCACAACACATAACTTAGTATTGTGCTTCTCTTTTAATGGCCAACATTCTGCACCATAAAGCATTGCAGGTCTCACCACCATCTTATAGAATTTTCTCTTAAATTGGAGGGGGACTTTAAATGCATATGAATAAAAATTTAAAAATAATATTTTAATAAGATTATTATTATTAAAAAAGTATTAAATTTATCACTATAAATAATTATAATTATTAATTATTTTAATTAAGAGTTAGATATTTTTGTTAAAATCATAATAGAGGAAACATATTAATATAATTTTACAATTCAATTTTGAAAAATGCATAATTTTTCTCTATAGAACTAAAAATACAATAAAATCAATCATTTAATATTTAGATAAAAAGCTCAATTTTTTTATTGTTGATATATCATCAAAAAACTATCTTGATCAGGCACGAATCTCGAGGCAAAATCCAGCTGGAAATTTCAAAAATTAAATCAGAGACCATTTGAACTCCAATTTCAACAAACTTATAGTCGAACTGAACGTCTCAGAAATACGAACCCAACGACACCAAATTAGACTCAATCCGAGCCCAAATGAGTCCAAACCAAAGACCCGAAGCGTATTTGGAAGGTTTAATCCATAATTTGGATTGCCAAACAGTTTCCAAACGTGATATGCTTATATTCGAATCGAGCGACTCGACTAGATGAATCCAACAAACCTAAGATTATAAAATTCAAATGTCTAATAAACGGTCTACGATCAAGGGAATCAATATTGGCCGTACATTAAAACCACTATCAACTTGCCCTTGGTCTCCCTCCTATTTACTAGTCATGCCACTCTTAGAAAATTATAAATAGACCCCTCATTCCTCATGAAAGGGAGCTGAAATAAAGAGGGAAAGAAGAGAGGAGAGGAAGAGAAATCAAATATTTCTCTTGCCACCAAACTCCTCCTCGACCGCCTCCCAGCCACCGACCGTCGTCAAACTTTCGCCCGGCCACCGACTGTCACCGAACTTTTTTCCGGCCACCGATTGACGTCGGACTTCTGCCTGTTGCTAGATTTCTACCCGATGCCAGACTTTCAAGTGTCGCCGGACTTCTGCCTGTTGCTGGACTTTCGTCGGACTTCTATCTGAAGCTAAACTTCCGCCTGTCGCCAGATTTTTACCCTACGCCAGACCTCTACCACACGCCGGACTTCTGCCCATCGTCAGATTTCTACCCGACGCTAGACTTCTACCCGTTGTCGGACTTGTGCCCCTCACCGGACTTGTACTTGTCGCCATACTTTTGTCAGATTTCTCTTCGACGCTGAACTTCCATCTATCTCCAGACTTCTGCCCATCACCGAATTTTCATCGGACTTCTACCTGATATTGAAATTTCGACTGTCGCCAGATTTCTACCTGACACCGGACTTTTACCCAACGCTGGACTTCCACCTGTCACCGAATTTCTACCCAACGCTGGACTTCCCCCATCGCTGGACTTCCACTCATCGTCGGACTTCTGTCAGATTATTCTTTGACGTCAAACTTCCATCCATCTTCAGACTTCCGCCCGTCGCTGGACTTCTGCATGTCTCCAGACTTTTTTGGGACTTCTACCCAACGCCAAACTTCCGTCCATCTCTGGACTTCAGTCCATCACCAGATTTTTGCCCGTCATCAGACTTTCGTTGGATTTCTACCCACGCCGGACTTCCGTCCATTGTCGAACTTCCACCCGGCAATCAACTGATGTCGGACTTCTGCTCGGGATGCCGGACTTCTGCTCGGCCAGCAACTGACACTGAACTTCTACCTAGCCACCGACTGATGTCAAAATTTTACCCGGCCACCGATTACTGCTCTTTCGACACCCTTCGCCAGACAACAGTCTTTCTAACCATGGTCGCCTGCCGACTACGATCCTTTCAACCACCTTCACCAGATTACGATTTTTTCAACCTCTATCGCCCGCTGACTATGGTTCTACCGACCAAATAAATATATCAATAGTGATTCTGTCAAGTCCATTCATGTAATGCACTTTATATGATGTATACTTATTACATCAAGCCAAGGCTTTCCCCAAAGGAAGGGCCTCATTTATAATCAACTGCAAATAATAGTAGATTCATTCAAACTAGGCCAGGCACCATAGTTTTCCCCTTTTCAAAAATTTTCACGTAAAAATTTTGGTGTCTCTTATGAATACTGCACCCCTCTCTTTTTATCTGTATGCATGATGGATCTTCATACAAAACTAAAACGTTAAACTTTATATTTCTCTACCGCCGCAAATATTTCAGGACGCAACAGTTTGGCGCTGTCTGTGGGGGTAATTTTTGCTCCAACCTCAAAAAATCTTGCATGTCAACGTCTTGGCATTAGCTATTGTTGCATCAATTTTATGGGAATCAAATGTGGACTGGGGGGCAACCTTGACTACAGTTGTAGTCGATAAGCTTCCTCCAACTCTTCCAATATCCAAGATGATATCTTGATATCATAAAGCTTCTAGAAAATGTAATGATGCTTCTAATAAATTTTATGCTTTATACAGTCCCTAGCTAGACTTCTACTCCTTGGGCAAGGTCTTAATTTCAACCTCAAAATGACAGTAATGGTCTAAAGATAGACCATTATTTACCTTTGATTTGAGATACACACAGCATTTTCCCCCTCCCAATCAAGGCAAAATTGAACCTAGGGGGATTCAATTCGACCTCTTACATATAGGTTAACATCATCGAGTAGTGTTCTGAGATACAACCTCAGATAGGTTATACATCTTTGGTAGATTCTCTCGACCTCTTCCATATATATTAACATCATCGTACAGTGCTTTGACATACAACATCGGATAAGTCATACATTTTTTGTGGATTCTCTTGACCTCCTCCATATAGGTTAATGTCATCGAGAAGTATTCTGATATATAACCTCGAATAGGTCATACATCCTTAGTGGATTCTCTTGACCTCTTACATATAAGTTAATGTTATCGAGTAGTACTCTGACATACAACCTTAGATATATCATACATCCTTGGTAGATTCTCTCGACATTTTCCATATAGGTTAACATTATTGAGCAGTGCTCTGACATACAACCTCAGATAGGTCATACATCCTTGGTTGATTCTCTTGACCTCTTTTATATATATTAACATCATCAAGCAGTGCTCTGACATACAATCTTTGATAGGTCATACATCCATGATGGATTCTCTCGACCTCTTCCATTCAGGTTAATATCATCGAACAATAATCTCATAAATAACCTCAGATAAGTCAAATATCCCTTGTGGATTCCTTTCAATGTCATCAAGTAATGTTCTAAAATAACCCCCAAAAAGGTCTACTCATAAAGCCGCCTTTAAGGAAAGCTAGTAGTGGACAAGGTCCTCACTAGAAAGATTCCATGAGAGCAAGTGATTAATAGGGTCATCACCTATTCAAAGACTTTATAAGGCTAAAAAGCCTCAAAAGGTATAGTTATATAAAGACCTTAGCAGTCTAAAAAGCCTCAAAAGGCACAGGATAAATTTACTCTGGTGGATAAGTTCATTTTAAGTGAGAAATAAGTATTGGGCTTATACAATAATCTCAAATTCATATACAATATCATTGGAGTTATATAGATTCCACAGCAGGTTCAAGTATACATTCATTTTTTTATATAGATTTCACATCAGGTTTAAGTATACATTTATTTTTATAAGAAACTGAAATTAAAAGTACATTGGCATCATCCATACAAGTTAATGTCATCAAGCAACAAACAACTTCAAAATGATAAAATATCCTTAGTGGATTCAAGTGACCTCTTCTCTATTATGCATTGATATATTTCCTGCAGCTTCCTCAAAGAAAGGTTATAACCTAATCATCATCGGGCCTCCACTTAGTTAACAATGTTAGTGTATCACCAGAATATTGATAGGGTACACTATTTCGACCCTTTCCATAAGGGATGCTTAATGTCTGCATATGTTAGTATGGATGCATATTATCTTTAGCAAAATGCAACTTGACCATCGCCATCATTAACCCTTCGCTTGATGTCCGCCATCGGTCCTTCACCTTAAATCGGTCGTCATCAGCTTCTCGCTCAACTACTATTAGTAGCACACTCTCTAACTATCTCCTTTAGCTCTCCGCATGGTCGTCGACTGCTACCATATTTCTTCTCGACCATCGATCGTCACGGGACTTCCACCCAATCACCAATTGAAACCGCACTTTCACCTGGCCACCGATCATCGTCGAATTTTTGCTCTAACATCATCAAAATTCCACCTGTCTTCTCACAATCACCAACTCTACTCTCGGGTACTATTACTGCCACATCTTCTCAAATTACCCTCACATGCAAGATGTAATTGATCTTCATCTATCAAGGATAATCCATTGAAAGGGGAAACTCTCATCGTGACTTCTCTACATAAAAAAGGGCACTGAAACTTGAGAGGGGATGTCACCTATCTCAGACAGTGGAATGCCTTTAATGTAAAAAGAAACTCAGAGGAGAAGAAAATGGAAGGAGAAAATAATTCTAACTTCTACATAAGAGATGGGCACTGAAATTATGTAGGGATACCACCTACCAAAAATAGTGGAAGGCCTCAACTGTAATAAATTTAGAGAGAGAAGGGAGAAGAAAGGAATGAGCAATTTTTTCATTGCCCCAGGGGGGAAAATTATAGGATGAAGGGGGGGGGGGATATTTTGAAAATGGGGAGAAATTTGCCTCCATAAATGTTTAAAATTATTTGAAATGTTTCTAGAAGTTTTTTCAAAAATTTTTTGGGCCCACAAACAAAAAATAGGTGGTTACTGTAGTAGACGAACTACAGCTGTGACATTGTAGACGACGGAATTGTAGCAAAATGCCAATGGGATTGTAGCAAACCATAATTGTAGCTGACAGTTACTATAACAGGTGGTTTGGGCCCAATTTTCTGTCCGGACAATCCAAATTGAACTTTTTTGGGGTCTCCGGAACTATTTTTTGACGTTCTGAATCTAATTTTGACACTTTCGGAGCTCAACGGAGCTTCTATAATCAATTTTGAACCATTTTAAATATTTTGGAACACAATTTTCTGACATCTTTTTATATTTGATCATTTTAAAAGGCTGTGATATGTATTTTCGGACTTTTGGAGCTTTGGCGTCCGAAAATAGGGGAGCAACTGATATATCATCCAAAAATTATCTTGATCGGGCATGAATCTCAAGGTAAAATCAAGTTGAAAACTTTAAAAATTAAATTAGAGACCATCTAAACTCCAATTTTAGCAATCTTATAGTTGAACTGGACGTCCCAGAAATACGAACCTAATGGCACCAAATTCGACTCAATTTAAGCCCAAATGAGTCCAAGCCAAAGACTCAAAGCGCATTTGAAAGGTTCAATCCATAATTTGGATTACTAAACAATTTCCAAATTTGATGAATCCAACGGGTCCAAGATTGTAAAACTCTGATATCATTAAGACATTCAGATGTCTAATAAATGGTCTAGGATCAAGGGAATCAATATTGGCCGTCCATTAAAACCACTCTTAACTTGTTCTTGGTCTCCCTCCTATTTACTGATCATGCCACACTTAGAAAATTCTAAATAGACCACTCATTCCTCATAGAAGGAGGCCGAAAGAAAGAGGGAAAGAAGAGAGGAGAGGAAGAGAAATAAAAGATTTCTCTTGCCACCAAGCTCCTCCCCGACCGCCTCCCGGCCACCGACCATCGCCGGACTTTTGCTTGGCCACCAATTGACACCGGAATTCGGCCCTGCCACCGACTGGCGCCGACTTTGCCTCGGCCACCAATTGACGCCAAACTTTCTCCCTTCGCCGGATTTCTACTCGACGTCAGACTTCCACTCATCGCTGAACTTCTGCCCGCCACTGGACTTTCGTCGGACTTCTACCTGACATCGAACTTCCGCCCATCACAGGATTTCTACCTGATGTTGGACTTCTACCCTATGCTGAACTTCCGCTCGTCGCCAAATTTCTACCCAATGCTGGACTTCTACCCGTCGCTGGACTTCTGCCCATCATCAAACTTTCATCGGATTTTTCTTCGACGCCAAACTTTCATCCATCTCTGGACTTTCGCTCGTCGCTGGAATTTTTCCTGTATCCAGACTTTCATTGGACTTCTACCCAATGTTGAACTTCCACCCATCGGCAAATTTCTACTCGACGCCGGACTTCTACCCGACGCCGGACTTCCGCCTGTCGCCGAATTTCTAACCGACGCCGGACTTCCACAAGTCGTCGGACTTCCACCAATTGCCGGACTTCTTCCCGTCGTCGAACTTCTGTCAGATTTTTCTTCGATGCCAAACTTCTGTCCATCTCTAAACTTTTGCCTAACGCTGGACTTCTGCCCATCGCCGGACTTTTGTTGGACTTCTACCGAATGTCAAACTTCAGTCAATCTCCGGACTTCAGCCCATCACCATATTTCTACATGTCGCCAGACTTTCTTTAGATTTCTACCCGATGCCGGACTTCCATCCATCGCCGGACTTCCACCGACAATCAACTGATGCCGGACTTCTGGTAAGGATGCCAGACTTCTACTCGGCCACCAACTGATACTGATCTTCTACCCGACCACTGATTGATGCTAGACTTATACCCAGCCACCGACTAATGTCCTTCCGACATCCGTCGCCAGACAATGATCTTTCTGACCATGGTCACCCGCCGACTACAGTCCCTTCAACCACCATCACCAGACTATAGTCTTTCCAACCTCCGTCACCCACCAACTATGGTTCTACCGACCAAACAAATATATTAATAGTGATATCCTCAAGTTCATTCATGTAATACACTTTATATGATGTATACTTATTACATCAAGCCAAAGGCCTTCCCCCAGGGAAGGGCCTCATTTACAATCGACTGTAAATAATAGTGAATTCTTTCAAACTAGGCCAGGCCCAGTGATTTTTTCTATTTTCAGGGTTTTCCACGTAAAAATCTTGGTGTCTCTTATGAATACTGCACCCCCTCTCTTTTTATCTGTATGCGTGTTAGATCTTTGTACAAAGCTAAGACGTTAAACTTTATATTTCTCTACCACCATGAATATTCCATGACACAATAATTATAAATATGATATTATAGTATTATATTGATATATTAAATTAAAATGATAAAAGATATAGAGATTTTATCTTAAAATTGTATGTGCACTTAGTGCATATTGCAATACTTTTCAAAGTTAGCATGAAAATAATAAAAAAACATGATCACTAAGTCAACCTTTTTAGGATTTTACAATATAATCAAATATGGTAAGAATTCAAAATTAATAGCTACTATAATATAATCATTTTATAATATATCTAATATGGAAAGAATGGAATCCAAACTATAATTAGCAACAGTATGAAACAAAAATTTACTAAAATTTATGAGATAAAAATAATCTTTGGAAGATAAAATTAATATCTCAAATAGCATTCAACAGTTAAACAAATGAAAATTATGAATTTATATATCCAATGAAAAGAGAAGGATGTAACAATCTAGTGCAAAAAGGTTCGAATGATTTTAACCACACTATTTCCACTGCAAAATGACATGAATTAAATTTGGATCAAATTACTAATTGTGAAAATATCAATTCACAAGTAAGCATCTAGGCTTTCTAGCTACCACAAAGTTGTATAAAATTTCCTATGAGGCAAGAGTCAGTTTATACAATTCTTCCATAATGAGATCAATATTAAACTGCAATATATTAATTACATGATGGCATTATAGAACAACCAACCTTTGTTAACCTTTCTAATCAAATTCCTATTGTGAATCTCTCTTGAATATCCATAACCTGAAGAAAATTGAATATTCTCGCTCATTAAAAATCATAGTCACATTAAGTCATTATTTTTAATATAATAGTTCAAGCACTTACCAAAATATAGTGAGCTCTTTGATGGCCCTTGTGATGAACCCATGGCATACCATAACATCCATATTGCACATAAGAACCTGCTTGCATAGGTTGGCTTTAGAAGAAAGAAAAGGAAATTATTTACCAACTTATATTATATGGTAGTTAGAGACTAAGAAAAGTATTTAGTCTCAGATTAATTTTGAAGCAGAAATGCATGTGAACTTCTACCAGGAGAATTTAAGTTTCTCAATCTCTACTACTATAATTTAAGGCAACGTTATGTGATATCAAGCTTGCATTGGTGCTATTATTTCTCAATGGATGTATTCATGACATGATGCTGCAAAAAAATACACTTATTGAAGCAAATCTAACAGTTTTTTAGCTAAAAAAGAATCTAAGAAAATTGAGCACAAGATAAAGTTAGATTTAGAGTTCCATGCCTTAATCAATCCAAATGATTCATCCTTGGTGCAACTGTATACAGTAAAAATAATGTATGTTGATGATATCATATGCAAAGTAGAATTCAGAGATAAGAATTGCAAATTTAATGGTCTTGCCTAGAAGAAATTTTTAATCACCAAGTACTTTAGGTGCCAAAATATTTTAGTGAAAGGGAGGTTTAAAAGTTGATTAAAAACTTAGACAATATTTGGAATTTCCATAGTTTTGGAGGTCTTTGAAGCTTTCAACTAGGTGATTCCTTTGCAGATGATCCAGACGAAAATGATAAATAGAACTATATATGAAATGACAGGAAATGAGAGAGATTGGCATGATCAATCCTTGGATCAAATGGTGGTGCTGAACCACAACAATTACCTTTGTTGCTGCAACCAAAAACATAAGAAGATTTATGAAAGTAAAAAACTTTATAATTTGTAATAAATTAGATATAGATAAACCAACAACAAAAAAAAAAACAACACACCTCCAGTGCAAGATTAATCATTGGCATTTCTTATATCCAGACACTTTTGAGAGTGTTTCACTATATTCTGAGTGCTATCAAAATGTGTGTTTGATATCTGGGATAGATTTTTCATGATTTCTTTTTACTTTTAGATAATTGATGCCCAAGGCTTAGTTATTTTTATTAAGTTTTTTTTAGCAACAAATTTCTTCCTATTTTTAAAAAATTTTACGGCAAGAAGAAGGCTTTCACGATCAAATTTAATAGTGTGGTAGCTGGAAAAAAATTTTCCTCCAACCTTTTATGAAAACAAGTCTACAATACCCACAAAAGTTTTTAAAAACTTTGTTTTTCTCACTAATCTTAAGGATAGTTGCAATCGTCCCAAACAAACAAAGCTCATGTGCAAACCCATTATCGTTCATTCTTTATATTACTTTTTTTTGCATATTTTAAATTCAACCAGTCCCTAAAAATCTTCCTGTAAATCAAAGTGTGATTATTGTTTCCCTACAAATGTTATATTTCTTGCACAATAAGCATTACAATTGATTTGAGAAATTGTCAACTGCAGAACCCAAAGTGTGTGGTATCAATTAAAAGGAAAAAAGTACCAGAAGTGCTGGAAACATCATCTGCTTAGATGGTATGATGCTTTTGATTAGTTTTTTTTTTAAAGATTAGTTTCTTCTCTAATGAACTACTGATTGACCAATTATGTATTTAAAGTATTTCCATCAAGAAAAGAAAATTAAAAAAAAATGGAGCTAAGACCTATGGCATAATCAAGGACACAAGATAATAAACATTGTCCTTCTATTCTAGGCTTTAACACATCAAGTAGAAAGAAAAAAAATTGACTGGAAAATTTATTAATTGTTAGGCAAGCGCATATTCAAGAGGATGAAGAATCATAACCATTCCTCTTACTTTTTTTTAGCTTATTCAGTTTGCTATTAAGTTCTAAATAAATAGTGTGATTTATGGGAATAAAAAAAGAGAGAATTTAAAAGGCTTGATAAGGAGCTTAATAAGGTTTGACGAATAATAAGCAGTGATTATGACTGATGATGTAATGGATTATGATTGATGATTATTGTTGCGGACTCAAATATACGCGGCGATAGATTTTAATTTCCCGTCTCAGCGTTGTACGTATATTCAGCACACAAACAGAATCGAAATAGTAACACCAGGATTTTTACGTGGAAAACCCTGGAAAGGGAAAAAACCACGGGGCCACGCCCAGTTGAAAGAGTTCCACTAGTGTCGTTTGAAGTACACGAGGCTGATCCGTCCTTTAAATTCAGGACGATCAGATTACAATGAGTATCAGTTACAAGGATAAGCAGAGTTCCGACGTCACTCGGGGTGTCGAGCAGAATTCCGGCGTCACTTGGAAAGAAGTCCGGCGTCACTTAGAAAGAAGTCCGGCGTCGGGTAGAATTCCGGCGTCGGGCAGAATTCTGACGTTGCTCCCGTGTCGGGCAGAGCTCCGGCGTCCCTCGGGCGCCTGGTGGTGCTTCGGTGGTGTTCCGGCAGTGTTCCGGCGGAGTTCCGGCGGTGTTCCGGCGGTGGTCGAGGAGGAGTTATTCCCTCCTAGACTTCTCTCCTCTTCTTCTTCTCTTTCTTCTCTTCTTCTCTTCTTGGCTTGGGTCCCCTCTTAAGAGAAATGAGGGGCTATTTATAGTTTTTCTGGAGTGGCATAGCCCGTAAATATGTGAGGGATCAAGGGCAAATAAGGAGTGATCCGGATGAACGGTCGATATTGAATCCCTTGATCGTGAACCGTTTATCAAGCATTTGAAGGTCTTAATGATATCAGAATTCTACGATCTTGGGCTCGTTGGATTCGTCTCGTCGAGCCGCTCGATCCGAGTATAAGCTCGTCAAAATCGAAGACCGTTTGATAACTCAAATTGCTGTTTGATGCTTCCAACAGCACTTCGGGTACTTGATTTGGACTCGTTTGGGCTCGGATTAAGTCGAATTTGGTGTTGTTGGATTCGTATTTCCGAGACGCTCAGTTCGACTGTAAGCTTGCTGAAATCGGAGTTTAAATAGTTTCCGAATTAATTTTTGAAGTTTCCAACTTGAGTTTTCCTCGAGATTCGTGCCCGATCAAGATAATTTTCCGATGACGTATCAGTTGCCCCCCTATTTTTGGACGTCAAAGCTCCATGAGTCCAAAAATATATGTGTCGGCTTTTCACTTTGGCAAAATCGCAAAAATTTGCGTTCCAAAAATTAAATGTTTGCTCGAACCCAATCATAGAGGCCCCGTTGAGCTCTGAAAGTGTCAAAATTGAGTCTGGAACGTCGAAAAACGTGTCCGGGGACCCCAAAAACGTCGAATTTAGACCGTCCGGGCCCAAAATCGGAGCCCGGGAACGTGTAGGCTGCCGAACCGGCCGGCCGGCCGGCCGGCCGCCGCCTGCGGCGGCGCCCGCGCCAACAGGCGCGTCCGCGCGGAACCGCGCGGTTAACCCTTTTAAAAAAATTTTTTTTTTTTTTTTTAAGTGGCGGGGCTCAAAAAATTCCGAAAAAATCCCAAAAAATTCCGAAAAATTTGAAAAAATTCAAGGAATTTAATAAAATTTTGGAATCCTCCCCCCCTCAAAAATAATATAAATAGACCCCCAGGGCCTAGGAGAAACTCGCCCCTTCTTTCTTTCTCCCTCTGGCTTTTGGCATTTTGAGGCTTTCCACCGTTTTTGAGTAGGTGACTTTCCCTACTTGACTCGGCGCCCCTCCCTTTGCGCAGAAGTTAGAGTATTCCTCTCTTCTCCCCTCTAGTTTCTGGCATTTTGAGGCCTTCCGCCGTTTTTGAGTATGTGACGTTCCCTACTTAACTCGGCGCCCCTCCCTTTGCGCAGAAGTTAGAGTATTCCTCTCTTCTCCCCTCTAGTTTCTGGCATTTTGAGGCCTTCCGCCGTTTTTAAGTAGGTGACTTTCCCTACTTGATTCGGTGCCCCTCCTTTTGCACAGAAGTTAGCGGTTTTCCCTCTTTTTTCTCTCATTCTGGCTTTCTGACAGTTGAGGCATTCCGTTGTTATTCAGTAGGTGATTTTCCCTACTTGAGACAACACCCCTCCTCTTATACAGGAGTTAGAAAATTTTTTTTTCTTTTTCATTCCTTCATGTGGAGGTGAGATGTTAGTCGGAGGGAGTCTGAAGATGGTCGGAAGTCAGGCGTCGGGAAGAAGTACGGCGTCGGGTAGAACTCCGACGAAAATCCGTCGGCGGGAAGAAGTCCTATGACGGGTAGAAATTCGGTGTCGGGTAGAAGCCCAACAAACATCCGGCGATGGGCAGAAGTCCGACGTCGGGAAGAATTACGACGTCGGGTATAACTCCGACGAAAATCCGTCAACGGGCAGAAGTCCCACGACGGGTAGAAATTTGGTGTCGGGTAGAATCCCAACAAACATCCGGCGATGGGCAGAAGTCCGACGTCGGGAAGAATTACGGCGTCGGGTATAACTCCGACGAAAATCCGTCAACAGGCAGAAGTCCCACGACGGGTAGAAATTTGGTGTCGGGTAGAAGCCCAACAAACATCCGGCAACGGGCAGAAGTCCGACGAGGGTCCGACGATGGGCATAAGTCCAGCGTCGGGTAGAAGTTCGACGAAAGTCACGCGACTGACAAAAGTCTTTCAACGGGAGGAAGTTCGGTGTCAGACAGAAGTCTGACGAAAGTCCCGCGACAGGCAGAAGTCCTACGTCGAGTGGAAGTACGGTGTCGGGCAGAAGTCCGACGAAAATATTGGGCAAAATTCCAACGAAAGTCCGGCGACGGGCAGAGACCCAGCAACGGGAAGAAGCTCGTCGTCGAGCAGAAGTCCGATGAAAGTCCCTCGACGGGCATAAGTACAACGTCGGGTAGATATCCGAGGCAAGTCACGCAACTGGCAGAAATACAATGTTGGGTAGAAATTCGACGAGGGTCTGGCGACGGGCAGATGATGGCCGGCGTCCAGTAACATTGTGTTAAGGCAATATTCATCCATACTGAAGTGTGCCAACATCAGATATTTCTGAATCAAGAGGCCGAAGTAGTGTGACATGCCAATATTCTGGCAATACACTAACACTGTCAACTGAGTGGAGGTCTGATGATGATCCAGTTATGTCATTTCTTTAAAGGAGCAGTTGTAAGAGATGCTTGCGTGCAGTAAGGGAGAAGTCACTTAAATCCACCAAGGATATTTGACTGTGTTAAAGTTACTTGTTGCTGGATGATACTAGCTTGTATGAGTGTCACCAGTGTACCTTTTGATTTCAACTTCTGGCGAGAAGAAATGTATATTTGAATCTGAATTTATGTAACTCCAATGATATTGTATATGAAATGAGGATTTGTCCCTTAGAGGGACCTGAATTGTTATTGCATCTGTAAGACATGCTTTGTGCTTTTGAAGTATTATTAGTTTGAACGAATGTGAGAGACATCCTTTTAGGATGTTTGACATATCTGAGACTGTAAGTCAAAGCCCTTGCTTGATGACGTTAAGGGAAGATGTTAGATTAAATCTCCCCAAGAATGATCTTCTAATGATTGGGATACAAGACATCATCTAATGACATTTGACCTATATGAGGTTGTATGTCAGAGCCCTGCTCATTGACGTTAACCTGTATAGGAGTGGTCGAGGGAATCCACCAAGGATGTGAGACCTATTCGAGGTTGTATGTCAGAGCCCTGCTCGACGACGTTAACCTTTATGGAAGAGGTCGAGAGAATCCACCAAGGATGTGAGACCTATCCGAGGTTGTATGTCGGAGCCTTTGCTCGACGACGTTAACCTGTATGGAAGAGGTCGAGAGAATCCACCAAGGATGTGAGACCTATCCGAGGTTGTATGTCGGAGCCTTTGCTCGACGACGTTAACCTGTATGGAAGAGGTCGAGAGAATCCACCAAGGATGTGAGACCTATCCGAGGTTGTATATCGGAGCCTTTGCTCGACGACGTTAACCTATGTGGAAGAGGTCAGATCGAATCCCCCTGGGATTGATCATCCACTGATTGAGACACAATAAAGATTGTGTATTTCTCGAATCAATGATAAAGAGACTATATTTGTCAGTAGTTTTTCATTGTCATTTATATTCTTTTTTAAAGAAAGAGACAATATCAAAACTGGACGAACAACACATTATATTACTGTAAGACAATACAATAATTCCCTTGTACAACAAAAGAGATACATATAGGGACAACCACATCATTTGACTTGGTAGAAATACTAAAGATATTAGAGTGACATCCTACTGATCATAGAAGAGATACATGGTGACACATGACAAGTAGTATTACTAACACAAAGGTTCAAGTTGCAGCATTACTCAATCTCACCAACCATTTGAATATTATTCAATGGTTGTCTTTGTTGTTGTTGTTTTTGCCCCCCAGTGGGGCGAGCTTCTTCTCGGGTAGGTGGGTTCCCAATAAACTGTCGAAGATAGCCCTGGCGGATAAGTCTTTTAATCTCATCCTTAAGTTGCCAACATGCTTCAGTAGTGTGGCCACGACTACGATGAAAGTGACAGTACTGATCTTGATTTCCTGTATTTGGCTTCAAAGGATGCGGCCATTTCACTTTGTCCTGATCTTGAATCGCCATTAACATATTTGCTCGAGATGTGTTGAGCGGAGTGTACTCTTTCTCCTGCCGAGGTTCTCGTTGTGGTAATGGGGGCCTAGAAGGTAGATTGCTATTCCCTTGCTTTTTCCATTGTGATGAGGGAATTTCCACCTCAGGTGCTCCCTTGCGCTTCCCAGTGGTTTGCTCGAACTGTTTTCTATGAGCATTTATTGCCTCATCTGCAGATATCTGCGCCTCCACACGATGGATCAGATCGGCATATGCATGAACAGTGTCGCGCATAAGTGCCGAATAGAAAGGACCAGGACGAAGGCCTCCAAGGAAGACCCCTCGGAGCAATTCTGGGTTTAGTCCTGGAATCTGTCGTGCCTCGGTGGAAAATCGCTGAAAGTACTCTTTTAACGATTCTCCCTCGTTTTGACGAATCCCGGAGAGGTGGGAAGAATCTTTAGCAATTCTTCGATTGGCTACAAACTGTTCAACGAAGGCTTTGGCCAATTTGACGAATGAAGGGATCGTTCCAGATGGAAGAGAATAGAACCATGTTCGCACCTGTCCTTTGAGTGTAGTAGGAAAAACCTGACATAGGAGGGCATCCGAAGCTCGCTGGATATGCATGATGGTTCTGTAATGATCGATGTGCTCGTACGGGTCGGATGTCCCGTCGTAGGAATCGATGCTTGGTAGTTTAAATCCTGCCGGAATAGCGTGTTGAAGAATAGCTTCTGTCAAGGGTGACGACTCCTGTAAGTCCCACTGACGAAGGGGTTGCCTTATGCCTCCTGTAGGGAACTCTTCTCGGACCAATCGTCACAGTTCGTGGCGAAGGGCATTGCGAGGGAGCTCAGCAATGTGTGGTCGGGCTAACTCTTCGGGGAGGTCCAAAGGAATACGAGGTTGCCGACCTGTGTGCGAAGGATGGGTAGAACTTGCTGTATCAGCCAGCTCATTATCTTGATGCGACTGCGAACGCCTCCTGAGTGGAGGAAGAGGAATCTCGTCTTGAAGATGTTCGATTTGAACAGCTTCGACACGTGGTGGATCTCGAGGGAGAAGAACCTCCTCCTGAGGTGCTAGGGTCGATTGTCGAGTCTCTCGCAAGAGTTGTAGGATCTCGTTTTGAGATTCTTCCATCTTTTGAATTCTCTCTTCTAGGGAGGGTCCCGAGGTCCCTTCTCCAGGTGCGTTTTGCCCCCCGGGGTATAAAGAGGCAGATATCGGGCGTCTATGATTCATAGACTGATTCCTGGATTGATGAGAGTGAGAGCGGGAGGCTCCTATGAGGCGACTGCTACGCCTGTTGACCATCGTAGCAATACTTGAAGTTGTGGGATAAGATTTCCCACAGACGGCGCCAAACTGTTGCGGACTCAAATATACGCGGCGATAGATTTTAATTTCTCGTCTCAGCGTTGTACGTATATTCAACACACAAACAGAATCGAAATAGTAACACCAGGATTTTTACGTGGAAAACCCTGGAAAGGGAAAAAACCACGGGGCCACGCCCAGTTGAAAGAGTTTCACTAGTGTCGTTTGAAGTACACCAAATTCAGGATGATCAGATTACAATGAGTATCAGTTACAAGGATAAGCAGAGTTCCGACGTCACTCGGGGTGTCGAGCAGAATTCCGGCGTCACTTGGAAAGAAGTCCGGCGTCACTTAGAAAGAAGTCCGGCGTCGGGTAGAATTCCGGCGTCGGGCAGAATTCTGACGTTGCTCCCGTGTCGGGCAGAGCTCCGGCGTCCCTCGGGCGCCTGGTGGTGCTTCGGTGGTGTTCCGGCAGTGTTCCGGCGGAGTTCCGGCGGTGTTCCGGCGGTGGTCGAGGAGTTATTCCCTCCTAGACTTCTCTCCTCTTCTTCTTCTCTTTCTTCTCTTCTTCTCTTCTTGGCTTGGGTCCCCTCTTAAGAGAAATGAGGGGCTATTTATAGTTTTTCTGGAGTGGCATAGCCCGTAAATATGTGAGGGATCAAGGGCAAATAAGGAGTGATCCGGATGAACGGTCGATATTGAATCCCTTGATCGTGAACCGTTTATCAAGCATTTGAAGGTCTTAATGATATCAGAATTCTGCGATCTTGGGCTCGTTGGATTCGTCTCGTCGAGCCGCTCGATTCGAGTATAAGCTCGTCAAAATCGGAGACCGTTTGGTAACTCAAATTGCTGTTTGATGCTTCCAACAGCACTTCGGGTACTTGATTTGGACTCGTTTGGGCTCGGATTGAGTCGAATTTGGTGTTGTTGGATTCGTATTTCCGAGACGCTCAGTTCGACTGTAAGCTTGCTGAAATCGGAGTTTAAATAGTTTCCGAATTAATTTTTGAAGTTTCCAACTTGAGTTTTTCCTCGAGATTCGTGCCCGATCAAGATAATTTTCCGATGAAGTATCAATTATAATAATCATAACCATTCATCTTACTTTTTTTTAGGTTGTAGGAGTAAAATATCCTTAAGATATACTCATTGAATATTTGAATACTGATACTGACACAGCTACAAACACTGTACTAATATTATAACTAATACTAATACTGTTTTCTGTCATTAACACTATTTAATATTATTGATCATAATATTAATATTGTTACTAATATAGTATTATTGATTGTTACTGATACTGTGACTGATAATGTAACGGATTGAGATGTGATGAACTATAGAAAGATAAATTGATACAAATAATCAGTATATACATGATACATATATATATTTTTATATGATTTATATCATATTATTCTCTTTTTTCTTGTATTGATTTCAGTTGTAAGATTTTAGTTACTTGCTGGGTTATATGCTCATTACATGGTTTTACATGTTTCCAAAAAAAGGTAAAGATCTTATGATATGAGGCTCTGGACACGACAAAAATGCAATTATGTTTCTTTATGTGGTTCATTGATAAGCTCTAGTTAAATAGTTAAAATGAAAGACATATGTAATTCTTTCAATATAGATCTTGAATTGTGACAGCCAAAGTACTGAAAATGCCACTGAAGGCTCTAAGCATATAAAGCCTCATAAGTGGCCTAAATTTTGAATTTAAATGAATGGCTGTGAAAAACTACATAGCAGTTTTAAGAGGCTAAGGTATCCTTTAAGCCTGAAACAAACATATCCTTAAAATAATTGTTTAGAAACAAGTTTGCTCGTGGTTAGCATGGCCTTATTTTCAATCTCCTCTAAATAACTAAAAAATTTCAGCAAGAAGGAGCTTGCTGCTCTGAATAATGTAGATATAATCATATAATAACCTAGTTTTAAAAACTAATAGAACATATGAACTCAAATTTAATTGAAATTTTACTTGCCAATAAGGAAATACCTAATGGTGTTGTTGGTTCTCATGTGAATCCAGTGCAGAATGGGCCTCTTTTGTCTCATCTTCTTCGCCAGATTCTTGTTGATCCAAAAAGTCTTGAACGAAGGCTAAATCAAAGTGGCAAAAAAGGAAGTGAAGGGTTAACGGCAAGATTTATGGGATTTAGTTGAAGAAGCAAGAAAGGAGAAAAAAAATCCTTACCTTCGCGGCGAACTCTCGTTGTGCCCTCCAATCCGATAGAAAAACCAGGCAACGAAGCTTCTTTACCAACTCTTTTAAAACTCTTCTTCACGCGAAGCCAAAGAAGAAGTTGTCGTCGTGTATTTCAATCCGATAGGAAGAACATGCAAAGAAGCTTTTAAAACTCTTCTTACGCTAAGCCAAATAAGAAATGGGAGCGGGCCGCGGGGAGCGGGATCCGAAGAGCCATGAAATCGTATGGGATTCCACTTCACGCGAAGCGAAGCGTAAGTAGAAGATCAAGAGGTTTAATTTGATAATTCATAACAAAAGGAATAAGAAGACGAAGAGGCATAGTACAAAATCAAAGATACGAAGAGGCCCTTGATATGTAATGGAGGAAATAGCCGTCCTTTTTAGTTATTAAGCAATTAATAATTAAAATAAATGAAATAAGTGTCAAGTATTTATCATATTCAAAAAATATATACATTTTTAAAATTATTAAAATAAAATGAAAGGTCAAGATAATTTTTTAATGAATAAAATGAAATGTCAGGATTATATATGCGAAGAAACTCAAGCGCCTTTTATAATAGTAGTACATATAAGCATAATTCTATTTCATCAAAATTATAGATTCGTAAAATAAAAGATTCTATATAAATATAATAAAATATGATAGAAGATTCTATATAATTACAGAAAAGTAAAAGAATAATCAAATATTTCCCTTTTTAAATACCATGCATATCCTTAAAAAAAATCTTTTATTTCTCAGTTTTTGTGGAAGGAATCTCTACTCTTTTTAATATATTCATTGCTTGCTATTTATATCTTGATGCTCTCCCATCACATAACCCCACCAATTCTTGATATTGAAAAAATCAGCTTATATTTCCATGTATACATACGCACATGGAAACATAATTAGAGAAAATTTTTCTCTTAAGATTAGAATTATTTTATTTTTTAAAAATAATTTAGGATCCTTTCTGAATGATTGTAATTTTTTATAAAAGTAACTATAAAAATTGCTGGGGAAAAATAAAATTTTAAAAGTTGCTATAGAAGCAATTTCCAAACATAAATATTTTTTAAGTGCTAAAAAAAATAATGACCAAATAAAATTTATGGTTATTATTTAAAACAAAATAGTAAAAAAATTATCTTTAATGAAGTCTTAATTTAGAAATAGAATTATTTAATTTTATTTAAAGAATATTTATAAATTTATTATTTTGGAAATTTTAATTGAAGGTAATTTAAATAATCTGCTTTAGTTTCTAAATATATTATTTCCTAAATCATTACGAAAGCAAACTCCATAGTCCCTAAGGCATATATCCGGAAATTTCCTGATTTGATATTTTCGATTTTCCGGCTGGGTAACGGTCACTTGCTCCCAGATCCTACTTGCCTATCAAACTCCGCCATTCAACGGTTCACATTCATTGTTTTTTTTTTAAATGTATATATATTAGATTTAAGAAAGGCCTTCTCGCGAACTCGTAACAGTTTCAGCAACCGCCTCTTCGTTCTCTCGACTGCGCTTTAAAGGATCGTAGAACCTCTCAAATCCCAACGAAGTCTATCTCTCTACTCTGAACTCTGTATTCGTCACTTAGGCTCCCTCCGATCATGAAATCAGAGATGTGTGACGCGGGAGAGTTGGTGTTTGGATCCGATGCAGCGGTGTCAGTGCCTGCTATCGCCGGCAGCGGCGGTGGAGACGTGGGTAAGAGAGCTAGGGTTTCGAGTTGTGGGTTAGAAGTGGGAGAGGTTATAAAGCGTGCTAAGCGCGACTTTATCCTGCCCCCCGGCTTTCTTGAACCATTGCCGGTGACAGTCTTATGTCCAACGCCGCTCTCCGTGCGTCCCATTGCGCCGATAACCACGGTGAATCCAATGTCGCCGCTCTTCACTTCGCGTCCAATGGCGCCGCTCTTCACTTCGCGTCCAATGGCGCCGCTATCCACTGTTCTGCCGGCGATGCCTCTCTCAACGGCTCGGCCGATCACGTCGCCCTCCATGGTTTGGCCGGTGGAGTCGCGTTCGACATCCACGTTTCGCTTGGAGTCACCGCCTTTGAAGTTAAAGAAGGTTGAGGATAAGCAGGAAGGCAGCAATGGTTGTAGGCAGTTTTGGAAAGCAGGGGACTATGAAGGCCCGACTGAATGTTCTTCTTCTTTTTCAGGTAAAATCTTGCTTATTATGTTTAATGTTCTTAGATGATTTATAATTTATGCTATTTTGTTTAGCAATTTATGGATGGTTTTACGATGTTGATCGTGATTCTTAATGTGTTTTAACCGAGTTGAGTAATTTGATGATATCGGATGCATTGCTGGATTAAGAGCCCTGCAACTTTTTTGTTCAGCGGCTTGATTTGAAATGGGACAAAAATTTAACACTCGAAGAAAATTTTTTTTTTTTACTTACCTGCTATTGTGGCACTATGACAAAATTTCATAAAGTTGATATTAAATCGCTAATTAACTAACAAATACATTAGTTGATTATTTTAATTGTTATATTTCATCAAGTTAATTAATATTTATCAATAATAAGATTCATATATAATCTGGAATTAGTCAAACGTTGATTACTAAATTATTATTTATTGTAAATGCCAGGTAGTTTAATTGGTAAAATTTTTGAAAATTATTGCTCTGAATTTGAATCCTGCCTAACAGTCATCATTAAAAAAGACATTATCTATTAATTACACCTAATTAATTGTTTAAATAAAATTTTGTTTAATTAATCTGTTTCTACTTGACCTAAATTATTATCACAATTTTTAATCAACTTAAAATAAAAAATACTTTATTTTTCTCCCATGTGATTGTAAATCACATCGATCATTTGAAAGAAGTAAAAAAAGTAATTATGTGAAAAAAAAATTTTTTACCACCCCCGCTCCGTCAAACTCACCCCCCTCCCTCCCCCCCCGAAAAAAAAAAAAAAGAAAACGTTTTTTAGAACAAAAATATTGTAATTTATTCCTCCATCATATATATATATATATATATATATATATATATAGAGAGAGAGAGAGAGAGAGAGAGAGATTAAATGAAAGAGGGTTTAACATGATGGAATTTAAGAAATGCTGTGATTCAGTAGGTGTCTTTATCTCATTTTAGAATATGATGGAGTTGAAGAGCGAGTAAGGTCTCCATATATCTCTAGATTATGATGATTCTTATGATGCTCCATCACACCAGAATATGTTCGTCCGGTTCATCTGATTTGGCAATGCATATTTAGATAGGCTTCATTGTAAAGTTTTGGTTCTTTATGTTTCCTTTTTGGATCTTTTGAATCCCTTTCCTGCTTTCGCTATGATACTTCTAGGAAGTATATCATATTCCTACTAAATTTAATTTCTAAACTCTAATGACGTTAGCAATCCAACCTATTGTGTTTGCTAGAGTTTAAGAAAGAGAGTACTTTGTGTTGCTAGATAACATACTACATTTTCACAAACTCAGGAAAACAAAAATGTAGTATAACTTTTCCATAAAAAGATATAATTCTCAACTACTATATTATTAAAGAATGTATATAGAAAAAGATATTTCTGTGTGTGTAGGTGGGTTGGCGCGCATGTATGTAGAAAGAGAGAGAGAGAGAGAGAGAGAGAGAGAGAGAGATTATTCCTTTAGAATGCAGTTCCCCTCAAATCTTTCATCATCGATCCCATATCTTAAATGATTCATTGTATGTATGAATATACTTTTGATGAACTTGCTCAGCTTACTTGGGATGTTTACCATATAGATATTTAATTGTACTGTTTTATCAACATATTTTTGCTGTTTCTTTTTAATTTAAGTTCATAGATCTTTTAGAGGACTAACAAGGCTAATTTAATTATTCAGCTGATATAGATCATGTGAGAGTTCACCCAAAGTTTCTCCACTCAAATGCCACAAGCCATAAATGGGCTTTAGGGGGTAATCATGTTCTCTAAGAAGTTTGCATTGGATATAATATCTTGTCATTGTTTAGTTGATTATTTCATTTCTATTACCTCTGCAGCTTTGGCTGAGCTTTTGGACAACTCTATGGATGAGGTAAACAATTTGAGCTTCTCCAAACCCTTAGATAATGATTTGCTAATTTTTAGCTTTTAATATTATTTTACACTTTTAGGTGTGTAATGGAGCTAAATTTGTCAACATTGATGTGCTGAAGAATCCTAAAGATCAGACTAAAATGTTGCTTGTTGAAGGTATGTGAACTTTCTTTCTAAAGTTATTAGAATGGTTTGACTATAATATGTAATATATTTCAGGAAAGCTAATTTATGGGCGAGCTGCACGTTTTTTTTTTTTCCTTGTGTTTCTTTGGTTCCTTATTACAACATACTTTGGAATTAAATCATTACCATACACAAAAAAAAAAGTGGTGCCAGTGCAAGATGCTTATGGTTCATATGTGTTACATACCCTATATGTTATATTGGTTGCTTTTATTATTTGAACCTAGAACTTTTTGGTCACATGGAGGCAATCTAATCCTTACTCCAAATAGGACTACAAAAGAACCAAACGTTTGATAAGCTACTCATGGTTCAACTCGATAAGTGCTCATTCATGTCATTTGGCTAACCAATTGAATAAACTTGAATACTTTTATAAATACTCTATTGTTAAATGAACAAGCTTAAATACCTTATTGCTCGACACATTTATAATCATGAAAAATATCATTTAGATCTCATGAACAAGCTCGTTAAAGAAGTCAATTAAGGCTTGATATAATATAAATTTAGTTTAAATATAAACTTATAAATCTAATATAAATCATTGTTAATTCATATTATAGATTTATATACAAATTGGCGTTTATAAATTGTATACTAAATTTAGGCTATAAATTTGCACATAAAGGACATTCACATTATACCAGTATATACATTACTATATAAAAAATAAGTATAAAACTAATTAGTATAATTTATATTCAATTAAATTCATTTTATATAATAAAAAGTTGTGTATGTTATTATAATTTAATTAACTAACAACAATACTGACTATAAGGTAAAATGGGGGAGAAATGGAATTTAACATTAGGTAGAATTGAAGGTTCTTATTCTTTTGTTTAGCAGGATCCTGTTAGCTATTAACCCCTTAATTTAGTTCCACAATACTTGAAAACTTTAGCTTTATATTGTTTATAGTGTTTTTGGTTCTAATCATTGAACTATAGCTCACATAGCATAGTGTGGGGACATACCGAATAGATAAAAGGTCATTACATTTATTTTGTTATTCTTATGCATAATTTTCACTAAACTTTACTTGGTCTTTACTTAGTTTATAGTTAACGAACAGCTCATTTAAACTCCAATATTATTGAAAAAACTTGAATCAAGTTTTCGTCAAGCTCAATCAAGCTTTGAGTTGTCAAACTCGAACTCAAACAGGTTCTAGCTTGCTTGCTTAAAATAACATATGACATGGTATGTAAGTATCATGCAAATTTTTACATTTAAAATAAATAGCAAATGCAAGAAAACATGGGATGATATGTTTTCAAATTATAAATTGGTAGAATGCAAAACTTAATATAAAGGGGGGCGGGCAATAAACATGTTAAAAATATTAGTTTTTAAATGATGTCATTTGTGTTATACCTAAACAATGCTTGATGGATGATTAGACTCTCTTTGGAGTTCAAGCTATTCAAGCTTGAATAATTACAACTACATATTATTTACCTTCTTGTAAGTATTTATCTTTTATATCTATTAGCACATTAGCCACAAGCATGCATCAAATCATAAATTGACTGCTATTGTTCTTTCTATATATTGTTAGATGAAGTATGGTGATACAAAAGCTTTAATCTATCTCTTGTAAATTATTATTGACACTATAAATCACTTTTGTAGTTATTACTAAACAACTCTATTCTACATATATTTATTAACTTATCAAACTTTTAATTTGTTGTAAAATTGCGTATTATTGTCACACCCCACGCCAACCCCTCTCTACCAATCGACGTGGGATGCAATAGAGAAACACATGCAATTCATCTTACATTCTAAATTCATAAACATTCCAATAATATTCATGAAATTTCATCAAATTCAACTATAAAATGAAAGAATTTTAAAGATTTATTTATCAAATAGGTTTATAAATACAAAACCACTAATAAACCCAAAATTTTCCCATAACAAAATCCTACATTCCTTGAATCAGGATTTATTACATAGTTATACAACAAAATATTTGTTTTAGTTAGACTTGATTCTACTCAACTTCAATCTTATTATTACCTTTTCTGGTAAAAACAATTAGAATAAAAGTTCGGTGAGTTGTGAGGCTCAGAAAAATATGTAATTCTGAGGTAGAATTCAAATATCAAGAATAATGAATAATATGCATGTATTTATGATTGAATATAATTCATAATTAAAAATCCTTTACATTCAACACATTAAAATTCATAAGCTATAAAATGAATTAACATTTAGATGTTCACAAGAATTAGTAACAAAAAAATCCTTGTTAAGATGTCATAGGTAAGATGATATCTTACGATTTAATAATTTGAACAACTAATCTTGAATTTATTCATAATGATACTTCATTTAGTAATGATATTCTTTTTTACGTCTTATTTCATCATAAGCCTATGAATATGTCATGTTTAGATGTATAAGTTTTTTGGCCATCATCATAACATAAATTAGCTCTTAAGGCTTCATCATATTGTTCAAAAGAGCCCTGTTAAAATCCAACATTATCGCGATTGAATTACATTGAGGTTTTGATGCCTCCATTGGGGTCCCTCTTGCCCCACCTACGTAGGTATAATAACATATTGTTGTCACCCATCATCTAACATGACATTTCTCTGGCTTAGAAATTTCTAATCAATTTATTTACCTTGTAATTAAATGTTTCATGCATTTATGTTAAATGAATAAGTAATACAATGCTTGTATATATGAAAAAGGTAGATAACACATTACTTTTCTTTTCAAAATGTTATCAATTAGCAAAATATTTATATAATCACAAGATACTTAATTTTGAACTCGAAGCACTAAAATCTATGCGTGTCGTTTGCATATAAATACTAAGTTGTAGACATACATTCAACAATATTAGGAATTTCTTATACATTTCATACTTAGCTTTAGCTCAGTATGATTGTATATGCAAAAAGACTAAAGAATTTGCTTAATAAATTAGAATTTATATTTCTTATCATAGCGACGAGTTGCCTCCTCAATTGTGATACCTCATAACATTTTATGCTTGTAAATTACCTACACAATCCAAATTTCTTAATTGATACAATTTTTGCTTAACAATACAAATAATTCTTTCAAAATGATGTTTTACCTCAAAACTTTCTTTCCTCAGATCTCACTCGAATCCTAAATAATAATTGTGTATCGTAACTTAGAACTTACAAAATAAATTCTATCAAAAATGTCTACAATAAAACAACTTCTTACCTCTTTTTTTTGTCTTTCCATAATTCCCTCTTCTTCCTCTTCTTCTTCTCCTTCTTCTTCTTTTCCTACTCGATTTCCTCATCCAGCTATTCAGCATGCCTTGCTCCCATACACGACCTCCAGGCACTGAAATAGCCCAAACTGAGAGCTCCCAAAAATGAGAGGTTTCAATTTGCAAGGGAAAGAACTTAATGCCTATTTTAAATAAATTTCCTATTCCACCCTAAGTCACTACCAATGAATGCCTCCATAAAGTGAGAATTCTAACTTTTTTCTTGTCCTTGTTACTATAACTTGCATAGCTGAACAGTAAAAGTAATTCAAAACTTTAGAAAATAATTTAAATCGAAATGAATTCCATAGTTTTGATACCTTCACAAATTAGCATATACTTTTATATTACTGATTTGCTATATTTAATGAGTAGAACACAATGGGATGCTTTTTTATGATTTTTGTGAATGTTAGTATTTTGGATATAATTTAATTAAGAAATCTTTGC
Source organism: Dendrobium chrysotoxum (assembly GCA_019925795.1). Taxonomy (NCBI): domain Eukaryota; kingdom Viridiplantae; phylum Streptophyta; class Magnoliopsida; order Asparagales; family Orchidaceae; genus Dendrobium; species Dendrobium chrysotoxum. Next base: position 21,725,539 of record CM034305.1, read on the forward strand.
ACTTTTACCTTTGGGTATTATAATTATTCTCCCACTATTTGAGGGGATTAGCACTTAGTGTTTGCAACAATGCTATGACTATCTACTAAATTAATTAATCACATCTTTGAAAAATCACAAATAAAAAGTACATCTTCTGAAATTTCCCCTACTATTTAATCAGTTATGTCTTCTTTATAAAGTTTCTAGCATGCTTGATTAATTAGCACTTGTACTTGTTATATGGGGTTTACTAGTACAAGTCCTTGTTTTCAACGCTGAGTTGCTAGACCTTTTGTATTGCTAAATTAGGAATTTTGAATTTACATGAAAATCCTTTCAAATTATGTCCAAATTAATTTCTAGATTTAAATGAAGCTCATGCCTATTTAAGATTGTAGTTTCAATGAGAAACTTAGGAAATGTGTTCATAATCCTCAAGTTCTTCAAATGACAATTTAAAAATATTAAAAATGTTGTTATGTCGATTTTCTCAATTTTCAAATTAAATGGTTTCTTCAGATAATGGTGGCGGGATGGACCCAGATAAAATGCGACAATGTATGTCATTGGGTTATTCAATGAAAAGCAAATCTGCAAATACAATTGGCCAATGTGAGTACTTTCCTTAAATGTAGCTTTTGCTATTTCATGACTTAATTTCTAAAATGTCTTTTTATTTGATATTGATGTGTTTACTTTTCTGTTGCATATAATCAGATGGAAATGGATTTAAGACAAGTACAATGAGGCTAGGTGCAGATGTGATTGTATTTTCTCGTTGTCAAGGGAAGGATGGAATAAGGTTTTTTTCTCCCTTTTCATCAATATCCCTATTCAGTTCCACTCATTTTTAAGTTTACTCGGAGGAGCTATGTTTGGTCAACATGTTCAAAAAACCTACTTTTTTTGGGAGGATTCAAGCCAAATCCCCCATTTTTGGGATAGATGGTAATATCACTAGGTCACACACCCAGTGGTACGAGAAAAAAAATTCTTCAATTAATAGCAATAGGCTTGGCTCATATTGATACTTTTATCTTAAGATTAAGATTTACACTTCTAACATGTTATTATTATTTTTAATGATAAGTACTTGTTAATATGTTGTCATAATGATGGAGAGGGTTAAGCAGTGCACGAACCTCCCACCAACGTTTCTTGGGGAGGGCTTCTTGTATGAAACGTTAGCTCTAGCCTCTGCCATAAGCTGTATTATTAAGTTTAAAATCAACATTTATGGGCATTACAATTTTGTCCACACCTAAATAAACTCTTGTTGTTGCTTTCTACTATTACTATGATTAATGCAATTTTCCTGTTGAATTGTCACATTATAAGAGATTTAAGATTTTTAAATTTATCATCTTTTCTTGGTGACCAGATAAGCTCCCATAGATTGTTTTCTTTTTGTGTTTTTTCTAATGCACTTGCTCTCAAGTAATTTGATAAAGTATTGTTTAGTTTGATTATATTGCAATACGAGTCTTTGATAAATAATGTGTTTCTAGCGTTTTTATTTAGCAAGCTCTGATACTCACTTTTCATGTATGTTTTAGTCCAACACAGAGCATTGGTATGCTGTCATACACATTTTTGAGGAACACAGGGAAGCAAGATATAATAGTTCCTATGGTAAGCAAATTTCCCTCTCTTTTTTGTTTTTTCTGAAATTATATTTCTATGGAGTTTCACACTATTTGATATCGTCTATTAGCATGTGATTATGCTGCAAGAGAAGTTGATTTACATCTTGTTTGGACTAGGATTTGATTACCATTGTTTTTTTAAATAGATTGTTTTGTTTCACCATCCATCTGTGACCCTAACAAAAATCCTCAATTTACGATAATTTTTCTTTTACTTTTCAATATGCATGTCATTTATCTCTTGACTGATTCATCTTAATGACACTCATATATCTGATCAGGTTGATTATGAAAAAAGAGATGATGATTGGCATCAAATGGAAAGATCATCTTCTGTTGCTTGGAAAACAAATATGGATTCAATTGTTCAATGGTCTCCTTATAGCAGTGAAGCTGATCTGCTTCAACAGGTATATACCTTCGTTACTTAGGATAGGTGGATATATTAGTAACGGCATTTTTATCTCATCTTCAGTCAGTACTGAGTAGGCTTTGGTGATAGTTGTACATTCGTTATCGCCTCTAAAAATTATTTCACGGAATATGGAGCTATTTTCTAAACCTTCAAAAGTGATTGTAATGTGATGATTTTCAAGTGATTTATTTAGTTGTATATGATAAAAACATTTAACTAGAAGAATGATCACATAAAAATTCACTAAACATAATTATAATTGGTTTGTTTGCGACTTTGTTTGAAGCCAATCTTATATAACCTGATCTTGTAAAGTAATGCTTATGGCCTTTTGATATGCCCAGATCGGTCAAAGCGGGACCGGTCCAGCCGGCCCAGCCCTTGGGCCTGCTCACCACATACAGCAAGTGGAAGCCTGCAAGGCCGCAGGACCAAATTTTTGCCCCCTTGGGGGTGGGGTCCACGGCTTAGAGAAGAGAGACGGGGGGCTGTGTAGTCTTTTTGGGTTAATTTTATGTTTGCTTTAATTAGGAGTATGTATTAGGGTTAGGGCATATTTTTTGTGGCTAATTTCTTAGTGTTCTTTGTTGTTCTCGGACTCTAGCGGCGTCTAGAGGGTTTTGGAGAGATTGATCCTCCTCTCAAATAGAGGATCATTTGTATCTCGCTATTTTCTTTCATCTTCTAGCAATCAAGAGTGTTTTTCTTGTATTTTCATCCATAAAAACCTAAAAATCTGCTAGGTTAAACTGCTGAAATTCTGATTTCAGCGATTAATTTCTATTTTTCCCTATTGTTTCCTATCAAATTGATATCAGAGAAGGTTTTGGGACTGTTTTTGTGCTATTTTTGTGAAATCCAACGGTTGATTTTTTGTCCGAAGAGAGGATGTTTGCTGTTTCTGGGGTCAATATCTAGATTTTTGAGTCCAACAAAAATTCGGGTATCGATGGAGGCCAAGAAAATAGATGTGTTGGAAGAACGCCTTGAGGGGGAGATGAGCCAAATGAAAGCAACGGTGGAGTCGAATATCTTCCATGCAAGGCAAAGTTTCAGAACTTCATGAGATGGTGATGAAGATACTGGACAATCAAAATCAGATGGCAACATTGGAGGCAAGAGGTCTGGTAGGGAGAAATACGAATTTTGAAATTAGTAGGAGTGAAAATGATGTGAAGATCATGAAGGTGAGGTGTGGAAGGTATGGAGATAGGCGTGGTTATGGGGGCCATGAACCAAGGGGAACTGATTGGGAAAGAAAAGAGGGGGATTATGGTAGGAGGGGTGCTGATTTTGAAGGAAGGAGAGGAGAAAGTGAAGATGGGTATGGGTATGAGCGTGGAAGGGAGGATCGGGACACTTGGGGAGGACCGAACACTTGGGGAAGGGAAAATTATTGAGGAATCAAGGGAAATAGGAGAGATCCGAAAGTCCAGAAGCTGAAGATGCCCATTTTTGAAGGGGAGGATGCACATGGGTGGATCTATAAGGTAGAGAGGTATTTCGCCATCAATGGGTTGACGAAAGAGGAGAAATTGACGGTATGTTTGGAAGGGGAGGCATTGGCTTGGTACCAGTGGAGAGACATGAGAAGGCCCAGACGAAGTTGGAGGGAGTTCAATGAATGCTTATTAGAACGTTTCCGATCCAGCAGGGGAGGGGACTTCTATGAGCAGTTCTTTGCACTAGTATAGGAAGGCTCAGTAGCAGATTATTGCAAGAGATTTGAATACCTGGCAAGTCTATTGGATCAATTATCAGAGACTGTTCTGGAGGGAAATTTTATGAAGGGACTCAAATCAGAGATCTAGGTAGCAGTGAGGGTCATGAGGCCTCGTGACTTGGGAGAGGATATGGAGCTGGCACAATTGGTGGAGGTTCAGAAGTGCCAGGAGAGGGAAGCCAGAGGCAGCAGTTTAGGTGGCTCTTACAGGATGACTAACACTCTCTTAGCACCCAAGGGGCCTACATCGGCAACATTTGTGAGACCCCAAGGGAGACGCTAATAGAAGGAGGAAGTGGGGGGAACTTCAAAAACTAAAGGAGAGGGAGATGCAGAAGAAGAGGGTGAAGAGACAATGCTTTAGATGAGATGAGAAGTATACTCCATGGCACATGTACAGGGATCGAACTCTTCAGGTTCTCACCGTCTGTAATGACGAGGAAACTGAGGAGGGAGATGAGAGTGAGAAAGGGGAAGAGGAGGAGGACAAGTTGCATCTTGATGTGGCAAAGGTCTCTCTGAACTCAGTGGTAGGATTCACTCTGAGTTATACCATGAAGGTGAAGGGAGAAATAGCAAATAAGGAGGTGGTGGTGTTGATTGACAGTGGGGCTACTCATAAAATTTCATCTCCAACTAGGTCGTGGACCAATTGGGGGTGACATTGGTGGATACAAGTGTTATGGAGTGATGATGGGTACAGGGAAGGTGGAGACAGGCCAGGGGATATATAGGGGAGTAGTGTTAGCCATACAGGGGGCTCAGGTGAGGGAGAATTTTCTCCCATTGGAGTTAAGGAGCATTGATGTCATCCTGGGGATGAAGTGGCTACAGACTGGGGACACCAAGGTCAACTGGGTAGCATTGACAATAAAGCTGGTGGTGGAAGGGAGAAGGATAGTGATCAGGGGAGATATAGGGCTCTCCAAAGCCATGGTATCACTTAAAATAATGGTGAGAAGCATACAGGAGGTAGGGGAAGGTTATCTGGTGGAGTTACATAGGATGGAGGGGATCAGATTGGAGGAGGGTGGGGACATTCCACTTTTAGTGTAGCTATTGATTCAGCAATTTAGTGAGATTTTTCAGCCATCTTAGGGATTACCACTGCCACCTTGAGGGAAGGTGTGTCACCCATCAGTGTTAGGCCCTACCGTTATTCTCAATTTCAGAGGGATGAAACTAAGAAGTTGATCAGAGAGATGCTGGAAGCAGGGTTTATCAGGCCTAGTGTGAGTCCTTTTTTTAGCCCAGTGTTACTAGTTAAGAAAAAGGATGGGAGTTGGAGGTTCTACATGGATTACATGGCAGTTAATAAGAAAACTATGCCATACAAGTTTTCTATCCCAGTGATAGATGAGTCATTGAATGAGCTAAGTGGGGCAGTTATCTTCACTAAGATAGATCTGAAGTTAGGATACCATTAGATCAAAATAAAAATGGAAGATGTGCCAAAGACTGCTTTCAGAACTCATGAGGGAGATTATGAATTCCTAGTGATGCCTTTTGGCCTCATTAATGCCCCAGCCACTTTCCAGTCCCTCATGAACATGGTTTTTTGACCCTATCTTTGGCGATTTGTGCTGGTATTTTTTGATGATATTCTGGTTTATAGCAGGTCAGATGGGGAACATTAGGAGCACTTGAGAAGGTTTTAGAGGTGCTACAGAAGCATCAGCTGAGGGCTAATCTAAGAAATGTTACTTTGCCCAGGCCAATGTGGAGTATTTAGGATATGTAATCTCTGAGGAGGGTGTAGCTGCAGATCAGACAAAAATTGAGGCTATGTTGTGATGGCTACTGCTTAAGACCATCCTCAAGTGCTCCCAGTTCTCCTTCTCTGACCTGTTGTAAACCAGGATATCATCAAAGAACACCAACACAAATCGCCTAAGATAGTGTCTGAAGACCTTATTCATGAGAGATTGGAACATGGCTAGAGCATTAGTGAGGCCAAAAGGCATCACTAGGAATTCATAATACTCTTCATGAGTTTTAAAAGCAGTCTTTGGCACATCCTCCTTTCTCATTTTGATCTGATGATACCCTGACTTCGGATCTATTTTGGTGATCCACTCAACTCATCCAACAACTGATCTATCACTGGGATGGAAAAATTGTCTAGCACAATTTTCTTATTTACTACCCTGTAGTCCACACAGAATCTCCAACTCCCATTATTTTTCTTAACTAGTAATACTGAGCTAGAAAAAGGACTAACACTGGGCCTGATAATTCCTGCCTCCAGCATCTCTCTAATCAACTTCTTAATCTCATCCTTCTGAAATTGAGGATAGCGGTAGGGCCTGACGCTGATAGGTGACACCTTTTTTCAAGGTGAAAGCATGCTCATGCTCCCTTGGTGGTGGCAATCCCCGAGGTGGTTGAAAAACTTCAATGAATTGTTGAATCAATGGTTGTACTGAAAGAGGAACCTCCCATCCCTCCTCCAGTCTGATCCCCTCCAACCTGTGTAGTTCCACCAGATAACCTTCCCCCACCTCCTGTATACTCCTCATAATGGTTTTAAGTGACACCATGGCTTTGGAGAGCCCTCTATCTCCCCTTATCACTACTCTTCTTCCTTCAACCACCAGCTCCATCATTAATGCCCTCCAGTTGACCTTAGTGTCTCTCAAGGTTTGCAGCCACTTCATCCCTAGGATGACATCAGTATTCCCTAACTCCAATTGGAGGAAATCTCTCTCACTTGAACCCCCTGTATGGTCAGCATTACCCCTTTGCAGATCCCTTTGCCCGTCTCCACCTTCCTTATTCTCATCATCACTCCATAACATCCTGTATCCACCAATTTCACTCCCAATTGATTCACAACCTAATTGGAGATGAAATTGTGGGTAACCCCACTGTCTATCAACACCACTACCTCCCTGTCTGCTATTTTCCCCTTCACTTTCATGGTATGATTTGCAGTGAATCCTACCACTGAGTTCAGGGAGACCTCCGCCATGTCCAGATGTAGCTTCTCCTCCATCTCTCCCTCTACCTCACTCTCACCTCCCTCCTAAGCTTCCATGTCATCACAGATGGTGAGAACCTGAAGTGTTCGGTCCCTACATCTGTGCGCTGGAGTATACTTCTCATCACATCTAAAGCATAGTCCCTTCGCCCTCTTCTCCTACATCTCCTTCCCCGTCAGCCGTTTGAAGTTTCCCCCACTTCCTCCTCCTACTGGCTTTTCCCTGGGAGTCTCTCAAAGTTGGCCTACTTCAGGACTCTTGGGTGCTAGCAGAGTGGTAGTCATCCTATAAGAGCCACCTGAGCTGCTGCCCCTGGCTCCCCTCTCTTGGTACTTTTGATCTTCCACCAGCTATGCCAGCTCCATTGCCCCTCCCAAGTCACGAGGCCTAATGGCCCTCACTGCAGCCCTGATCTCAAATTTGAGTCCCTTCATGAACTTACCTTCCAAAGAAGTTTCTGATAGTCTCTCCAATCGATTGGCCAAGTGCTTAATTCTCTCACGATAGTCTGCCACTGATCCATCCTGCACTAGTGCAAAAAACTGCTCATAGAAGTCCCCTACCTTGCCAGTTCGAAAACGTTCCAATAAGCATTCCTTGTTCCCTCCAACTCCATAAGGGTCTTCTCTAGTCCCTCTACTGGTACCAAGACAATGCCTTCCCCTCCAAACATAAGCCTGCGGCCATCAATTTTTCCTCCATCAGCCTATTGATAGCGAAATACCCCTCCACCTTGTAAATCCACCGATGTGCATCCTCCCCTTCCAAAAATGGGCAGTTTCAGCTTCTGCACCTTTGGATCTCCTCCGTTTCCCCGTATTCCTCCATAATTTCCCCTTTCCCAAGTGTTTGGCTCTCCCTAAGTCTCTCGATTTTCCCTCCCACGCTCATACCCAAACCCCTCTTCGCTTTCTCCCCTCCTTTCTCCAAAATCAGCACCCTGTTGACCTACAACTCGAATTATGTGCGGAAAAGAACAAGATTGGCGGCGAAAATAATGTGCGAGGTCGCTCAAACGACATACAGACGATGTCCAAACACAAAATAGACTGCGTAATTGTGTTCGGAATGTCCAAATTATCTAAGAGGGACTATAAATTCACTCAAAGAAAATTACGTGCGCAAATCATCACAAATCCTGCACGAATTTCGAGGAATTGGCGCAAAGATCAAAGTAAAATTAGCAAATTTTGGATTTCGCTATCCTAATAATTATTATTATTTCAATAATACATATTATTGTAAAATAATAAAAAAAATAATAATAAAATTAAAAAAAAAAATCAAAATCAAAATCGAAAATTATCAAATCAAATTAAACCAATCCCTTACCTCGCCGTAGAAACGAGGACGTCCGACGACAAAATTTTCCTCGACGGTGGTAAGTGCCGAAATGTCTTGTCCGTCCTCTTGTACAGTGATTGCCTTAATGATCACATAATTCGTGTTGTTAAGAAGGAATGAAAATGAAATCTACAGGGGTCTTTTTTTTTTCTCTGGATTCTCGCAAAGTCCCCTGCTTCCTCTTCCTTTGTTTTTTTCAAAGCAAGTCGCAATCCTCCGTCGAGCCCACCTGAGCCACTCAGTCTATTTCCCCACTTCATATACAGTTCAGATTCCACCTCCCATTACTCTTATTTTCTTCTGATTGCAAACTCCCTGTACCGCTTGAATCTCTCACCTGCAACAGGCGCCAAGCCCTTAACCATGATTCCTTCTTCTCGGTAGCAGGATAAGCCTTGCCTCTCTCTCTCTTGCCAGTCCAGACTCACGTTGGGAGCTTGTTTTCCGATTTTTTTTTTACTTAACTGTGCCGCCACTGTGTTTAAAACTCCCTTACGAAAACGATTCCTCTGCACGTGAACTCTCAAGGCAATTACAAGACAGAGGTGAAATTCTTTTTTTTTATTGGTTATTACTGCTATTGTTTATCATTTATTAGTTGTTATCATTACTATGGCATTATTCTTATGTAATTATGTTATAGTTATGTCATTTATAATTACACGAATTATAGTTGTGATTAACTGTGATTTAACTTGTAAATATATATGTATATATATATATATATATATATATATATACATATATTATAATCATGATAATTATAGTTTAATTATAATTATGTAAATTATAATTTAATTGTAATTTTTTTTTATGACACTTAATTATAATTTAATTTACAATTAGGTCAATTGCAATTTAATTATAATTATAGTTATATTAATCATAAATTAATTTTTAATTATGTTAATTATAAGTTAACTATAATTATACAAATTATAAGTATCTTAATTGTATCTATAACAGTTAATTATAATAGTTAGCTATTACCATTACTGATATTATCAAATAATAATAAAACAAAAGAAGGGCAAAGGTAAGCTCATTGGGCCGTGAGATGCAGTAGTTTCCGAATCTTGTTTGAGAAGACTTGAATCCTGTCTAAAATCAAGCATGACTTTGTTTCTAATTCTTTAAGCTGAACCAACTCATTAAGATTTCCATTGCTTGCCGTGCAAATATGCCAAAAAGCTTCAAGATGAAATTTCTGTGAAAAAAAAGGTTTTTTTTTAAGGGTTTTCCAACTTCAAAATATCAAAAGATTGGTAATGCTTTAATTTTACTATCCATCATCTATTCGTTCGTTGGGATTAATATTTTGTCTTTATTATTACATGACTATGTTAACTAATTCAATAAAAAAATATATGTTAAGTATTATTATTATTATTATTTTTATTATAATTATGCTAATTATAATTTTAAATTATTATTATGTTAATTATGATTTAAGTATAATTAATCAAATTTTAATTATGTCAATTATATTTTAACTATAATTATGTAAACTATAATTTAGGTTTAATTTGTAAATAATGCTAATTATAATTTAATTATGTAAATTATAATTCTAACTTTTATTTTAAAATTATAATTATATCAAATTATATTAATTATAGTTTGATTATAAATAGACTGAAATTAATTGCAACCTGGTTACAGCCATAGTTGATCATAATTTTAAATTGTAAATAATGTTAACTATAACCTAATTTAATCATGAAGATTATAATTATAACTTTATATTTTAAAATTAGGTTAGCTATAATTATCTATTATTAATTATATTTGATTATAATTAACTATAATTAATTATATTTAATTATAATCAGATTAATTATCATTAATTGTAATTAATTAGTAATAATTAATTACCATTAATTATATTTAATTATAATTGATTATGATTATTATAATTAATTATTATTAATTACGATTAATTATAATTAATAATAATAAAACAATACTCCTCTCTTGCCTCCATGAGCCGACACGGTCGTCGACGACTCCTATACAAGTATAACTTGCTAAACCCCAAATCCTGCCCTCGACGCGCTTGATGCACTGGTGGACCTCCTATACGTGCTCTTGTAACACGGTGGGGGGGAATCCAATGCAACAAGTGCAACGAGACAGGTAAACCCTATACGCGCTCTTGTAGCATGGTAGGGACAGTCCTCGACCATGACATCAGCACTGCCGACATTCCTTCCCGCGCAGGTACGATTTCCTAAAACTCAGATTCATGTTCTCGTCGTTTGTAGCGGACCGACAAACCACCTATACGCGCTCTTGTAGCACGGTAGGAGGAAACCTGGTGCGGTGCTTACGACGAGGCGGGGAATCACCAAAAATCCCATTTTTGGTGCTTGCGGCAGACCGGAGAACCACCTATACGCGCTCTTCTAGCACGGTAGGAGGGAGCCCGGTGTGACGCATACGGCGAGATGGGTAAGCCCTATACACGCTCTTGTAGCGTGGTGGGGAAAGTCACTGGTGCTCTCGAACGGTTACTATTGAAGGCCCCATACACGCTCTTGTAGCGTGGTGGGATGAAAGATGTACGGCCGCGGTGTCTAAAGACACCTACCATACACGCTCTTGTAGCATGGTGGGAAGGCCCAGCTCCCTACATTTCCCCCAAACGGGGGATATGCCGGGATGCTGCCAAAATTTACACTAAACTACACAAGACCTGGATAATAAAGAATATCTAACTTGAGCAACAATACAGAGGACCGGCACTCGAACAGAAATGCATAGAACTCAAACAATCAGGGAATTGAATCTAAACTGAACAAACAAGGGACTTGAACTGAACTGCAGGGAACAGAACCCTAATACTAAAATACACGATAATAATCAAAATACAAAAGATAAGTGATAAATTTGATTATTTAAACAAACATCAAGTTAACAGCAGGGGACTCGTGGTGGACTTTCAAATGCGATTGACTTAAACATCAATCAACTATGAAATGTACAAGTACTTCCCACATGTACTCATGCAAGAAACAGTCCTCCTGTAGAGTGAAGTGACGACGATATTGAGTGACAAACAAGATCCCGGTATACATAAACACTAAGAGATAGATGTACTGGACTCCTACAACAATTCATAAGAGGTTGAAAACACTGTACTTGCGAGCAACATCAGTCAACTGCAAAAGTACAAGTACTACCCACCTGGAGCAATTAAAGACCGATCATGCAAACAATAGTACCGGTTGATTGAAAAAGGCAACACTGGCAATCGATAGTGGAAGGCCCGTAGCTACAAACAAGTACAATCAAGACCACCTGAGATTGGTGACAGGTGGATACAGTGCAGGAACAATGGCTCTTCTGCGAATACTTCTAAGAGATCGTATTAGACACGACCAGTCCCTGTATATAAGCATGATCCATTTGTGGATAACAATAGCGGGTACATTGTGATCATGGGGAACCCCTGTGGACACAAATGTATACAAGGGCACATGGTGAGTACGAATACCAGTTGACCTCTCGGACAGAATCCTCCCGCAAGAGGGACATCTCCTGTAAGAATGGAAGAGATGTTTGAGCAAATTCGAACTAAACTTCCTGGTGTTCCAAAGTTCCTTCTTTGCCTTTTGTCCAAGAGAAAACATCTCTGACATTGATAGGCCATGGAAGTGCGAATAATCTTCAAAGCTTGGCATTGCAACACGACGTACCATGCTTATGAAGGATGCTGCTGTATCGCCTCTGCCGATGAGGTTCAATCAAGGAATACAAGCATATATTCGGATAAAACCCTCCCATGAGAAGGGCACCTCACATAAGAATGGAGGAGATGGTCGAGCAAATTCGAACTAAACTTCCTGGTGTTCCAAAGTTTCTTCTTTTCCTTTTGTCTGAGAGAAGACATCTCCAACTGATAATGCTATGATCCACCTGTAAACAAAAGCAGGGGATTGGTAGTAAGACCCATGGGCTATTGAAACGCAACGCCACATCGTCAGATTTGTAACCTTCGTACAAGCAGGCGGAAGGCGTCAACAGAACCCAAAACAAAACCTTGTGCATCTGACATTAATAACCACCATCCGGACACCCCTCCATACTGCATGCAAATATTATAAAATACCCCTTTTGCATGTATTATAATAAGCATGATGGGTTATGAATGTGTATCGTCCTACATTAACATATAAGCGCATCGTATGTGTATGTCTAAGAGCTTATATACGTGCATTTTAAGGGTATTATCACATGCATTTGCATAAGCAGAGGGTTTCACTCTAGTATGTCATTTGACATTGATATTGCATTTCAAATCATCCTGTTGTATAAGCAGAGGGTTTCACTCTAGTATGTCATTTGACACTATAATTGTATTTCAAAAATCATGCATGCATATGAATGTATCATGTGAAATGCATCCACCGGCATACACCCGCATGGGCCCCGGCGAGCATGTTATTGGTATACAGGTGACGTCTAGGGATGCTACGCGGGTTAATAAGTGAATTCAAATTCGAGTCCGATCCTTCTATGCGGATAGATAGGAGTCGACACGGCTCGAACCATTAAATAAATATGAGGTCGCGAGATCGACCAGGATATTTATTTTATACGTTCATATTAGGCCTTCAGGGCTACAATCAAGAGAATTCACTTATAAAAGCATAAAGCCTACGAAACCCGATCCTCTATCGACAGCCCGATAGAGTCAATAAGGTTCAACCCATAAATACAAAGGACTCTAAAATCACCCCGATGATGGCCGTATTGAATATATATATCAACCGGAGGGGTCCATTCATAAACATTTTCAAATGCCTCCCAAATTCCATCAAACTCCAAAATTCCACAAAAATTCTAGAAAACCTCAACTCCAAAATATTTAAAATTGAAATCTAACTATCAAACGCTTAAAGCAAAATTCATCCACCCTCCGCAACAGTTTGCCGAGGTGGACAAATTGAAAAATACTTCAACGCACATAGAGCTAATGTCCAGTCGAGAATATCACTAGGATCCATTCTCAAACAACCTCCTGCCAGCAAGGACGTGGTACGAGTCCTCTAACCGGCAGTTTCGCCGCCAAATGGCATTGCAGGATAAACGGCTATGACTCGGGGCCCTCTAAACCAGGTGGTCGCCGTCAAATGACACCATTATATTATGGTTATGGCCAGAGCCCGTATGCTCCCCAATGGCATCAAATCCTTGAGACATGAATCAATAGGATATGATCGATAGGGCACAAAGCCCTCTGTTAACTAAGGTGGATTCAAATTTGTCCCCTTAGACAATCACTCACCCCAGGTCTACAAGGTACCCTTGGACGAAGCAACCCATGGTTGCTGACAAGGATCCTTCTGTCAGGTTGGGTCGACTACCTCCTTTGACTAAGTAGACCAGGGATCACGATGGCCCGGGACGACGGAACCATGGGATCTTGATCGGGTCCATCATCAATTCCCCCACCATCCGCTTTAAGTGCAAGATGGTGAAAATTTCTATTTTAAATATCAAATCCTTCAATTTTCCAATACCCTAAGTCCATTACTGCTACTATATGCCAGACCCACGTATCTCTACGTATCTGATTGACGACTAGCCTTAATCGAAAGTTCTCTCTCGTTACCGGGAGGGGTAATTAACTATAGGGGCTTGCGCCTATAGGAAATCAGAACTCAGATCATAAAGTCCTCACAAAATGAGGGCGAAATCTCTGGGTAGTGTCTTTTCTACAAACCCATCTGCCTTCCAAAATTTACCCCGGAACTTAAATCCGTTAAAACTCCCCCCTAAGAAAGCAAAAGCGGGCGAAGGCCGGGGTCGAATTTTCGGAGCCCACACACCCTTCCTACCATAATCTCCTTCTTTGCTCTCCCAACCAGCACCCTTTGATTCATGCCCCCCATAACTACACCTCTCTCCATACCTTCCACCTTTCTCCACCATGATTTCCACATCATTGTCCCTCCTACGAAATTCAGAATACGTAGTTCTCCTCACCGGTTCTTTTGTCTCCAATGCCGCGGTTTGAATTTAATTTTCTAATATCTTCTTCACCATCTCATGAAGATCAGAAACTTTGTCTTCCACGGATGAAATTCGATTTTACATTGTTGCTTTCATTTGGCTCATCTCCCCTTCAAGGCGTTCCTCCAACGCATCTACCTTCTTGGCCGCCATCAATACCCAAATTTTTGTAGGTTCAAAAAATATGGATATTGACCCAAAAGACAGCAAAAATCCCTTCCTTCGGCCAAAAAATAGATGCTGACTTTTCAAAAAATAGCTCACAAACAATCCCAAAATCTACTATGATACCAATTTGTTAGGAAATATTTGAGGATCTCAAGTAACCCTAACACTAGAGACAAAAAAAGCAAGAAAACTTCACAATTTTGGGGAAAAATAGAAGAAAATAGTGGTTTTATTATGAGAATCAACTGACGGAAGAAGAAAAACAAGATACAATTAATCCTCAATTCAAGAGGATGATCGATCTCTCCCAATCTATAGACGAAGCTAGGGCCCAAGACACCAAGAGCACAAGACACCAAATCAGCCACAATAATCATGCATAACACTAACCCTAATCCCTCCTTCTTACTTAAAGCATGCAATTAACATTTAAGCCAAAATACATATAAGCCCTTGTTGCCCCCTCCTTTGGCTCCAAGCTATTTGAATTTGAATCCTTAGTGGGCCCCATCTCCTCAAAGGCGTACTCACAAGAGGGCTGACCAGCTTGGTCTGCCTCTTGTATACATGAGCCGGCCCTTGGTTAGGGGCCAGCTGGATCGGTCCAACAAGGACCTTTCTAACAGAATCTCAGGGAGTTGAGGGCTTTTTTAGGGTTGACTGGCTGCTACAGGAGGTTCGTGAAGAGCTATAGCACCATTGCATGGCCACTGACAGAACAGTTGAAGAATGATGATTTCTTGTGGGGGGAGGCAGCCATAGAAGCTTTTGAGAGATTGAAGAAGGCCATGACCACCATGCTAGTCTTGGCCCTACCAGATTTCACTTAGGTCTTCATAGTATAGACAGATGCATCAAGGTATGGATTGGGAGCAGTACTCATGCAGAGCCACCGACCCATCACCTACTTCAGCCAGGTGTTGACAGCGAGAGCCATGCTGAAGTCAGTCTATGAGAGGGAATTGATGGACATTATGCTAGCCATCCAAAAGTGGCGACCCTACTTATTGGGTCGACATTTTATTGTCAGGACAGACCAGCGAAGCCTGAAGTACTTGTTGGAGCTGAGAATGGCGACAGAGGAGCACCAGAGATGACTGTCAAAGTTATTTGGATATGACTTTGAAATCTATTATAGGCCAGGGGTAGAGAACAAGGCAACAGATGCCTTATCCAAATGTATGGGGGAGTTATAGACGATGGCAATATCGATACTGCTGATGTTGGATTGGGGGGCCATTAAGGAGGAGAGTGCACTAGATGAGGAGCTTGGGAGGATTAGGGAAGATTTATTGAAGGAGGGGAGTAGCCACCCAGGTTATTCTTTACAAGGGGAGAGGCTTCTATACTAGGGGAGATTTGTGATGCCTAGGACATCAGTTCATATTCCACACCTGCTCTAGGAGTTCCATGGGAGCACTATTAGGCGTCATTCAGGGGGTGCAAAAGACATATAGGAGACTCGCATTAGAGTTGAATTTGAAGGGGATGCACAAGAATATAGAGGAGTTAGTAGCCAGATGTGAGATCTGTCAGACGAACAAGTATATGGCCATGTCTCTAGGAGGATTACTGCAGCCCTTAACTCTACCATGTCAGGTATGGGAGGAGGTATCCATGTATTTCATAGATGGATTACCCCGATCAGAAAGGTTCATAGTGATTTTAGTGGTAGTAGATAGACTGAGCAAGTATGCTCATTTCATTCTCCTACGACACCCTTATACGACCGTAACAGTGGCATCATCTTTCATTTGGGAGGTGGTCAGACTGCATGGGATACCAGAGTCTATAGTATCCGATAGGGATAAGGTGTTCCTTAGTCACTTTTGAAGGGAGTTATTCAGACTATAGGGGATAGTACTAAAGAGGAGCACCTCCTACCACCCGTAGACAGATGGGAAGACAGATGTGGTCAATAGGAGCTTGAAGACATACCTACGATGCTTTGTATCAGAGACAGCTCGGCTGTGGGCCAAGTGGTTAGCATGGGCAGAGTACTGGTGCAACACTTCATATCATTCTGCTTCTCAGATGACCCCATTTAAAGTGTTGTACGAACGAGATCCAACTCACCTGGTGCATTTTGGGCATAGTAGCACCCCAGTTTCTTCAGTAGAGGAGCACTTGGAGGAGAGGGATAGGATGTTGGAAGAATTGAAGAGGCATCTGTTGAGAGCTCAGCAGATTATGAAGAAACAAAGATGGGCACAAGAAGGATATTCAATTTGAAGTAGGGGATAGGGTGTTTCTGAAGCTTTGACCTTACAGACAGAGGACGGTCACTAATAAGAGGAACGAGAAGCTACCTCCAAGATATTTTGGCCCTTATGAGATATTAAAGAAAATTGGAGCAATGGCATATCATTTGAGGTTGTCCCCCACTGCCACCTTACATCCATTGTTTCATGTATCACTGTTGAGGTGAGCTATAAGGGATCACACATTGAGTTCAGAGTTTCCAACAACATTGACTAAAGATTTGGAAGTGGTATTGGAACCCCTTGAGCTACAAGGGTTACACTAGCGAGAAGGAGGAGTAAAGGAGGTGTTGATCAAGTGGAGGGATATTCCAAATTATGATGCTAGATGGGAGCCTTACAAGAGGGTGCAACATCAATTCAGCCTTTCTACCTTAAGGACAAGGTGATTCTTTAGGAGCGAGGTATTGATATGCCCATACTAGTCAAGGAGGGACCGGTCTAGCCAGCCCAGCCCTTGGGTCGGCTCACCACATATAGCAGACAGAAGCCTGCAGGGCCGCAGGCTCAAATTTCTTCCCCCTTAGGGGTGGGGTCCATGGATTAGGGAAGAGAGAAGGGAGGATGTTTAGTCCTTTTTGGTTAATTTTATGTTTGCTTTAATTAGGAGTTTGTATTAGTGTTAGGGCATCTTTTTGGTGGCTAATTTTTGAGTGCTCTTTGGTGTTCTCGGGCTCTAGCGGCGTCTAGAGAGTTTTGGAGAGATTGATCCTCCTCTCGAATAGAGGGTCATTTGTATCTCGCTATTTTCTTTCATCTTCTAGCAATCAAGAGTATTTTTCTTGTATTTTTATCCATAAAAACCTAAAAATCAGCTAGATTAAACGCGAAAATTCTGATTTCAGCGATTAATTTCTTTTTTTCCCTATTGTTTCCTATTACCTTTCATTTTTGAAAGATGTAAATTTAGGTTATCTATTGAAAACTCTATAGAACCCTTAAGCAGCATGATAATTTTTATTTTTAGTTAGGGGAGCTGTTTGGTTGGCTAAAAAAGGAATGTAGTGCAAAATGAATACTTTAGAGTTGTTTGGATGAATGTAAAATAAATGTATATGAATGATTTTTTTGTTTGGTTTGAAATAATGAATATAGTGTAAAGTCTAAAATAGAGGTGGCTTGCGGGGGCGGCGACGGCAGTGGTTGATGGTGGATGATGGCGGCCAGTGGTGGTGGTGGTCGGGGAGGTGGTGGTGGTGATGGCCGGGGGCGATGGCTGGCGATAGTGATGGCCGCCGGCTGTTGTGGGACCAAATGGCAGATTGGCTGTGGCAACAGCCAGCTATGGTGGCAGCCGCTGCCAATGGTGGTGGCGGCCGGTGGTGGGTGGCGGCCAGTGTTGGCCGATGGGTGGTGGCGGTCAAGCGAGTTTGCTTATAATGTCAACGGTTCTCGCTCAAAACTAGGCAAGTTTGGTTTACTTCAAAAATGAAATAACCCCTGCGTTTGGAATACTTTACACCCTAAAGTATTCCAACCAAATAGCCCCTAACATGGTTTACACTATATTTACTTTACTTTGCTCTACTTTGTATTCTAACCAAATATCAAATTTTTCAAAACATCTGCATTTGAAATACTTTACACCACTTTGTATTCCAACCAAACAACCCCTTAAGGAAAACAAAGAACCATCATTGACTGGATTTAGGAAGCATTTTGGCCTTTGTGATTGATATAGTGAACACCTTGTCTAGGTTCCATGAAATTATCAATTTTGCTAGTATTTTTTCAGTTTTTAATTGCATTAACGATCTTGGAAAATTTTCTGCATGTTACATTCTTTGTGCACCATCACACGCTAGTCTTACCCCATAGCCCAGCAGAATGCACGATGAAGGGTTACTATTCCACACTGCTGAAATTATGCTGTCTATTATTGTCCGGTTTGCTTCAGAAAAATGCTATCTTCATTTTGTGTTACTTTTCACTCTTGGCAATGCAATGTTTTTGGTGTCTCTAGAACCCGGGTTATTATGGATCATTATACCTTATGGTTTCCTTAATGACTAAGCACTTTCTTTACAAAATTTAACATTAAGAAGCAAAAAACTTGAGCTCACTTGCAATTTTAACTTGGTTGTTGTTGTCTGCATCTTTGTAGTTCAACTTTATGTTTGATCAAGGCACAAGAATAATTATATACAATCTATGGGAGGATGATGAAGGACAGCTTGAACTTGATTTTGTTACTGATGCTCAAGTGAGTGATAGAAGTTCCCATTTTTCTTTGATTATTAATTTGGACATCTTTTTGTCTTGGGCTGTACATTTGAGTAAGCATGGGATTTATATTTTTATACTGAAAATATTTGTTGTAATTGATTTTGAATAGAATTAGTTGTTTCTTCGTTTACTTGTACTTCTTTAGTTCATTTAAATCTAAGAAAATAAGCAACTACTAATAATAATTGCATATTGATTTTCAAAATGGCAGGACATCCAGATCAGAGGTGCCAATAGAGATGAGAAGAAGATTGAAATGTCCAAAAATTTTCCAAATTCAAGACATTTTCTTACATATCATCATTCAATGAGGGTATATTCACCATTAATTTTCACTATTTTATGGATAAGTCACTAAGAAGTTCATTATGTCATTTAGCTCTTTTAAATCAATACTATTTGAGATGCTAAATGTTACGCAGATTGAGTTTTGTTTCTACTTATTACGATCATCATTCTTTTCAATTGTGCTAATGATCAAGTTATTTTCATCTTATTCTCATCATCCTTATGGTTTTTCTCTGTAGACCATGTCATAAGCCTTCTCATGGATTTTGATTACCTCAATCGAGATTGTACTTTGTTTATTATATAAATATTTCTCTTTTGTATGTATATATATATATTATATAAGAGAAATATGTCTTAAGAAATTGTATGCGTGCATTTGAGACACTCAGAAATATCATCAAACAACTAGCGTGCTCGTTATTGAAATTTCAGTTGCGTAATAAGCGACATAATCTTCTAAGTAAAAAGCAAATGTTATGTGCTCTTTGCATGAGCTTCTAGCTGAAGATACAATGCATAATGAGAATGCTCGGATATGAATAATGCTAGCTAAACTTATCTTTAGTGTTAAAATACTAAGAGTTGGCTCTCGTTCATTGGCTCTTGTAGGGTCAAAAACCTGATACATTGGACTAATTTAATCACCTAGGGTTCCCTATCAAGTGGGATATTAGGGTGAGGCTGGCCTTCTTAGATTAATGAGAATAATTTATGGTTCCAATTCCCTTCTATCATTCTTCTAATTTGCTAAAGTTAAATCACTCCCATATGTTGCTCCATGGTGAAGTTCTTTGGTATATGAAATTTTATGGATGCAAAAGTGTTTCAATTTGAAGGTGAATGAGGACTTATGTGTAGAATTCTCGCATGATAAGAGACTTATTATAAATGTAAGAGTATATTATTCAATCTTCAGTTGTATAGATAATATATTGAGTGTTGAGGTTGGATATAGCCATGTTGACCTCACTAAATGCCCAAGCTTTATATTGAAGATATATTTGCCCATTCGTATATTGTGCCCAATTTGATCCTTTTATAATACACACTAATAATAATAATTTTTTATCAAGTTGTGTGAATTTTTCTTCTCACAATATTAAGTTAGAATCTATATATTTCTAATATGAAGCATTTTCATGCAATGATCACTTGATGAAGTTGGAATTTCATGATTTTAGTGGCAATATCCTAATTATTTAAACAAGTTTTAAATAGTTATTTTAGAACTTTCCGTAAGGGTTATTAATTGTAAATGAGTCTCCTTTTTAAGCAACTAATTTTTGCATTAATTTCATGTTATGTGTAGATTCTAGACTTCGTATGCTGGTTTTGAAAAACTTTGCATTTTTCGTATATGCTGACTTACAGGTTATTACGGTTGTCTTTTTTTTTTTGTTTATTTTACAGAGTTATGCGTCGATTCTTTATCTTAGACTTCCTCAAGGTTTCAGAATAGTTCTTCGAGGGAAAGAAATTGAACATCATAATATCACAAATGATATGATGATGAAAGAAGAGAAGATTTACAGGCCACAACCAGGTCCTGATGGGGTGTCTAAGGATCCAAATGTAAATTATTTTTGCAACTAATATGGTTGACTTTATCTAGATTTACTTTTGAGTTTTATAACAAAAATTGTGTGTAATTTTTATGCAGATTTTTGCTGCAGTGACCATTGGTTTTGTTAAGGATGCAATAAATCATATTGATGTTCAAGGTTTTAATGTTTATCACAAAAACCGACTAATAAAGGTGAGGAAATGCTTCTTTGTGTAAGTTATTATTTATTTTATAGAATTTATATAAATCAGGGTATTGAGAGAACTCTTGCGATTCAGGACTCTATTTAGTCAAGTGACATTTTATAGAATTTATGTAAATCAGAATATTGAAAGAACTCTTGTTATTTGGGATTCTATTTAGGCTTCATTTGGGACGACTTTTTATTGCTTCTTAAGATAGAGTTTTAGTATAAAAATTTTGATTTTTGTACTAAAATTTATTTTAAGAAGCAATAAAAAAGTCGTTCCAAACGAAGCCTTAGTCAAGTGACATTTTCTATGTAATATCATATTATTAAGAACTATCAACTGCAAGGATATTTAAATAATAAATTATTATATAAATTTGCATCTTTTTTATTGACATCTAGATGTTACCTAAACCAAAGAATATTTAAATGTTAGGTAATCCTTTGGCCAAAAAATAACCAAGAAAAAAAAAAGCCGTATTATTGCTAATAATTCGAATAATAGTACTTACTTTTATGAAAGATATGACTAAACCAAACAATATATAACACAACAATCTAGATGACCTTGTTGCATAACACAACAATCTAGATAACATTGAATCAAACAGCCCCTGATGTGCTTGTTCTAAAAAACTTTTTCAGGTCACTTAGATGAGAATTTTACAATCGTAACATTCAAGTTATTGCCATAAGTAAATAAATTTGGGTTTACGTTGCATACTTGCATGCCTATTGTGGTTTTTGCAAGTTCACTCTTTTTTGTTTTTTGTCGTACTTCCACTTGCTACTTTGTCTCTATAAAAAGAGTGTACCCGATGCACAGACTTATCACAAATAAGGGGTTTAGAGAGTGCTAAATGTATATAGCCTATAAATGTATGTAGACCTATCTCTGCATTCAAGAGATATCGTTTTCTTGATTCAAATCCAAAACTTTCAGATCACAGTGAATACATACTAACTATTGCTCTAGGCCTCACCCTCTTTCTTTTGTCTCTGTGATAGTCTAAATGATCACTTATCGATGTTGTTGTTTCTCCATGTTTCTTTTATCCTTCACAAGCCTTTTTTAGGGTTACATAGTGTATCTTGTTCTATTTACAGAAATTTTTATTATAATTATAATATTCTTCTTTTGTGTTTGGAGAAAAGCAAGTTTTCTTAAGTAGTTTTCACCTGATAAGTATACTCTTATATCAGCCATTCTGGAGGATTTGGAATGCTGCTGGAAGTGATGGTCGTGGAGTTATAGGTACTTTAATGATCTCAATGATTGCTACATTGACTAGTCATTATGATCTACGATTTTATTTCCACCTTAGGGGTATTGGAGGCAAATTTTATTGAACCTGCACATGACAAACAAGGGTTTGAGCGCACAGCTGTGCTAAATAGACTTGAAGCACGCTTGCTTCGTATCCAGAAAAATTACTGGTTTGTTTTTTAAATTTTCATTTTCCTTGGTTTTAATATAACATATTCATTAGACTTGAGTTTTTTTCTTACATGGATTATTGCTTTTAGGTCATCAAACTGCCAAAAGATAGGATATGCTCCGAGACGTCAGAAGAAATCTATAAAAAATTCAGAAGATAATGGTACAGGCATTGTTAAAAAATGTGCTAAATTTTATAATGTGCCAAGTTCATGACAATAATTTTATATTTCCAGTTATTTGTGTTATTTTTTTCAATCTGTGGTTTTCTGCTGGTTAATTTAAATGTTTTGACGTAACTTTTAAATTATATATTTCCATAGGTTGCTTTAACATTAATAATAAATTTTTTGTAATGCTTTTGAACAGTGAGTTCACCTGAAACTCCTCAACAACCATGTGCTCCTATGATGGCTAAACCTAGTATGGTTGTCCAATCACACGATTCAACTAGGCATCAAAATTCTGCAAAGCTTTCTTTGCATTCAAATTATGTTTCTAGAGAAAGTGGGAATTCAGTCAATTCAGATGAAATGATGAAATATGAAGTTGTGAACTCATCAAAAAAGCCTCACAATAATGATTATGAGAAGTCTGGAGAGTGCATATTGCTTCATCAGCCAAGATACCACTTCTCCATTTCTTCCTGTAATTACAGTGGATCTGGGCAATCCAACACAGAATGCAAGCCTAATAAGAAAAGTTCAGATGGATCTGAAGATATTGCTTGTTCATCTCTATTATCATCTTCCGTACTCAATGATGGACTTCGACAAAGTCATGTTTCTGTTGAGAGTGATATGAAAAATATGTCCCTTTTGAGATCTTCCTCAACGGTAATCATTTACATTTATTTTCTGAAGTAAATTTATCTATCGTCTTTGGTATTGTACATGGTTAGTCTAAAAACATGAGTATAAAAAAATTTACAGGACGTGGTACTAGTACATGTAAATAGGTAAATAATATGATTTTTTTTGGAATGCGGTGTTTGGCAAGTGTGATATTAGCTTAACAAAATTTATGGCTTTATGATAATCAAATTTTCATGTAACTTCTAGGGACATCACTGTTATGCCAAAATTGTGAAAAGGTTGGAATAGCTCTAGCGGAAGATAAGATTAGAGAGAGTCGTCTTAGATGGTTTGACCACATAAAATGGTTGCCCTTCAATGACCCGGTTAGGAGAGTAGATGTATTGGATTTAGCTTATCTTAAGAAAGGTAGAGAGAGACCTAAAAAGACTTGGTTAGAAAATATTAGAAATGACATTTCTTAATTAGATTTAAATGAGAATTTCACTCTTAATAGGACACAATAGAAAAAAAGGATTCATGTAGCCGACAATGGAGAAAAAGGATTCATGTAGCCGACCCCATGTAGTGGGATAAAGGCTTGATGTTGTTGTATTGTTATGCCAAAATTGTTTTCTTCCTTTGTTCTTTTGCTTTGTAGGGGTTAAGATGGCCAAGCAGTTCAACTGTCATAATCAATTTGTTTAGTTACACATTTTAAGTCAATTATTTAGTCTGTGCATCACATATTTGTTGAACACCTAAAAGAGATTATTCACCCTAAAATAATTTGTAGGTAGTATTTACCATCATCCTCTTTGAAACTCCAGCTATATTTTTATTTCCTATCATTCTCTTTGAATTATTATTAGATTGTGAATGTTTTCCGTTGAAAATCTCGTCCACTTATTGCATTTATGCAAGATGTTCATCTTAGATTTTTTTTCCTATCAGAAAATGGGCGCTGAATGCTTTGTAAATGGACTAAAAGCTCTGGATTTCGGTATGCACACCAAACTGTTGGCCAATCACAATAAGGCCTTAAAGGAAAGGTGAGTTAGTTACTAACACATTAAAGTTCTTCTCAAGAATAGAACGATAATATTTATGCTTTTTGTAATTGCAGAATAGTTACAGTAGAAGGCAAGTTGTTGCATGATTTGAAGATTGCTATGCAGAAGAACAAAGAACTAACTGAGAAAGTAAGTTAGAAATGCTTCTTGATCCTTATGTTTCTTAAAGTAGTCTAGGACCTGAACCCATCAGCCATGTTTTTATGCTTTATTTATGTGGCAAGTTTTTAATATTCAAGTTTTAAAGTTACTTCTCAATTACGTTTGATTTTACTCTCTTATTATTCCCTTGACTATGACTAGCTATTTCTTATGCATTAAGTACTTATTATAATATTGATGATGGGTTATAAGCTTTAAATTATCACGAGTTCATTATTATATGGTCAGAAGGCGCACTAGCCAAAAGTGTAATTATTTCAAATAGCTCAGACTGACGCATCTTGAATGGAAAACTTCTTTGACTGCTGTTTATTTTAATACTACAAAGTCAAACACCCAACTAATGGCGTGAGATTGAACACATGACGCATTACTTAGGCTAGTAATCTAACATATCTATATCCATGTCTTGATAAGGACTTTTGGCAATATTCTTATATTTGAGATGGTTTTCATTCTCAACACCTCATCTCTTTTAGCTCTCATCATGAGCACTTTGGCATTGTGCTGCTCCTCAGTGTTAACGTTGGGAAGAAGTTTACGGTATAACCCCACTGTTTGCTTTGTCATCGCAAATGGTATTAATTTCTTCTATGGCTTAGCAGATAAAGTAGATATAATAGGTATATAAAGTTTTAGCTGACTATTTACTTGCATGATTAGAGACAATGTTCTTTTTATGGATTAATCATCATCATCATCGTTATCAATAGTCTTATCCAACTACTTGGGTTAGTTTTCGAGTGCCTCACCTTCAATCCATTCGTGTAGATCAGATGTTAACTCCACATTTTTTAGCATGTTGTTTTTTGTGTATTCCCTTTCAGCTTTCAGTGATTTGAAATTAGACCTGAACTTTGCTATTAAAATTCCTTAGGTGGTGCTGAATTTTGAAAAGTTAGATTTCGTTGCATCTAACGTTATAATTTTGTAAATCTATAATTGATTAGGTTGAATTATTGCAAAAGAGGTTGAAGGATGCTGAAAAAGAACAAGAAACTATTGTGAACATATTCTTAGAAGAACGAGAGAGGAGGGATGCAAAAGATGAGAAATGGAGGGCTATGTTAAAGGTATATTCAGGAAAAAAAATTATCCATTGGTGTTTCTTTTTACCATCTTATTATTATTATTATTATTATTATTATTATTATGTCCATATGCTCTTATTGTTACCATCTATTCTGTAGGTTGCCAATGACAAAATAAACAAGTTGGAGAATTTCGCGATAAGTGGAATTAAATCAGAGCTCCAATGACCGTAATAAAGGCATTACGGTACTTGCGGTCCACTTTACCATTCCAGAGTTTAGTTCATTGATTAGAGATATGATTCAGTAGCAGCTCATTTGCTTGGTTTCTTACATTTATTTCATTCTTTACACTACTTGTGGCAAACTTGCAACTGAGAACTGACTGCAGTTACCTCGCGTAAATCTGTATAGTGTTTTGTTTGTGTATTCGAACAAGTAATTAAAAAGTTTTTTTCCTCTGATAGATCCCTCAAGGGCCTAGTTTTGGTGGTCTCTATAACATGCGTGCAACTTAGACTTCCTTTGGGACAGCTTTCTTACTGCTTCTTAAAGCAGCTTTTTAATACAAAAATTTTAATTTTTGTACTAAAAAATTGTTTTAAGAAGCAGTAAGAAAGTCATCTCAAACGAAGCCTTACTCTATGTAGTATTCTCTGTTTTGGTATGGATAAAAAGCAATTTCCAGTATTGCTTCATGTGAAAAGCTTTATTTGTAATTTGTTATCTGTGAACTCATTCCGTATTCTATTGTTAATAAAATAGCTGATTGAATTTTAGAGACTAGTTCTGAAAGCAGTTAAGTATTCTTGCATGTGAATGGTATGCAGCGTGCAAAAAACCTGTAATGTTGATAGAGTTAGATGAACAGATCATCCTATGATTGATATCATGCAACTCTACACAGAATCAACAAAAACCAAAGGTTAGCTGGTCAATACTAGGATTTTGACATGAAAAGCCCTCTGATGCAAGTTGATAACCAATTTCAATGGTGAATAAGAGATGAAATTAAGGTTTCGTTTGGGATAACTTTCTTACTACTTTTTAGTAACAAAATTTGTAAATCAAAAATTTTTTGTACTAAAAAGCTGCTATAAAAAGCAGTATGAAAGTTATCCCAAATAAAGTCAAAGTTAGCATAGTTTCTATTTAAGAATGAAAAATAGAGGATTAAAGATCATTTTTTTATTATGACCTTTTGGCGGGTATTTATAGGTATTTGGTGAAAAAGCATATTTGGATATTTTGGTGAAAGCATATGGTAGAAAGATGAGTTATTTCACCTCCAAGTTTCATCATAGATCAAAATGCTTGTTAATTATTCTTATTTTGATCCTTCTGAAGTCCAAAAAGTAAGAATTGATTCATATCAATTTTTAGACATGTTGAACCATCTTGCCCCCAACAGTGAGGGATCAAGAGAGATTTTAGGCCCTCGGATTCGTATTGACAAAGATCTTAATCGAACGATTGGATCAATGATGATCCTAAGATCAGTGTCAATGGTGAATTGAATCAGTGGTTGGATTTATGTCAAATTTTTAGGTAAGTGTTGATGAGATGTGCTCGTCAAGATCCATTATATACTTGACTCAAAATCTTGATTGATCTATTAGTGCAAGAACTATCTAAACCTTGTTGTGTGAAGATCATTCGAACATAAAACATGATGTATTTAATTGAAAGGTTGGAATTAACTGTAATCTATTTTTCGATGAAGCATCAATTGCCCCATATTTTTGAATCTTGATATACAAAGTTCAAAAATACTTCTTTTTCACTTTAAATAGAGTATTGTGGAGGTAGTTTCAAACTTCTTTATAGTTAGAAGATATTTGATTGTGTTTTTTTTTTTTAAATACGATCCAAATTCAAACTTCTAAGACCATATTCCTTAGGACATCAAAATGGAGATTTTCTGTACTTTTGGACTAACCCAATGGTTATTGATTGCACCAAAATTTAATCTATCCAAATAAAATCCCTAACTAATTTAGAAATAAATAACCAAATTAAAGCTATATTTTAGATTCCATAATTTGAAAAAAATATCTTTGAATCATCAAGCAAACTATTATTTTTTAACCAACAAGTAATTTATTCCAAAGATGAAGAGGGACATACAACCAGGCCAAAGGAGGTCAAAACACGAAAAACCAAAATTTAAAATACCACAATAAGCGTCAGATTGCAAAGCAATCGGAAATGAAAAATAAGCCAAAAAGAGAGCAAATAAAAAAGGCCCCTAAGCCAGTTGGACTCAAAACGCCACCCAGTTGCCACGCCTAGACCATCCATTAGAGGCAGAGAATGCAGCGACAAGAAGTCCCAAAAACCAAACAGAAGTCACCATTGATCGAGCAGATGAAACAACGTCAAAGGTTGCCAAAACAGGCCAAGGCCATTCAGGGGGGCGTGCAGGAAACCTGTCTCATCATCGTCTAACCCAGAAAAATGAACCAGCCAAGTAGCCACTAACAAAACCAACTAGCCAACACCCACATTGTTGACATCAGCCAGAACATCCCAACCCAAAGGCCACAACAACGCCAACAGGCCAAAACCAATTGAAAGCTAAACAACACCAACAAAAATCCAAACACCAACCAGCCAACCGAAAACCACAAGGCCACCCATCAAAACCTAGAAACAACAACAACTAGAGCAGCAACAGAACACCATAATTACTTTTTTCTAGATTTTCTTCTGCCCGTTTACCACTTCCACGAGAGGAAGTAACATCCACAATCTGACCAACCTTCATGCTATACAACATAGGAAACTCATCCATCGAACCATCCCGATCTTCCCCAACACCCCCGCAAGCGCAAGGAGACAAACCCGTCTAGCCAATCAGAGTGGTCCAAGCAGCTATCCTTCATATTCAATAACAATTGAGCTTTTAATTCATCATTGGTAATAAGAGAAACCAGAACATTAACCAATGGCATGTTCCCATTCTATTGCACATTAGGTTCTGAAGAAAGAAAGGGAAATTCAACATAAGTTCCACTAGAAGATTCATTCAAAACCACTGTGTTCACATGACAAATTTCCTTATCACTACCAACAGGAGAAGCAGGTGAATGAACAACATCAATAGGAATAACATCCAAGTGATTATCCTCCTCGTTAACAATACCCTCACCCTCCACTTGCACGGGAGAAGCCTCCAAAGAGGGAAAAGAACAATGATTAGAAGAATTGTTAAGAACAGGTTTAGCTAAATTCATCCCCGCCTCAATACCATTATCACTAATAACCTTTTCTGAGTCAGAAACAATCACAAGAGGCAAGTAAAGGGTCCTCAATAGAAGCAGCATTGCCATTACCCAAAAGATCCTTACCACCAACAACCACCATATCAACCAAATTAAATTGTTCTAGAAGGTTTAGTCAAATTAGGGTTTAGAGAATTGGAGGGATATGGTGATTATTATAAAAGAGATAGTGATTTATTAAAAACTAAAATTTTTTCTACAATAACTAACATTTAAACTAATGTGGATGATGATGTCTTCCTCTTCTTCTTTTTTTCTTTCCCTTTTTCTTCTTCTTTTTCTAGTCTTTCTGTAACGACCTGAAAATGAAAAGTATTTTAAAATATAAATTTTAGAAGTTTTGTTTAAATTTGAGCACTTCAGCATTGTGTTTGTGAGTGCTGCGACGCTAGCTCTCAGAGCACAACTATGTCAAAAACTGCTACTGTGGCATTTGAGTCTCTATTTCTACGGTAATTTTGATTCTGCATGCAGCGTTACGGCACTGGGTCTGAGCATGTGGGCTCCGAAAATTCGGCCCCGGCCTCCGCCCGACTTTTGTGCTTTCTTTTAGGGGGGAGTTTTAACGAACTAAGTTCCGGGGTAAATTTTGGAAGGCAGATGAGATAGTAGATAAGACACTACCCAGAGATTTCGCCCTCATTTTGCGAGGACTTTATGATCTGAGTTCTGGTTTCCTATAGGCGCAAGCCCCTATAGTTAATTACCCCTCCCGATAACGAGAGAGAACTTTCGATTAAGGCTAGTCGTCCATCAGATACGTATAGATACGTGGATCTGGCATATAGTAGCAGCAATAGGTTGGGAATGTTAAAAGGACTGGAAGGGTTTAATATTTAAAATAGAAATTTCACCATCTTGCACTTAGAGCGGATGGTGGGGGAATGGATGATGGACCCGATCAAGATCCCATGGTTCCGTCGTCTCGGGCCATCGTGGTCCCTGGTCTACTTAGTCAGAGGAGGTAGTCGACCCAACCTGACAGAAGGATCCTTGTCGGCAGCCATGGGTTGCTTCGTCCAAGGGTACCTTGTAGACCTGGGGTGAATACTTGTCTAAGGGGACAAATTTGAATCCACCTTAGCTAACAGAGGGCTTTGTGCCCTATCGATCATATCCTATTGATTCATATCTCAAGGATTTGATGCCATTGGGGAGCATACGGGCTCTGGCCATAACCATAATATAGTGGTGCCATTTGGCGGCGACCACCTGGTTCAGAGGGGCCCGAGTCATAACCGTTTATCCTGCAGTGCCATTTGGCGGCGAAATTGCCGGTTAGAGGACTCGTACCACGTCCTTGCTGGCAGGAGATTGTTTGAGAATGGATCCTAGTGATATTTTCGACTAGGCACAAGTTCTATGTGAGCTGAAGTAAATTTTGATTTGTCCACCTCGGCAAACTGTTGCGGAGGGTGGATGGATTTTGCTTTAAGCGTTTGACGGATGAGTTTCAATTTTTAAATATTTTCGGAGTTTAGGATTTTGGGCATTTTTGTGGAGTTTCGGAGTTTTGGGTATTTCGGTGGTATTTTAAAATGATATGTGTGGACCCCTCCGGTTGAGATTTACATTCAACACGGCCATCATCGGGGTAGGGGGTCATTTGTATTTATGAATTGAACATTGTCGACTCTGCCGAACTATCGATAGAGGATCGGGTTTTATAAGTGTTGTGCCTTTGTTAGCGAATTCTCTTGATTATAGGCCTTGAAGGCCTAATATGAATTTATAAAATAAATATCTCGGTCGATCTCGCGATCATATATTTATTTAATGGTTCGAGCCGTGTCAACTCCTATCTACCTGAATAGAAGGATCGGGTTCGAACTTGAATTCACTTATTAATCCGCGCAGCATCCCTGGATGTCACGTGTGTACCAATAACACGCTCACCGGGGCCCATGCGGGTTATGATTATATCTTCCCCTTTTAGTGTACCTATGTGTATACAAATTAAAGTGCACACGTGTAGGGGTATTCTTGGAATATTTGTACACGCCTTCTGTCCGCTTGCATGAAAGTTGCGGATCCGGTGGCGTGGCGCAGTAGCTCGTGGACTGAGTTGTTTGCTGCTTTGTACAGGCAGACTGTCGTGCACTAGTTGCTTACTACATGGGGATTGCAGTACACTAACGAATCTCCTGCTTTATTTGTTGATGTTTAGGTCTATTGGAGGTCCTTTGTATTTGCTCATAGATGACATTTGGCATATGTAAGGGAGCCTTCTACTATAACTCATAGGTATTTGCATTTGCTATATAGTCCTTTGGCATTTTGCTCCTGATGATCTTTAGTGTGCGTGATGGGTCTTCTATAATGATTCATAGATATTTGTGTTTGATGCGTATCATTTGCTTCTGCTTGTAGGGAGCCGGTGTATTCAGTTGAACGCCTCTAAATATATCACCTCATCATTCTCACTAAATATTGAATCCCTCTTGTTACAACCAATACGTTGAAGGTGGGGACAAGCCTCCTGCATTACAACTGAACACTTGAAATTGATAGGTTCGACTGATGGACCGTCACATTTTACTCGCATGTCTTTTGGCATTGACATCGGTCGTAAGGAGACTTTTAGATTTATAGCATGTCCACTATTGTTATTCATGAAAACACCAGTGCAATCATTTGTCGATTGAGGATTGCCACCTTTGCCACAAATATTATGCATTTATTTGTGGATAGTGTGTTGTACACATGAGGAACTTTTGTAGTAGCTCGTAGGAGCTTGCATCTGCAGCATACTCTCCACCTTTGTTTGTAGGAGGGTAATATGATTGTTTGTATTGACTACGAGGATGTCGTAATGTTCTTGCTATAACAACTTGCAAATGTCCATCATGAATCTTTTAGCATCACAAGTATGTGTATTCATTGTAATTCTCGTGATATCGTTCGTAAGAATTATAAGATTCTTATTGCCTTTGGGAATAATTCGTAGCTTGCATGCAGAATTTGCTCCTCGACATATGCTCGCAATCAAACATATATCCTTGTAGCTAATGTCTTTGTCTCAAACTAATAAATTGATGAGTCTCCACCTCATTTGTGAGTGAACGATACTTGCGAGTTCCTTGCAAGCTAACCGGCATTAGCTTTCACGATCTTCTTATCACTTGCAAGCAAATTTAAAATGTGAGTTCTTTGTCTTCAACAGGATTGACAATATGCATGATGAGTTTCCCCTAGTCACTCATTATGGGTGATATGTAAGATGTATGAACACTGCCTATCGAGAACTTGAAATTTCAATAATCCTATTCAACTCAATATGTAGGATCCGGTTGAATTGAGATTCACTCATTTCATAATAATTTGATCTGGCTTTCTCTCCCCAGAACCCTGAATGGCTGTGTTCTCAATGCTGCCTTGTATTTTGAAATTAGTGGTCACTGCCTCGAACTAACGACTGCATTGATGGAAGGTACATCTGACCTTCTAGGAGAGCCGTGCGAAGCATCCATTCCTAGAATATTTGTTGCAGTCCTCAAGGTGACTGGAATAACATATGCATTTCGTGCCTGTAGGTTGTGAATTTAGGCCACCAGACTTTGCATTAACCTTTAACAGCATGAATCCAACTATTTCAAGTTATATTCATTTTGAATCCAAGTTCAGTCCACTCAATATTCAAATCAAGTTCAAGTCCCGTGACTCATATAGTTACATTGAGTTCATTCGGATTCGGGTCAAATGCTTGCAAGTTCAAAGCTCAAATTCCACTTGATGTTGTACAGCTCGAATTCAACATGTAAGTTCAAGTTCTCTGAAGTCTTGCTCAATTCATGTTTAGATCATCGTCATCTGTTCAAGTTCAGTTCAACATTATCTGACTCAAAGTCGGTCTTCTCTTGTCATTCATCAGTCTAATGTCAAGTCTAAACTCAAGTCCAATCTGAGTTCAAGTTCATTGTCGTTCTGGTTCGAGTTCAGTTCAAATCAAGTTTGATGTGTAGTTCATTGTGATTTGCACCAATCAAAATTTATTTGATTTCAATTTAAAATGTTTGTTCAGTTTAGGTTCATTTGTGTTCATTCAAGTTCAAAGCACAAGTCCTGGTCCTCTTCCTTTGAGCTCAAATAAGTCCAAGTACAGTCATATGATCACCCAAAATTTCGGCAGCATTCCGGCATCTCCCCCGTTTAGGGGAAATAACGGAAAACTGGGCCTTTCCCACCACGCTTAAGAAAGCGTGTATGGTAGATGCCCTCTTTCGAGGACACCGCGGCCGTATAAAATCTTCAATCCCCCACCACGCTTAAGAAAGCGTGTATGGGTCTTCGACGAACCTGAAAGAGCAAAGCATTTGTTTCCCCGCAGGTACAAAGCCGCATACGGGTACTTAAAATTGTCCCCACCACGCTAAGAAAAGCGTGTATAGGGCCTACCCGCCTCGCCGTAGGTGTCGCACCGGGTTCCCTTCCCACCACGCTTAAGAAAGCGTGTATAGGCGGTTTGCCGGCTCGACACGAACGCCGAGGCTAGGATTTTGAGGTGATTACCCGCCTCGTTGTAGGCGCCGCACCGGGGTCCCATCCCACCACGCTTATGAAAGCGTGTATAGGCGGTTTTCCGGTGCGCCACGAACTTCGAGAGCGAGAATCTGAGTTAGGAGATTATACCTTTGCAAGCGTCGGGATTGGCGCGTGGATCAAGGCGAGAGGAGAGCATTTGCATTTTTTTTAGTTAATAATTAATTATAATTAATTATGATAACTAATTATAATTAATTATAATTATTAATAATTAATTACAATTAATTATAATTAATTATGATTAATCAATTAATCATAATTAACTAGTGTTATTAGTAATTAACTCATGATTGATAATTAATAATTATAATTAATTGTAATTAACATTAACTAATTATAATTAATTGCAATCGA
Organism: Dendrobium chrysotoxum; assembly: GCA_019925795.1. Classification (NCBI taxonomy): domain Eukaryota; kingdom Viridiplantae; phylum Streptophyta; class Magnoliopsida; order Asparagales; family Orchidaceae; genus Dendrobium; species Dendrobium chrysotoxum. Next base: position 21,759,026 of record CM034305.1, read on the forward strand.
TTACAATAAACCACACAACTATTTGTATGCAACCTCTATACATAATTTATACAGGATTTATTCTGATTTGAGCCATAGTTTAGGTACTATTAAACTCACTGCAAAGATAAGTTCTATGTTTCCTTCTCTGGTTTACGGGATCCAGCCGAAGAAGCGCGTGTAGGGAGGAAGTTACCTTCACTGAAAGCAAGCTCCCGTCGTCGCTTTCGATCCGACGCTAAGGGAAGGTCGTCGAAGGAGTGGAATCGGATGGCTGGAGCTCGGCTTGCTTCGGACAGGGTGGCGACACAGTGGAGGGAGACCGGCGTATGGAGGAGGAGATAGGGTCGGGAGGGCTTCGACCTGTGCTGCCTTGAGGTCGATCAGCCTATAGGAGGCAGATTAGACGAAATCGAGAGGAGCAGGAGATCAGACAGGAGGTCTGGCGTCGGGCAGCTATAGGTATGGATTTGGTTTGGATTCGCGGGTTTACAGAGGCGGAGGCCGACGGGTTCAGGGGCGGAAGCTTCGGCTAGGGAGGGGAGGAATCGGAAGCTTTGGGGGTTCGGCGGCCTGGACGTTGTCGAAGGTCTTGCGAACAGCAAGGGGGAAGTCAGAAGTGGCGACGGTTTTGGCTTTCTCTAGATCGGAAGCAGAAACGGGTAGGAGGAGTCGGAGGTTTGGCTCGATTCGACGGGGTCGAGGCTGCTGGAGGTAGGAGCTTTTGCGAGTGGGAAGTGTCGTGGGATGAGGAGTTTGCGTTTGAGAGAGCTGAAGCTTCATCCTATGGTCGTATTTAACGACTCAAGTAGAAGAGTCGATCCCTGTGAGCGGGAATGGGCCGCTGACATCGCGCCGTTTGCAGAGGCATGGGGTGCGACTGTAGATGCGGCGATTTCTGCAGGATATCCAACAGGTAATGATCTAGCAGAAAATTTTTTATTATATTTTGTTTCTTTCCTTTTGGATATAACATAGAGGTCAACAGAGCACTACGGCTCTAGGCCACTAACAGTATTTTTATATATTTTTTATTATAAATATCCTTTCCACCTCTCTCACCACCTCATTCTCTATTGTGGCTTGCTCGAGAAGAAGTAGAGGGAAAGGGAGAGAAAGAAGAGAGAAGGAAGAGAGAGAAAGTCCATCGGGGCCTTTTCATCAACCATTACTTTCACGAAAAGTGTTCTATCTATTGTAAGTAACTCTTCTCTTACTTCATTTTTTGATGATTTTGATTTCTAAGGATTTTATCCCTCTTAAATTTATTAAAAATGCATTATCTCATAATTTCATGGGCTTTCTCTATGTTACTTTTAATATGTTATGGATTTGATCATTCTGAAAAATTTGATATAATTTTATTATATTTTTTACTTGTTAAATATGTGTAAGAATTTATGGGTGAAATGAGTAGGGAAAAAGGTATTCTAAAAATAGGTTGAAAGTGATGTACTGTGACTTTATATGATAATACTGAAATGTATGTACTAAAATAGTTGGTAGGATAGACATGTACTGAAATGTGATATTGGTCTGGCTAAAAGGATATATTATTGATATCAGATATATAAAATGATAACCCCCACGTGATACCCTTAAGATTCACTAATTCACTGATGAGAGTTATAAAGAGTTGGAGACTGATTGAGAGTTATAAAAAGTCAGGGTGATTGATCCACGTGATTCAAGGAGAGTTATAAGGAGTACACCAATTATGAGTCATAAGAGGTGAATGGTTGAGAGTCATAAGTGTAGGAGCAAGATATCTTCTTCTAAATATTTGATAGAATATTGATTACTAATATTGATTACTAATTGATACTTATTATTATTATTGATATTGTACAGACATTAACCTTACAGAAATTGATTTCTATTATTGATTACTGTTACTGAATATGAATACTAATATTACTATATAACTGATAGATTGACAAGAATGATTGAGTGATTGACTGAATGAAACTGGTTTTATGATAAAGACAGAATGGTTGATGGATACAAGTGATCGATACATATAACATATATATTGATTCTAAGATTTTTCTTATATGATTTACAACATACTATTCTCATTTGCCTTGCATTAATTTTAGGTAAAATTTTTGTTATTTACTAGGCTTTTATGCTTACTATATGATTTTTATATGATTTAAAGAAATGATAAAGACCTTATAGCATGAGGCACTGGACAACATGTATAGTTTTCATTATGTATTACTAGTTTAATTTTCTTTCAGTTTCTCTAGTTTATTGATATTCTTTTGTAGCCTATGAAGCCTATTGTATATATTATTTTGGTCCCTAGAGACAACAACAACAACAACAACATCAAGCCTTTATCCCACTACGTGGGGTCGGCTACATGAATCCTTTTTCTCCATTGTGTCCTATTAAAAGTCAAATTCTCGTTTAAATCTAATAAAGAAAGATCATTTCTAATATTTTCTAACCAAGTCTTTTTAGGTCTACCTCTACCTTTCTTAACATAAGTCAAATCTAAGACCTCTACTTTCCTAACCGGGTCATCGGGAGGCCGCCGTTTTACGTGACCAAACCATCTAAGGCGACTCTCTCTAATCTTATCTTCCACTGGAGCTACTCCAACCTTTTCACGAATATGCTCATTTCGTATCCTATCTCTAAGGGTAAAGCCACTCATCCACCTGAGCATCCTCATCTCTGCAACACTTAACTTAGAATTATGCTTCTCTTTTAATGGCCAACATTCAGCACCATAAAGCATTGCAGGTCTCACCACCATCTTATAGAATTTTCCCTTAAGTTTGAGGGGTACTTTTCTATCACACAATAAGCCCGATGCATTCCTCCACTTCAACCATCCAACTTGGATTCTGCTGATAATATCCCCATCTATATCACCATCACTCTGAACAATAGATCCAAGATATCTAAAACGTGTACTCTTATTAATGACTTGATCGGCCAAAGTCACAATGCCCTCACTAGGTCTATTATTACTAAAATTACACTCCATATATTCCATTTTAGATCTACTCAAGCGAAAACCTTTAGACTCTAAGGTTGACCTCCACAATTCTAGTTTACCTTCAACTCCCTCTCTAGTCTTATCAACAAGAAGAATATCATCAGCAAAAAGCATACACCAAGGTACATCCTCTTGCAAATGTCTAGTGAGAACATCGATGACTAAAGCAAAAAGATATGGGCTTAAGGCTGATCCTTGGTGTAATCCAACCGAAATAGGAAAATGCTTGGTCAAACCACCTTGTGTTTGAACACAAGTAATAGCTCCTGCATACATATCTTTAATGATTTGAATATAAGCGTTATTAACTTCTTTCTTTTCAAGAACTCTCCATAGCACTTCTCTTGGAACTTTATCATATGCTTTTTCTAAATCAATAAATATCATATGTAAATCCTCCTTATTCTCTCTATATTTCTCCATCAAACCTCTTAATAAATGTATGGCTTCCATAGTAGACCTACCCGGCATAAATCCAAATTGATTTTAAGAAACATTAGTATCACGCCGCAACCTATGCTCCATAACACGTTCCCATAGTTTTAAAGTATGACACATTAACTTAATTCCTCTATAATTCGCACAATCTTGCGCATCACCTTTATTCTTAAAAATAGGGATTAACACACTCATTCTCCACTCATCTGGCATCTTTTTAGTCTTCAAAACAGTATTAAAAAGTTTAGTAAGCCAAGAAATTCCTTCATCTCCTAAGCATTTCCACACCTCTATTGGAATATCATCAGGTCCAACAGCTTTTCCACCCTTCATTTTCTTTAAAGCCTCTCTAACTTCGGTTTTACTAATACGCCGATAAAAACAGAAATCTTTATTTTCATTTAAGGTGCTAAGGTCACTACAGTCAATTTTATTTTCACATTCTTCATTAAAAAGTTTAGCAAAATATCTCATCCACCTTTGTTGAATATCTTCTAAAAAAAAGTACTTTTTGATCTTCATCCTTAATACACTTCACTTGAACTAAATCCTTACTACTCCTATCTCTTTGTTTGGCTAGCTTATACATATATCTTTCTCCCTCCTTAGTATCTAATCTATTATATAAATCACTAAAAGCTAAACTCTTTGCATCACATATTGCTTTCTTAGATTCGTTACGTGCCTCTTTATATAATTTCCAATTATCAGAATTTTTACAATTAAACTAATTTTTATAACAAATCTTCTTATTGAATATTGACTACTATTATAATATGAATTATAAATTATATTTCTGTTATATATTTATTTTTTGTAATACAATTAATTATCTCTGGATGTTAAATTGATATGGTTGTAAGTGATTAATCATTGGTTGTGAAAAGATAATAAAGAGAAATAGAAAGAAATTCTTCCACTTTAGATCCCAGGGCATGACATTTTCCTTAGGACTTATCCTAAGTCCCACTTCTTATATATATTTGTGTGTGTGTGTGTGAAATAATGGCTTCTATTTTGTTAATGTTTATTAATGATTTAGTGGCTTTGTTTTGTAAATTTGGATTATAAAAATAAATTCCTATTAAAGAAATCTTGGGCAAAATTTTTTGTTTCTTACTAAACCTAATATAACCAATTATGATATATAGGTTATGTTGGGTTAGGCCATGACATATGGGTTGTTAATGAGTTACATCTTATGAGAGGGTTATAGTTGCGTAGGTGCGGATATCTTGCATTGGGGGCATGTTCTTGGGAGTTCTTATGGATCTTTACATAGGGTTGGCTAGAAGTAGCCCTGCCTCAAAACTCTATGGTTGAGTGTCCTTCCTCTAAAATGACTATCACACTTGCCTTAATGGACTTCCCTGAGTACAATCACCTTCTCATGTTCTCTAACACACCTTAGGTTGACTGAGGTTGCTGGTCTTCGAAACAACTTGCCTCCTGTTATCAAGTAATTAGTTGCCTTGATTGTAAATCATCATTGATCGCCAACCATCGTGTTTATTACCTCTATTTTCAAGCATGGCTAGAGCGCGAGCTACGCAATGCGATGCAAGTAGCGACCGTGAATCACGCGCAGTGAAGGGATGCGGTGCGGGCTCAAGCTGGGAATGTGGTTCAGGCTCAAGCTGGGCACACGGTGCCTATGCAGGTTTGTGGGCGCAGGTCCGTCTGCCTAGCGGGATTGTGTGAATAGTGGATCGAGAAGTGCGGGTGGGTCATTCCAAGTCATTTTTGTGTTAACGAGTTGACCCGGACCAACAGAATTCAAAACCCGAACCAAACCCATTTGTTAAATGGCTCGACCAAAAACTAAATTTTTTGGGTCGGGTTGAGGTCAAATTTTTGAGTCGTGTCATAAATTGACACCCCTAGTTAACTAAAAGAAAAATGAATAGCATGAGTTGAAAAGATAATAAAAGAGAAAAGAAAAGAAAAGTTTTCACTTTAGATCTTGGGGTGATACATAATGAGTGAAGCACTTTGCTTAAAAAAGTTTGTGTTTTGTAAGAAGAATAATATACTTGTTCTAAATATGTCTGATACTTCTATAATGAAAGGAAGATCGAGACAACATGCACAAGCAATCACAAATGGGCATCATTATTAAATTAAATTATTTTATTTAGTGATAGATAAACAACTTCAAGAGCTTAATAATAAATTTCCTAAGATAAGTATTGTGTTAATTGTATATATGACATACTTAAATCCATGTGATTTATTTTTAGCTTTCGATAAGCAATGATTTATATGCCTTGCCAAATTTTATTTATTAAAATTTTAAAATATAAATTTCATTATATTGAACAAATAACTTGAAAATGTTATCATTGATATGTGATCTAGTGATGCATTCAAGAAGGGAAAGTAAATTGGAGAGTTACACAAAAACTAATCGAGACAAAAAAAATGATATTTATCCTTTTATGTTCTTGCTCACAATGCTTTTTCTGATATTACTAATAACTATAGCAACAATCAAACGAGCATTATCCATTATAAAGATTGTAGAGAATCATTTTTACAATTGTAGGGGAGATTCTTGGATAAATAATTGTCTGATTACTAATATTAAAAAAGATATATTTAATAGCATTGATTATAAAATAATGGTTCAATGCTTTAAAAATATTAAAACTTGAAGAAAAAGTACAGTAACTTGTAAGAAGCAACATTTTAAAAATCATATTCGATTAGCCTGTTCAACTAGTTGAACCAGGAATCGGACTGTTGGCTGGTTCTATAAATTCTCATTACCACCTTTGCAACAAATAGACGGTTTGATTAGTTGATTGGTGAATCAGTGCCAATTTTAAAAAATTAGTCAGTTTATTTTATTAAATCATTTGTATAATTAAATAAATTGATTTAATAAATTTAATATAAAATATTTAACTTAATTAATTTAAATTTAATATATTTTAAATTTAGAATAAGAATTAAATTTTTATAATAATTATTAGCCAAATAAATACCGGCCAAACTTTATCATATATCCCCACCATGTGACTCTTTTACTTATGTGTATCAAAAAAGCTATATAAACAATACTAACACATAATACCCGGGATGCCTTAGGATCTAATGGAAGGATTGAATACCTTAACCTAAATTCTAACTTATCTTTAATGCATAATAAATCAAATCTAACAAAAATTCAAAATAATTATAACTTAAATAGAAAAATCGATTGATTTCATTCACTAAAATGCATATATAGTAATCCAAATCAGGAACCATCTATTCATCAAAATAATCAAAGCTGGATTAAAAAAAGAATACCTTAAAGGCCCTGACTCTGAAGATGTCGACGCTTCCTCCTCATACTCCGTTGGGCCCTTTCCTTTCCCTGAAATGTCAGAAAATCTATGAAATGAGCTCAACTAGCTCAATAGACTCTTTTCACAAGCTCAATCAATCTCTAATTTAAAATACTAATAACAATTCATTTAAATATTCCAAAATCAATAAAAGATAAGTAAAGTACCAACAAAACATAATTTATTTAAGTTATTAGAGTGTACTTGATTTCATAATTACTATTTGCACTTTCACAATTCATTTTCACATAAGTACTAATTTGACTTACCAGAAATACTAGGTATGTCATAGAACACTTACTATCAAAGTCTTGCTTATACTTAGCTCTCTTATTTCATCATGATGCATACCAAAATTTAGAAATTATTATTTGTACTTGGCTTATTAAGTTATCAAAATATAGAATACATGAATATAATTCACATGTCTCGATGCCTTCTTATAACACCACTTCCACTTATAACTCCCTTTAACATCCCACACCCATATATAGCAAATGGGACAATAATAATGAAAAGTAACCTCCCACACTTGTACATAGCAAGTGGGCTAGAATCCCTCTCACATCCACATAAGGAAGATGGGGCCATAATAGAACATATAGGGCCCTTATATCATTTCACATAGTGCACTTTTCATATTTTAGAGTTCAGAGTTTTTCCAATGTCATGCCATATATTATGGAATTTGAATGCAATAGAAAGTAAGTATGATTATAAACATGATTTAGGTGATGCATGAATTGCCAAAATTACCCACATAAGTAACTTTTCATATTTAAAGACATACTCATTGACCCTTTTCCATTTCAATTATAATCTCAGAGGGGTATTTAAGATATAATTTTAAGACTTTTATATAACTATCATAAATACTAGAAAAGCTTTTTTTTTATATACCAAAAAAATTGTGTTGGGAAGGAGAAAATTTAATTTATTATAGTTAAAACATTCATAATAAAGTATGCAATAGCATACTAAAAGTTAAACAGTGAAAATGTCATAAAACTCAATAAAATATAATTTTTCTTCATATCTTTTTATAGAACCACAAGAATTGAAATAAAAAAGTAGTGTTCTGAAGTCTACCTCATACTCAATAAATTTCTTATCTAGCTTAATAGACGAAATTCGAGCTAAGGCCTAAGAATCCTCTCTTCTCTTTTTCTCTCTCCTCCTCCCCTTCTCTCTTCCTTCTTTGACAAGTTAGGGGTAGGAGTGAGAATTGAATGGTGGTGAAGTGGATTTAGGGTTTTATATTAAAAAATATTTTTTGTGCTTAGTGCTGCAGTGCTTCAATATTAGGTGTTGTTGCGCTCGGAAAGATTCTTCCAGATTTCTTTAACCCAATACTTCAATGTTTAAGAGCTACTTTGCACCCTAAGGAAAATTTTTGAACTTCTCCAATTTTCCTTCCCAAACACTCCAAGGTTCATCTAAGCTTAATTAAACATACAATAAACTTAAATATGCATAAGAAAAGGGGTTATATAGGGAACCATACCAGCTTATACCTAATCTTGCTAAGTTCTAGAATAGTATATATTGCATTCTCCCATCCTTATAGAAATGTCGCCTCGACATTTCCAAATACAGTGCTATCAAAATAGGTATGGACACAATTGTCTCATCTCAGTTTCTTTTTTCCACATGGCTTTTTTGCTCTAATATATGCTTCCATTGGACTTTAATCATATGGATATACTTATTCCTTAATTATTTCACACATAAGCCAGAATGCATTATGGTTTCTCTCTATAGGTCAAAATTGGGTCGAATTTCAACTTCATCCTCATGAACTCTCTAAAATATATATGACATCCATTTTTTTAGTATTGATATGTGAAAAATGTTGTGAACATCGAATATATGGTCAGGTAGAGACAACCGGTAAATAGATTTCTCAATTCTTTCAATCACTTCAAATGGTCCTATATACCTTAGACTTAACATACTATCCTTCTCAAATCTACTCAAACCCTCCATCAAACTGACCTTCAAATATACAAAATCATAAACCTAAAACTCCACAGACTTATGCTTCCTTTCAAAATAATTCTTCTATTTGTCCTGAGTTGAAGCTAATATCTATCCAATCAACATGATCTTTTCTGTGGCACTATCCACTAGCTCAGAACTTATCAATTTCTTTTCTCCCACTTTTGTCTAGGCCAATGGTGTTTTACACCTTCTGCCATACTGAGCTTTATAAGGAGCCATACTAATGCTTTCTTGGAAGATGTCATTATAAGTAAATTTAATCCAAAGTCTAAGACACAATCTCAACAGATCTCCTAACAGCTGGATAATTCTCTCATATTTTCCTTCCATCTTAGGGTGAAATGTTGTGCTAAAACTTCTTAATGCCCTTCTATAACTTCAAAGTGAATCTTCCATTACAACAAAAAATGATAAACTTTGGGATCCTGTACAATCTAACAATATCCTACATATATAGCTAAGCCAACTTATCAACAGAAGCTGTATGTCTCATAGCCAAGAAATGAGCAGAATTCATCAATTTGTTCATAACCACCCATACAGTATTATGGCTTTGCCTAGACATGGGAAAACCCATCTTAAAATTTATAGTAATTTCCTCACACTTCCACTCAGGAATAGGCAATGGCTATGGTAATCTACTAGGTCTTAGCTTTCGTAATCTAGCATGCTTTGCATTTAGAGACAAACTCTACCACTTCTCACTTCAACCTAGGCTACCTGAATATGTACTTCAAATCATTATATATCTTATTATTATTGGGATGAATAGTATATCTAAAATAATGGTCCTCATGTAGAATCTCTCTTCACAAGCCACTACTAGTTGGGACCCACAAACTATTGAGATAGAATATGGTACCCTAATCATTCACTTGTAGTTTAAATTTCTTACCATAATTAATTTAGTCCATTGGTCTCACATACTCTTCATCTACCTTCTAAGTTTCTTTAATTGTACCTTACAATATAGTCTGAACTATTAATTAGGAGACAACTCTAGTAGGCAGATCAGATGAATATATCAACTCTAGTAGGCAGATCAGATGAATATAACACTTCTAATTTTAGTCTCTCCATCTCTTGAATCAACACTTGCTTAGAAGTGATCAAACTGGCTACTATTCCCATGAATTTCCTCTTTAATGCATCACAAACTATATTAGCTTTTTCAGGCTCATAAATAATGTCCATATCATAATTATTGATTAGCTCCAATCACCTTCACTGTCTCAAATTCAACTCCCTTTGGCTAATTCAACTCCTTTTGGCTGAAAATATACTTTAAACTCTGGTGGTCAGTATAAATCTCACACCTCATATCATACAAAAAATACCTCAAGATCTTTAAAGCAAATAAAATCACCACTAATTCTAGATCAAGAGTTTGGTAGTTCTTCTTATACGGCTTTAATTGCCTAAAAGTATAATCTACCACCTTCTCGTTATGCTGCAATACATATCCCAGGCCTTTTAACAAAGCATCAACACACCTACAATCCTTCCATCCCTGATAGAATAATCAATCCAGAAGCTGACACCATAAATTACTTCAACTTCTAAAAGCTTTCTTCACTTTATGGTGTTCAATCAAATGACACAGCCTTCTGAGTCAATCTTATCAGAGGGATTGCAAATTATTAAGAGCCTCTAACAAACTTCTTATAATACCCAATCATGCCTAGAAAACTATGAATCTTTTTTACAGACGTCAACCTCAGCCAATCCACTACAGCTTGCACCTTCTAGGGATTTACAATAATTCCTTCATTACTTATTGTATACCCTAAAAAAACTACAGGCTTCAACCAAAACTCATATTTAGAAAATCTAACACATAACTTCTATTGTCTTAGGGTCTCTAAGGTCAATCTCAAATGCCCAGCATGTTCTTCCTAAAAATTTGAATACACCATAATATTATCAATGAATACAATAATAAATTGATTCAAGTAATCTTTGAATACTCTATGTATCAAATTTGTGAATACTGCTGGTGCATTCGTCACACCAAAGGACGCCACTAGAAATTCATACGAATCGTACCTGGTGCTGAAGGTTGTCTTCACTACATCTTCATTCTTCACTCTTAATTGATGATAATCCAATCTCAGGTCAATCTTTGAAAATACAACTTCACCTTTAAGCTGATCAAGCAAATCATCAATTCTAGACAGTTGATACTTTTTCTTCAAAGTCATCTTATGTAGCTCCTAATAATTGAAGCATATACGTAATGACCCATCTTTCTTCTTCACAAACAACACAGGAGCTTACTAAGGTGGTCCACTCAACTTGATAAAGCCCTTATCTAATAGCTCTTGTAATTGGGCCTTTAATTCATGTAATTCTCTCGGTGCCATTATGCAAGGAGTCTTTGCTATAAGGGATGTACCTGGCACCACTTCAATATAAACTACCTCCCTTTCTAGAGGCAATCCAAATAAATCCTTAAAAAAGATGCCGAGTAGCTCTTTTACTATTGAAACTTCTTTAATACTATTAATTGACTTATTCAAATCTCTTGCACTAGGATAGCTATATGGCTCACCAACTTCACAAGCTTTTTTATGACTATAGTGTAGGCCTTAAATGCAGATTATGGTCAGAGTTAAGAAGAAAGACTGAGGTAAAATATAAAATAATTAAAATATTGGATTAAATTCATTGATAGGAATTCTTAATTTTAGATTGGAGGGAGGATTTTCTAAATCTATTTCTAGATTATTTGAAGTATTCATTTTCGTTCGACTTCATTTTTTATTTACTCTCTATTAATTTTATTTGTCTTAGATGAAGTAGTTGATAATTTTGATTTTGAAAACTTTTTAAATTCTCTCTCCATAACTTTTCGTACCGATAAGCGGTATAAATATACTAGGGAATTAAAAAAAAAAAAAAACTTTTTGCTGATTGTAAAATAATAACTCAGTATTCTTACTATTATTTTTAATTAACTGATACACTATTAGCAGGTACAGCTTCCTTTTCTGAAGTTCTTTTCTATTTGGCTGTCGTGCTCTTGTTCGTTGGTTGCTGCTTTCTAGTGTAATGACATTGGGGGGTTTTGTTGGTTCATTTTCTTGCATTTGCTTTCATGCTGATTTGCTGTCCATTTCTCTGTTATTGGTTTATCTGTTTTCCTTAACCTGTAATCGATTACTGTCCACTTTTGAGGGCTTTTCTTCTTCTCGGGCCAAAAGGGGCAAGTGCCCCCTCACCAAAAAATAAAAAATCTTCCTAATGTATTTCCCACCCGAGCTCCCCCCTTGCCCCCTCGGACCCTAACCTGCATTCAAGTTCTACACTACAACCATATAAAAGATTGTGAAGTTCGTGAGCCATATATCTATCCTCCGGTCCTCATTCCTTGGTCAACCATCATCGCTCAGTGTGACTGCTCATCATGGGAGAGCTTCTCTGCGCTGTTCTCTTTAAGTGATCGCGGCCACCTTTTCTCCTCATATGTGAAGACCCACACCGAATCTCCCATCTCATCCTCTACTATTTCCTCACTCTAAGATCCCACCGAAGACCACCTGCAACACACTACCTCCCTCCAACCCCCCATCACCCAACACCTGTAAGACTACAAATCGCAGCTACTTCACACACACACACACCTCTCTCTCTCTAAGAAAAAGGGGGAGTAAAGGAATTTTAAAAATCAAAAGTTAAAAAATAAAAAGAAAAAAAGGGATGAAAAGAAGAAGTGTATTTCTTCCATGGCCAGCCTCACCTTTCAAGCAAGATGTAATGGCAAAAGCCTTCTTACACTACTGTGTAAATTTTATACCCATGAATGTCGTCGGAATTGAAGACCTACACATTTTTTTTTAAGCTTTGTGATTTAAGCATTGTGCTTCTAGTATCAACACGACAGGAAAGTTTTGTTATGCTAGTTCTTTTTTTTTAGATGCACATACTTGAAGCCCTACGCACACTTTTTGAAAGCGTGGTGGGTTTGAAGATCTCTAGGCCGCATTGTCGCACGCACCGATCATGCTTCTGTTTTTAAGTCTAACACCTTAATAGATGCCCCTTGACCAGGAGAAATGTTAGGAGGCTCACCAACCGGCCACCACCGGTCAGGTCCGGTCCAGTCCGGTCCGGTCCAATCTGAAAATCTCTTCTTCATCGAATCGGGCTGAACCGATCAGAAGCGCCGGTTCAACCAGTGAAGTGGTGAACCGGCCGGTTCAATTATCACAATTTTTAATTAATTAAATGAATGATTTTATTATATTAAAGATTAAATATTAAATAATTTTCATAAATAAATGAATTAATTTATATTTAAAACATTTAATTTAAATTATAATAAATATTTGTCCTAAACCATCATGAAGTATCTTCACATAACCCTCACCACTCCATATGAGCTCTTAACGCATGGAAACTCAAAAAGCTATATAAACCATGGTTTTCAAAACCGGACCGGACCGGCCGGTTTGACCGGTTCAACCGTGAACCAGCCCGACGGGCGGTCCGGTTTGATGCTAGAACCAGCTAGGTTTAAACCGGCCAAAAACCGGTTGAACCGGGGAACCGCCGAACCGGGCAGTTTTTGAAGAACCGGACGGTTCTAATTTTGGCAAATCTCAGCCGTCCATCCACGATCGAACGCGCTTAGGAATATTTTTAATGTATTGTATTGCTAGTCTGCCCTAAATACGCCTTCGGACTTTCCTTCCCTTTCGTTGTATTCGATATTTCGCATGGTATTTCGACGACTCCAAACAAGACGAGATCGACTCATCCATCCACAAGCAGAAGCCGACCATCTCCGACCATCCCAGCCGTCGGCGCACTCCTCCGACCTTCCAGCCGCCGGCGCACGACTTACTGTGAGTATTTTGTCGTTGTTGTTCAGCTTCATTCCTTCGACTACTTCGTGGCTGTTCGACTTCGCTTCTTCGACGACGTTCCCTTCATGTTGGATCGGAAGTTACGAAATTTTGATCGGCTGCAAAGACGGGAGCTCGCTCGCTGTGACGTTAACTTTCTTCCTTTCGCGCGCTTCTTCAGCCAAATCCGGTAAATCTTCCGAACGGAAGCATTTCCATTTACCGCGAGATTTGATTTTGGCATTTTTAGTCGTTTGGCTGGACTTAGCTCAAATCGGCCTCAAATCTGGCCTAAATCCTGCATCCAAACAGCACCCTCTGTTTCTATGTTTTATTTGATTGTTTGTTTTGGATCCTTACGACTAGAGAAAGCCAGGGTTCTTGATTTTTATTGCGATAGTTTATACTTAATGTCATGTTTTGATTTTAAAAGCATGTAGAAGACAACATTATGATTTTAATTCTTAAAAGCATCATTTTTATGTATTCATTCTCTATTCCAACAATGCAACTAAGAAATATTTCATTCTATAATCAAAGTATATTGAGAAATCATGCTTGAACTAAAAGTTTTATTTGCTATGTGCAGCAAGAGAAAATAGTTGGATATAAGCTACTATTGGAAATTGGCTTGTTATTATAAATTAATAGTTGTTAAATTTTAATAATATTATTATTTATTACGTCATCCGGTTCGACCTCGATTCGACCGGTCGAACCGTGAACCTCTCATTCTTCCGAGTCGTTGTCCGGTCTGATTTTCAAAACCTTGATATAAACAATAACAAGAAAAAATTTCCAAGTGATGTAGAACTAAAGTGAAAAGTTGAGGTGTGTATGAGCTCATAATATATATAATGTCTATAAAATTGATTTTTAAACAGATTTTTTAATTAATTATTTATATTTTGAATAATACTTATCTATAAGTTGATAATAATAATTTATTTATTTATACAACAACAACAACAACAACAACAACAAGCCTTTGTCCCACTACGTGGGGTCGGCAACATGAATCCTTTTTCTCCATTGTGTCCGGTTCAAAGTCAAATTCTCGTTTAAATCTAATAGAGAAAGGTCATTTCTAATATTTTCTAACCAAGTCTTTTTAGGTCTACCTCTACCTTTCTTAACATAAGTCAAATCTAATACCTCTACTTTCCTAACTGGGTCATCGGAAGGCCGCCGTTTTATGTGACCAAACCATCTAAGGCGACTCTCTCTAATCTTATCCTCCATTGGAGCTACTCCAACCTTTTCACGTATATGCTCATTTCGTATCCTGTCTCTAAGAGTAAATCCACTCATCCACCTAAGCATCCTCATCTCCGCAACACATAACTTAGTATTGTGCTTCTCTTTTAATGGCCAACATTCTGCACCATAAAGCATTGCAGGTCTCACCACCATCTTATAGAATTTTCCCTTAAGTTTAAGGGGGACTTTTCTATCACACAACAAGCCCGATGCATTCCTCCACTTCAACCATCCAACTTGAATTCTACTGATAACATCCCCATCTATTTCACCATCACTCTGAACAATAGATCCAAGATATCTAAAACGTGTACTCTTATTAATGACTCGATCGCCCAAAGTCACAATCCCCTCACTAGGTCTATTACTGCTAAAATTACACTCCATATATTCAATTTATTTATTTATACACTATAAAAAATAATTTTATCTATTTATTAATGATAAATTATTTTTACATAAATAATTTTTAGATATAAATTGATAAAATGAATTTGGTATATAAAATATACATGTAAAATATATTTAATCATATAACAAAAATTAATAATAATTTATATGAAATTTATAAAGTATGTTAGAATTAAATTTATATTAAATATGTTATATTAACTAGTAATAATTTATATTAAATTATACGATTATATGTAAATAAATTTAAATTAAAAATCAAATTTAAAAATTGAAAAATATTTAAATTTAAAATTATCATATTATTATGAGTGCGATTTCTTATAATTATGCGATTTAAATTTTTTTACTCTTATGCGAGATTTTAAAATAATTCTTTTACTTAATTATGTATGTTTTATTTTTCATAGTTTTTTATTTCGTTTAATTTTTTATCTCATATTTAGAATGATAACATTATTATTATGTTAATTTTATTAAATTTTAATAATATTATTATTTATTACATCTTTCAGTTCGATCGGTTGAACCGTGAACCTCTCTGCTTCCAGTTTGTTGTGTGGTCAGGTTTTCACAACCTTGCTCATGAGCACATTTGAAATTTTACAGTTAAATTGGCCTTTTTGTACATAAGTACAATTAAAATGAAAATGAGTACAAATTCATAATGAGACAGTGGTGGAGCCAGAAATTTTTTATAAGGATGACACAAATTTATTTTTTCAAAAAAATTTTCATCTGAACTTAGGATCGACAAGACCGACATAAGAAGTTTTACAAATTTGTTTTGTATTTATCATTTAAAAAAGATAAAATAAAATATAAGTTAATTAAAAATATTGGATTATAACTTTGGATTGGAGGGAGGATTTTCTAAATTGATTTCCAGATTATTTGATGTATTCATCTTCATTCGACTTCATTTTTTATTTTATTTTATCCTCTATTAATTTTGTTTAGTCTCTACCGAAGTAGTTGATAATTTTAGGATTCATTTGGTTATTTGGTACTTTTGTAAAAGGTAGTTTTAAGAAACTTCGGTTCAGAGAAAGGAGTTTTCTAACGGAGAAGCATATATAAAAAGCTTTTTCAAAATAGCAGAAAAATGAAAAGAATGGTGTTATTGGGAACGAGGTTTGACGAACCAAACAGTAAAGAAAAATAAATTTTACCGTTTTAAAAAGGAATAAGCACAAAAAACGTCCAATCAAACTAGGCCTTAATTTTGAAAATTTTTAAAAGTCTTTCTCCATAACTTTATGTCCCCATACTTAGCGTGAATATACTAAGGAATTTAAAAAAAATAACTTTTTTCTAATTGTAAAATACTAACTTAGTCATTTTACGGAATAAGAAGAAAGATGCCATGCTGGTCAAATTCAATAAAAAATATAAATAACATACAAATAAATCCTATCTCTTTTAAGAAATTAGAAAATATAAAATGGAATCTAATTTGCAAATTTTGCAACTAGATCCACAACAAATACCAGCAAGTGGGCATAATGTGCATATTGATTTCAAAATGAAAGGTACACAAATTTTAAGGATATGCCCTTCAGTTGGTCACATTGTATATAGGGTAGGATTGTAACTCTAATCTTTTGGATGTTTGAACCTCCATGTCCACAACATTAGAAGTTGTTGATAGGACTTCTTCCCCTTTAGTGAATTATTACAACATCATTATAAGTGTGCATTTTAATTTGTATTTTCCTCTCAATCAAATAGTTTGTAAGTAAGAAATCGATTGGGACATCCATGAAATCATAGTTGTCTTTTGTTTACATAAGCCCTTCAAAGTAATTTCAAATAAATATAAATTTTTAAAAAATATAAACTCTCACTATCAAACTTGGAACGAAAGTCCCAATCATATACTTGATCTTCTATATGCAGGAGTATAGTTGATGAGATCTTTGATTTAAAAGATTGTTTAAATGAACTCAAGCAACACAAATCTATGAATCTGATCCTCTGCTAGCATGTAGGCAGAGTAGACCAGGTTCAAAGTGCCAAGATAAAATCATCCAATTATCCATAATGGGAATGCTCATTGCACATAGCAACTAGAGGTGGCCCACTTTTAAAATAAAAAATTTTAAACCATAAAATAAAATATTTTAAATAAAAAAACCTCAACAATGGTGGGCTTTATTTTTATAATATATCAACCAAAGGGGACTTTATCTTTATAATGCCTCCAAATTTTAAAACTAGTAATTTTGGGCTTAAATTCTAATTAAAAAAAATAAATCTAATATTTGCAAAAAATTAAAAATATTTCAAATTAATTGCTTCAAACTTAAAGAAACAACCATCCACCCTTCATAATCATTTGTTCATAGTGATAAATTGAAAATAATCTCAATTTATAGAGAGCTAATATCTAGTTAAACATATCATTATGTTTACTCTTAAATAATCTCTCGCTAGTAAAAACATAAAACATGTACTCTAACTAGAAGTTTTGCCCCTAAATGAAATCATAGATAAATGATTGTGATTGTGGTTAGCTAAACAATGACACCATTAAATTACGATCATGACTAAAGCCATGGATTCTCTAATTACTCCAAATCTCCTAAGTGGTGATTCATGGAATACACTTGATAGGGTACAAAGCCCTCTATTAGCTAAGGTTGATTTAAATTTATCCCCTTAGACAAATATTTACCCAAAGTCTACAAAGTTCCCTTGGAAGACCCAAGCATAACTGTTGATAAGAATACTTATATCAAGTTGGGTCAATTAGCTATGCTGATTAAGTAGATTAGGGACTATGCCAACTTAGGATGATGGAATAATGTGATCTTGATCAGCCTTGTCATCATTCTCTTACTATCTAATTTAAGTTTCTAGTGATAAACTGCTCAATCTTAAACCAAATTTATTGCTCCTATATGCTAAACATTTAACGCCTAATGATTAACCATGATCAAAAGTTCTATCTTATTATTGAGAGAGGTACTTAACTATAGGATTTGAATGTATGAGAAATCCAAAACTATATTATGAAGCTCTTCTAAAATGAGAGAAAAATCTATATGTAATGTCTTATTTGCAATCTAATCTATCTTCTAAAAATATAACCCACAATAAAACTCTTTCAATAGAGTTGTTGCAATTTTTTGAAGCCCAAACCTACTTCATATTGTTATCCTTACCATTGGGCGACTTTCTCTTGAGGATTTAGGAGCCATAACTTATTATTCTTATTCTTGTATGTAATGTACTAAGTTACTTGTCTATTATGAATTTATATGATCCATCTTACCGTTGAGTCTCATCATGCTAGATTTATCACTTTTCATGACTCTTAAACCTCTTTCATAAGGAAAGTTCATTCATGTTTTATTTATTTAGTTTGTTATTTTTGGTTAAAATCTACCACCGGACTTATGTGTTAATTAAGGAGATTAAAAGTCTTTAATAGGGATCAAAAGCACACTATCGCTCAAAAGAGCTACAATCAAAAAGAAAAAAAAAATCTAAAGCGCAAGATCCCAAACTAATTACAAGAATGAAACCTAGAAAAAAAGACTACGGGAGGCCATGAGGCATCACCCAAATGAATTAAGCACCAGATGACTAAGGAAGGTCCACCTGCAAAACAAAAGTAGCCTACAAAAGCAAACAAGATTAGTGTTGACTGTTGGTTAGCTTACCAGCTCCTCACACACATGACCTACAAATCGTCAGCCCACTCACCCACGTTCGCACATAACTTCCCCACATCGTCGAGGCAACCACGGGCTCAATGTGCAAAAGAAAGAAAATATGGAAGGGGAAGGTTCATGCTCACCTGACAAACAAATCCCCGACTCTCTGGATTTGTGCGATCTCCCTCTTCCATCCTCAACACACAGCACCGAGCCGGTATTTGCCCGACTGCCGCAATCGAGCCCCTAATCTCCTCCACTTCGGTTACCGCGAGCACAATCAAGCCCTGAACTGACCACATCTCCGATTCCACTACCTGCGCCGGTCCGATTCCACTACCTGCGCCGGTAGTCGAGTACGTCAAACACCTCACCCTTCAGCCTCGTCGACCTTGAGCCCGTCGATCCTCCCACGATTCAGCCGAGACTTCCAATCCCTCAACCACTATGCCGACCGACCTGACCGGGCCTACGTCAACCTGATCCGACCCTTTTCTCTATTTGTTTGAATTTGTAAGTGAGAAGGAGAGGATTATGATTTATGAGGAAACTATCTATATATAATAAAAGTGAAAGCTGACATCGCGATCATCAAATTGGAGGAGCTGAGAACCTATTCTGAGACCAAATAATGTCTCGAAGCCTTCGGCCGTTGAATCCTATCCGGCTGGGCAGACTTGAAATGATAGGTGCCCTCCCCAACATCCCCTCGTGGGGAGAGGAGATGCCGGGAGGCTGCCGAAATTTTCCTGAAAATTTTTTGGACTTGTTTGGATTTTTGGAAGAATGGAAAAAAAATTCAACTAACCAATTTAATATAGAAATAAATAATTAATTATTATATTAATTAATTCTACAACAACAACAACAACATCAAGTCTTTATCATACTACGTAGGGTCGGCTACATGAATCCTTTTTCTCCATTGTGTCATGTTAAAAGTCAAATTCTTGTTTAAATATAATAAATAAAGATCATTTCTAATATTTTCTAACCAAGTCTTTTTAGGTCTACCTCTACCTTTCTTAACATAAGTCAAATCTAATGCCTCTAGTTTCCTAATCAGGTCATCGAGACGCCGCCGTTTTATGTGACCAAACCATCTAAGGCGACTCTCTCTAATCATATCTTCTACTAGAGCTACTCCAACCTTTTCACGTATATGCTCATTTCATATCCTATCTCTAAGGGTAAAGCCACTCATCTACCTGAGCATCCTCATCTCTGCAACACTTAACTTAGTATTATGCTTCTCTTTTAATGGCCAACATTCAGCACCATAAATCATTGCAAGTCTCACCACCATCTTATAGAAATTTCCCTTAAGTTTGAGGGGGACTTTTCTATCACACAACAAGCCCGATGCATTCCTCCACTTCAACCATCCAACTTAAATTCTTCTAATAATATCCTTATATATTTCACCATCACTCTGAAAAATAGATCCAAGATATCTAAAATGTGTACTCTTATTAATGACTTGATCGTCCAAAGTGACAATCCCCTCACTAGGCTATTACTACTAAAATTACACTCCATATATTCCATTTTAGATCTACTCAAGTGAAAACTTTAGACTCTAAGGTTGACCTCCATAATTCAAGTTTACCTTCAACTCCCTCTCTAGTCTTATCAACAAGAAGAATATCATCAGCAAAAAGTATACACAAAGGTAGATCCTCTTGCAAATGTCTAGTGAGAACATTCATGACTAAAGAAAAAAGATATGGGCTTAAGGCTGATCCTTGATGCAATCCAACCGAAATAGGGAAATACTTGGTCAAACAACCTTGTTTTTGAACACAAGTAATAACTCCTGTATACATATCTTTAATGATTTGAATATAAGCGTTATTAACTCCTTTCTTTTCAAGAACTCTCCATAGCACTTCTCTTAGAACTTTATCATATGCTTTTTGTAAATCAATAAATATCATATGTAGATCCTCCTTATTCTCTCTATATTTCTCCATCAAACCTCTTAATAAATGTATGGATTCCATAGTAGACATACCCGACATGAATCCAAATTGATTTTGAGAAACATTAGTATCACGCCGCAACCTATGCTCCATAGCTCGCTCCCATAGTTTTAAAGTATGACACATTAACTTAAGTCTTCTATAATTCACACAATCTTGTGCATCACCTTTATTCTTAAAAATAGGGATTAACACACTCATTCTCCACACATCTGTCATCTTTTTAGTCTTCAAAACAGTTTTAAAAAGTTTAGTAAGCTAAGAAATTTCTTTATCTCCTAAGCATTTCTACACCTCTATTGGAATATCATTAGGTCCAACAGCTTTTCAACACTTCATTTTCTTTAAAGCATCTCTAACTTCGGTTTTACTAATACACCGATAAAAATAGAAATCTTTATTATCATTTAGGGTGCTAAGGTCACTAAACTTAATTGCATTTTCACATTCTTAATTAAAAAGTTTAGCAAAATATCTCATCCACCTTTGTTGAATATCATATTCTAAGAAAAGTATTTTTTGATCTTCATCCTTAATATACTTCACTTGAACTAAATTCTTACTACTCCTATCTCTTTCTATGACTAACTTATACATTTATCTTTCTCCCTCCTTAGTATTTAATTTATTATATAAATCACTAAAAGCTAAGATATTTGCATCGCATATTATTTTCTTAGATTTCTTACGTGCCTATTTACATCTTTTCTAATTATCAAAATTTTATAATTAAACTAATTTTTATAATAAATCTTCTTATTTTTAATCTTTTCTTGCACATTTGGATTCTAACACCAACTATTTTTACTATTAAGAACTTTTTCCTTTGAAACTCCAAGCACATCTTTTACAATATTTTTAATATCATTAGCTATGTTTTTCCACATAATATTAGCATCCTTATGCACAGATAAAATTTTAAGATCTAAAATCTTACTCTTACAAATATTTTTGTTAATATTCTTTAACTACCCTCATCTAATCTTAGAATATCATTTTACTTTATTTTTTATTTTCTGCCCCTTTATCATAAAAACTAAAACTAATAAACGATATTAGGTACATAAATTTTCACTCGAATAACTTTACAATCTTTTCAATCTAAATGATCTAATTTTCTTATAAGAAAATAATCAATCTGAGTTATATTATATCCATTTTTATAAGTAATGAGATACTCTTTTTTTCTTAAATAAGGTATCAATAAGTAAAAAATCATAAGCTAAACAAAAATCTAATATAGACTTACCACCTTTATTTATCGTTCCAAACCTATGGCCACCATGAATGCTTTTAAAATCATCTACCTCTTTACCAATATGTTCATTTAAATTTTCTCCATTAAAAACTCTCTCTTCAAGATGTATCTTTTGTATTAATTCTTCTTAAGTCATTCTAAAATTTTAATTTTGAACCCATATCTAAACCCACTTGAGGAGCATAAGCACTTATAATGTTAACAATCTTAGCATCAACAATAATCTTTAAAGCTATAATTCTATCTCCAATTCTATTAATTTTTATAACATTATCATTCAAACTCTTATCTAAAATCACATCGACACCATTTCTAGTACGACTTTTATCCGAAAAGCAAAGTTTAAATCCTAAACTATCAATCTCCTTAGCCTTATCACCAACCCATTTAGTTTTCTGATTACACAAAATATTTATCTTCATATGAATTATAATATCTATTAATTTCATTAATTTTTTTGTAAGGGAACCTATATATTAAGTTTTTATACTAATTTTAGTTTCATGGACTAGCTTCTTTTCTCATATCAGTCCTTGATGTGGGAACCCTTGCCTATTTAATACTGCACCTAGGCGCCGGTGCAGCGGCCCTTGCACACTTGTCATTGTATTCAGGCTATACAGCGCGTCGCTTCCAGGGAACGCCCTAGCATTAACACAATTTTTTAAATGATTCATGTCATTATTATTCGATAAGTTTTACACTGGCTGTCGACTACTTAACACAACTCTCTACTTTTCTCATCCAAGACTTGGGACCTCGCAATAACAGTGTTAATAATATTAATTAATACTAATTAAAATAATTAAATATTAACTAACTAATTAATCAATTTAACTAATCAAATCAAAATAATTTATTAATTAATTTAAAACAAACTTTAAATGTTTAACCAATTACTTAAAACCTTTTTTTTTAATGGAATTAAAATTTAATAAATTTGAGGTATGGATTAATAACTAACTTAAATCTTAAATTTAATTAATCTATCAAATAGAATTTAAAATCTAATTAAATAACTAATTAGCTAGTATTAAAAAAAATTTAAAATTTATATAGTTAACCATGTTGAAAATAGTTAATTTAAAACTTAATTTATCAAATAAAATTAAACTCTAAGTGATTAAATTAACTAATTAAAATTAAATCTTTTTAATCTTCTAATTGATTAACTAATTTAAACTAACTACAATAAATTAAATCTTTTCAATCAATTTAATTCAAAATTTAATAAAATCAAAGTTTCAACTTTAAATAATAATTTAAATAATTAAATAATTTTAAGATATGTTTGACATATAAAATTTAAACTAATGAATTGAGCATTTAACTTTAATTAAAATTTCATTTAATTAATTAATTAAGGCATTTGGTTAATTAAAGTAATTAAATTCAAACAAATCAAAGAGTATAAAATCAAAAGTTTTTCGCTATCCAACCTAAGTATAAGCTTCTGAATAAACAAACTACGACTCTCCAACAAACAGCTCTCCAACTAAGCAGCTCTCACAAACAACAAACTTCTAAACTCACAACAACTCTCCAAGTTACCTGTGAGCTCTCTAAAAATCTCCAAACTCGGACCTTGCAGCTGTAAGCTTCAGTTCTTATAACTGCTAGCTACAAGCACCTGCAAACAAGTAGACAAAAATTAGCGCAGGAGAAATTAAAAAAAAAAAATAGTGTTAACAGAGTAAAACAAATAAGTAAAGCTACTACTATAGTAGAAAAGCTACAAACACTTCTACGAGCACAAAACAACAACTACTGGCTAGTAAGTGTCAAAAGAACGACGGCAGGCTAGTACTGATGAAGCAAAGCTGGCAAAACAAAATGCTGGCACTCGTGTCAAAATAGTGAAGTTTGTAAAGCTATGTCCTCGCTAACCTAAATCATATAGGTTGCTTCTAATAGAAGTAATGAATCCTACTTGTAACTATTTCACTAAACAAATCTATTATGTGAAGTGTTGGACAGCTTAGTCTATAGGACTAGGTTATAAAACCAACTTTCCGGCCACTTTCAATGAAAGATGTAAGTCCGACTTTTAAAGAAAAATGTTTAGATAATAACATAACTCTAGACCCCTCTAGCGGGTATCCTAGTCTATAGGGCTAGGTTGTAAGCCCCACTATACGGGCAACTTAGCCTACAGGGGCGGAACCCTGTCTAACTGAGGGGGGGCAATTGCCCCCCCTAAAAAAAATATATATATTTAGAGAGAGGGCTATTTGGTAATTTTGCCCCCCCTAAAATTAATACTTTGCCCTAATCGGACAACTCTCTCGCTCTCTCTCAAATTCTCCCGCACCGCAGCCGCTGCTTCTCCTCTCGCGATCGACGGAGCGACAGTCGAAAGACCGCCGTTTCTCTTCTCGGGCGAGCGACGGAGCGAGAGACAAGCTTCCCCCGTTTCTCTTCTCTGGCGAGCGACAGAGCGACAGACAGCCTTTGACGCCGACGGCTCTGCCTCCCACCTTTGTCGGCTCTTCTTCTGCTGATCATCCCGCAGGCGGCAGGGCTGCAGGAGTTAGGAAGCCATGTATTCTACATTTCAACTGCCATCTGCTTTCTTATTTTTGTGCTCCTTCTTTGTCTCCTTTCGGGAATGCATTTTTCTGGCCGACTATAAGACCATGTGTGTTAGTAGAGGGACTGGAACTAGGTAAATTGTTTAGTATTTATCATGGATTGTGAGCTCACCCAACTGGCCAACTGCCTTGAACCTCACAGTTAGTAAATTTAATTTGAAGGCCACAATCATCTTGAACTGTACAGTTAGTAGGAACAAGTTAAAAGCCAAATATAGTGCACAATTCAATAAAGAAAACTACATCTATTGCTCCTCAGATGAAGTCACGAGGTCAACCATGAAAAAACAAATTTTGAACATCTAAGCAAAAACAGAAGGTGTCCTACAGCATTCGGCTTGCAGAACTATATTCAGCCGATTATACTATAGTTGAACTTGTGGCTTTGGAGCACCAGCTATCAACATACATTCTTGATATACGTACAAGCGAGGAGTTCTCATCTTTGGAGAGCATTGCTGATCTTGCTATACAATTTGTTAAGGTTAAAAAAGATATCGTGTACCCCTTAGTTCATCGGTTACTTGTTTTAGCATTAACTTTACCCGTTGCCACCGCTACAGTGGAGAGAGCATTTTCAGCAATGAAAATTGTTAAACATAGATTACGCAGTAAAATGGGTGATGATTGGCTCAACGACTGTCTAGTGCCATATATTGAGAAAGAAGTATTTGATTTGGTTCCAAATGAAGTTGTAATGCAACATTATCAGAAGATGCAAAATAGAATGCAAAGCTTGTAATTTTTATTGCAATATAATAGATTGTTTGAATTTTGTTATATATATATATATATATATATATATATATATATATATATATATATATATATATATATATATATATATATATATATATATATATATATATTTATCTTTTTATGATTTTGCCCCCCCTAAGAATTAAGGCCGGTTCCGCCCCTGTTAGCCTACATGGCTAGGTCTTAAGACCCATCATCAAGCAACTTCTAAATCTAGAAGCCATAAGACCTTCTATTAGAATCAAACTATTGCGCATCTTAGTCTATAAGGCAACTTATGAAATCATCAGGCAACTGTCATATTTGCATAATTTTGAGTTTTGGGCAACTTAAAATTTTCCAAATTGCACATTTTATCCTTTTAGCTTTTACTATCAACATTTAAGAAATTTAGGCTTTTTTGGGATAGCTTTCTTGCTGCTTAATAAAATTGTTATAGAGAAAATAATTTTTTAAAACTGTTGTAGAAAGCATTTTCCTCGCACATAAATATTTTGAAAGAAGCAAAAAAGCAACAACAAAATAGAAATTATAGTCGAGGTTTGAAAAGTAAGCAATAAAAAAGTTGTCCGGCCTTAATCTCTCTCTCTTACGTTGATAATTGATATTTCTTGGATGTAGTGAATAATTTATACTGAACTAAACAAAATAATTGAATGCTTAATCTGATCAAATAACTCAATTCTGCTCACTTTTGCACTTTTGGGAGAGAATATTGAGCGTTAAAAGCATAAATTTAACGTTAAAATTTTCAAGGTTAAAATCATAATAATAATTTATTAAATTGTTATTACATTAACTGTCATTTCATTGCAAATAATTATCTATCTATATAGCATAACTGAGACATATGCAAGTACCAGAGCACTTTATAAAAAGAAAAACAATGTAATCGAATTCTTATTGCACCCGTGAACTTCCTGATCATCTTTTGTCATAATAGGCCAAAAAAACTCACATGTCTCCTCCTGTATGAGCCAAACTAGAAGTGCAGAGTATCGTCAAGCTCTCAGACACTTATCTCATGCACAACTTCATCATGGAGCTCAAGCTTCTCATCTTGTGCATACTCTTCTCTGTGTTCCTCGTTACAAATTCTCTCTCTCTGAAAACTACTCCAAAATCAGCAAAGCTCAGGACTAACATCACTATCATTGGCTCTGTCTTCTGTGATGCCTGCTCTGAGAACACCTTCTCCAAGCATAGCTACTTCTTGCAAGGTATAAACTATATAGACATGAAATCTAATACCTTCACAAGAAAATAGAATAACTATTCTTATAAGTTTCTGAGCTCTAGCAGGCGTTCAAGTGCTCGTCCAATGCAAGTTTGCAGTAAACTCCAAGTGGGCCGATGAGATATCAGTCACTGCAGAGAGAACAACTGATAGTTTTGGTGTTTACAAGCTTGACATTCCACCAGTAGAAGGATTTCAGTGCAAACAGGGGCTTGAGATCAAATCGTTCTGTCGAGCTAGTTTGATTCAGAGCTCATCTTCCTCATGTAGCATACCAGGAATACAGAGCTCCACAGCTCATGTGGCAATTAAATCCAAAGCAAGAGATATTTGCATTCTTAATCTCAACACACTTAACTTCCACCCTGTGAAGAGGGACAATACTCTTTGTGGTGCTGATAAGGGAAGAATGCCAGCAAACTTGGGGAGTTCCCTTTGTTTCTGGCCATTCTTTACACCATTTGGGCTTCCATGGCCGAATCTTACTTGGCCTGACCCAGCATCTTTACCTTTCAGCATCCCTTCTTGGCTTCTTCCATTGTTAAAACCACCATATCTTCCATTTCAGTTCTCTTTTTCACCAACTTCACCACCTGCACCGTAATTTAAACTTTTCAACCTGAGTTCTTATCCTTCCTTTCTTATGCTGGGTTGAATATCTTTTCCTCCTCCCTATCCTAACTGTAAGACTTTTTTTTTTCTTGTAATTTCAGTTGTCTTTTGTTATTGTGCTTGTTTGGACAATGTTGCTCTTTGTTATAAATGATATTTGCTATGTAGTTTGTATTAATGGAAATTTGTTTGTTTCAGAATGTTGCAGTGTCATGGAAAGATCCATTTTTCCTGAAAATTTTTTGGACTCATTTGGTTTAAAATATGTTCTAATATAAATCTTGATCTATTTTTATCCTTGAGAGATCTATGAAGCTGAAAATCAATACTGATTTCTAGCTATAACAAATTAAACGATAAATTTTCACTAAATTTTCTTTTTTCGAAACTTGTTTTCAGATTTCAATCAATCAAATGGGCCTTCAACTAATTCATCTTTAGCGTATTTCCTACAAATGTTTAGAAACAGAAACTAGAGGAGAACATGAGGAAGGATCTACCATCGAAGTAATAAATGGAAGCACTGAGTTTGACAGTAAAAAGTAGAACAGGCAAAAAAAATTAAAGACGATGCCGAACAATGAGCAGATTTATTTTTTGATTCAACATCGAAAAGGCCAGAGATAAGTTACAGCAGCTACAACGTATATATGCAAAACTTCCATCAGCAATAATTCATATTCTCAACTGCTACAATAACAGTACTACACCAACAACAAAAAGCTTAACTGTTACAATAACAGTAACGAGCCAAAAAACAAAAACAAACATACAAACACAAAGATGAGAAATTAAACTAAACAAATTAATATATATATATATAAACCCAAGCAAAATTTATGTTGTTCAAAGAGATTCATTTATGTGCAAAGCTATGCATTGATCAAACAAACAACTAAGTTTTAAAAAAGCGGTACATAAAAAAATTCTCTCATCTAAGTGCATACCTTAGTGAAGTGTCCACAGTGGGCTTGAGGATAAAACCTCTCAAGGACAAGACCTCCTTATGACACTTAGCCTTACAGCTCAATGTAGTCCATCATAAAAACTTCATCTTTAGAATGCTTGTTGTGTATTAAGGGATTAGTTGATTGATTTTATTGATCAAATTAATCTTTTCTGGAGTTTTAGTTAATTATTGAGTTTTTGGAATTTTTAAGATTTATTTAATGCATTAAATTAATGGGTCAAAATTTGACTTTTTGATTTAAGTTGAATTCTATAATTTTAGTATTTTACCTAATTACTAGACTCTATGTTGAGTAATTAGACATTAAGTTTACTAGATTTAAATTTTTTTAGATTAAATTATGAATTTTTTAAGTTTTGACTCAAATTTGAACTATGGTTGATCAAAATGTTGACTTTTTGACTTTGACTTATTTCTAGAGGTTTCACATTTTTAATAAATACTAGATCCTAAATGGAGTCTAATGGAATTAAGTTTGTTAAATTTGGAATTTTTTGAAATTAATTATGAATTTTTAAAATTTGAGTAATTGATTGAATTTTTAAATTGGTTAATTAAAAAGGCTTTTAATGATTTTTCTCCAAACAGCTTCCAAACTTTATGAAATCGCCCCTAAAGGTCAAGAGTAACCCATGGGAGTGTTTTCAAGTATTTGATATTTATTTGAAAATTTTAATAATTTTTAAATATTTAATTTAATTAAATATTAATTTTTCTTAAAAATTAAATTAAGCTTGAATTAAGGGTCCAGTCAAGAGGCTTTTAATTTTCTTAAGTTGGGGGTTTAATTCTGATTAATTTGATATATTATTTATAGTTTTTAGATTTAAATTGGATTTATTATGATTTTTAAAATTTGTAGGCTTAATTAAAGGGTTAATTTTGAGTTGATTAAATTTCTAACCTAATGACTTTTAAAATCAGTGAAAGTTCATCCTAGGGTAGATGATGTCACTAGATTTATGCATTTTGAATTTCACCCTTATTGAATGCATATTTAATTTTCTATAATTTTCCTAAATTGCTAAGACTTATCCTTAATTATTGTCCTTAAATGTCACTAGGTTGTATAGGCTTTGAATCAAAATTCTCTAACTCTTAAAAACAAACATAGTGAATCACACCACATCAATCAAGAGACCTAGAACTAGGTGCATGTGCATTTCTAAGTATTAAAACCAAGGACTAACTTAGATAATTAGAAATTTAATCAATGAGTAATTAAAATGTAATTGCTCATTAAATGCTTATCACTCCCCTTGAACTTATTTAATAATGATACAGCTCTGTTTAAAGATCTCATAGCATATTTAAATGCATGTAATGAATTTGAAATTAGTTTGTAATGAATTTCCCTCACAATGAATCAATTCAAGACTCATTATCTTTAGAAACTCAATGACTAAATGTAGGAGGCTCCTCAAGGCTTAAAAAAAATTAGAGTAGGTTATAAACATGCCCTAATCTTCAACCTCCAAAATTAAAATTAATTTAACTATTGATTGGAAAATAATTAATGAATATCATTAAGAAAATAACCCTAAATTACTGTTGAATCAATGGTCAAAGCTCCAAGAAAATATTTTTATATTAAAGTAGACTTCATGCTGATTCCATAGAGGTATTATATGCTTAATTTAGATGAACAATAAAATAGATATGATTTTTTAAAGTTTTATGTATTATTATCTAAACTGCCGATGGCAGCGACAACGGGACACACGGCAGCTTTCGATTGGTGGAATAAAAAATGCGACAATCATTGGCCGACAGCACATTAATTACTAATCATTGTGACGCTAGCAATTATTAGCAATTAATGAAACTACGGCAACATGGCATTAAATGACAATCATTAGAATGGCGGTGGCTTATGCGATTTTGACTTATCCGTGTCAGCATGCGCCGTCAGTCGTTCAATCCAGCGCAGTTTGGAATGAATGACTGAGATTAAGTCGGATAAAGATCTGACCGAACAAATCTCACATGCAGTTTTGAAGAAGTGTGATACGATGAGATCTAGACCATTGGTCATAAGATCAACGACCCAAATTTTGTACAGTTCATGTGTATGTTAAATCAAACCCTAAAGATGAAGAAGGCCTCATTCTACAAAACGGATGAACCAAAATGCTTCAAAATTTAAATAGAGCTTAAAAATAATTAAATGAACAATGGGGGATGATTTTTGTAGCTTAAAACACACTTATTTGAAAGCTATTTAAGCTTGAGTGTCCTAAACTAGGGTTTAGGTTTTACCTAAATTAATCAACGGTTTGAGATGTTCAAGGTATGGTTAAGCTTGTAGAATATCCACACTTACTTTCTTAGTTGAAGTCACAGTCTGAAAAGCCCTAGATTGTGAGTTCTAAGCCTTAGATGGAGTTGATGTTTGAATGGACAGAAGATCACCGTTGGTAGTTTGTAATCATCGGAGTTGAACTAGGGAAGTGTGAAGGGAGGTTTTAGGAGGCAAAATGAAATCTTAAGGGGTTCTACGAGGCTCTGGTTGTTGAGAGAATATGTAGTCAATGTATGCGCCTTATTTGGTCTCATGAGCTCAATTCAAATGCCCTAGGTCTTTTGGACGGCTTGGATCAATTTGGAGGGATTTAGGATGCTTGTCATCTATCCTAGTGTAGTTAGGAGGCAAAGGAAAGGACAAAGCAAGGACAATGACTTGGAAAGGGTCATTTGTCCTCACATGGGAATGAAGGACCATCTAGCCATTCTCTAACTAATCAATGGGTTAAGTTGAGTTTAAATAGGGTTTAAGAAGCTTCTGGACTCACTTACAACAAATTAGAGGGGTTGGAATGGAGGGAATGGGCTTGGGCTAGGTGATTTGATCACTTAAGCCCATTTAAGGTATTTGTTGACTATTTGAGTAGTCAAACATTCAACAATAGCTGATGTGGAGTCTAGATGATGGCTAGATGCTATTGAGATAACTTGGAGGAAATTTGAAGCGATGTATTTGAAGTTTGATGGAGGTGTTGACTACATATGTGAGTTTGACCATTTTTAATGGGATGATTGAGTTACACAGAGGTTGGATATATTTAAACCATGGATTGGAGTGAAATTGAGTGATAGGGATGCTTGATTGGATCATATAGATTTATCTGACTCAATTAAGTTTGGTTTGACTAGACTTGGACCCAGTTAGCCAAGTCAACTTATGACTGGGCCACTACATGAAAATCATTTATTACCGGTGAAATTTTCGGCGGATTTCCAGTGGACAATTTTCCAACAGAATTTCCGGCGGACTTCCGACGGATTACGCTGAAATATTTTTGACTAATTTCCAGACAAATTTTTCGGTGTAATTTCTGGTGGATTTATTACCGGCAGATTTTCCGACATATTTTCCTGCGGATTTTAATAATTTTTGAAAATTAATAAATTTGTAGTTTATTTTAATTAATTATTAATTTATCAATTTAATTTAATTAATTATTAATTTAATAACTTAGTTTAATTAAGTATTAATT
Organism: Dendrobium chrysotoxum; assembly: GCA_019925795.1. Taxonomy (NCBI): domain Eukaryota; kingdom Viridiplantae; phylum Streptophyta; class Magnoliopsida; order Asparagales; family Orchidaceae; genus Dendrobium; species Dendrobium chrysotoxum. Next base: position 21,790,875 of record CM034305.1, read on the forward strand.
TTAAAACTTATATTTAATTATTAATTAAAATAAAAAATTTTAATTAATTCTTAATTTTATTAAAGTTTTATTAATTATTGATTTAATAACTTATTTATGAAAATTGATTATTAGAAATTTTTAAAATTATTCATTTTATTAAATTAATTAAATTAAATTAAATATTATTAAACTAAAATTGATTTAAATAATAAGATAAAATAGTAATTAATTGTAATATTCAATTAGTTTTAATATAAATATAAAAAAATAATGACTTTATTAGTTTTGCATAAATGGTGTGATGGTCGAAGCGCATGTTTGCAGGCACATGTAGGGGGTAGGGTTCAAACCCCGCCTTGTGCATAGGTGTGGCAAGCCAAGGTTCGGGTCAGCGCGTTGCACAAGCGGGGCGGGTCAGCGTGGGCTTGGGGGGAGCGTGAGCAGGCTGGTATGGGAGCAGCCGGCGTGCGGGTCTGGGAGCAGGGAGCGAGCCGGCGTGCGGGTCTGGGAGCGGGCAGCCGGCATTCGGGCTATGCTGGCAGACTTTTAAATTTTTTTTATTATTCCGACGGCTTTTCCTCTGGACAAATTTTTGACGGCAATAATCCGCCGGAAAATATTTTCTAGAGATTTTTTCCGCCAAAATTTTTTTCCGACGCGTGTTTTACCGTCGAAAAATTTTTCACCGAAAATCCGCCAGAAACTTTCAAAATTTGCTGGAATATAAACAATTTTCTGCCGAAAAATTCATCTGTAATATGTGATTTTCCTGTAGTGGGCCTGAGGAGTGTTTGACCATTGATTGAATAGAGTTTGAAAGGGCTTGATGTAATGCCATTAGAATCTGAGTATGTGATGAGTGTATAGATATGATTAGACCCAAACTAAATAGTTGACCAAGCCAAACCCGTCAATGATTAACTTGTGATGGGCTTGAGTATGTTTGAACCATGCAAAGGAAGATGTTTGAGTGTTTGAAAAGTTTAATTGAACTATATGTGGTGATTTAACCCAGATAGGTCAAATCTGACCAAACATGGACTTTGTTGACCAAGTCATCTATTGATTGGGTCAAGATGACCAATCATGTCCAAATCACCAAGAGAAGTGGTGGCAAGAGTCTGGAGAAATATAGGGTTAGTTTGAAGTCCAATTGGAAGTGAATGAGGTTTTAATGGTCAATTAAGCTAGCTCAATTGAGCTACATTGAGTCAATCATTGGCTGAGGAGTCAATGATGACTCATTTAATGTATAGAATTATTAGTGAAATGGTTTGAAGATAATTGAGGCCATGGGTATTAGTGCATTGGGCCATACAGTATATTGAACCTTTGAAACCCAAGGGTCATAAATTAAGGTTGAATTGGTCAACCATTATTGACTCGGTCAACTAGGTCAAACCAAGAGTTAGATTTGCATCCAACCGATCTAAAATGATATTTTGGACCTAATGGTGGCGGTCTCATGCAATGGTGTGATCATTTGGATTGAAATGATCATTTGACCCCTAAGGGGCAACTTGGTCAAAATGGATTAACTTGGTTAATAATGCTTAACCAAGATTGAAATTTAAGTCCAATGCACTTCTAAGGGTATTTAGGATGCATCAGAGGAGGTTTCAAGTTTTGATTGGACTGGGCCATATTGAAGTTTGAAGAAAACTTCAATTTTGCCCTTAAAAGATATTTTGGTCATTTGGGCCCCTGGTCAACTATGGGTCAACTTGGGTCCACCAAAATATAATTTTATGCTCAACATGCCATAACAGAGGCTATGGACATGTTCAAAGATCTTGGGGAAGGTCCCAAGGTCAAATTTGATAAGGTGGCATGTCTAGTGACATAGGTTGTAAATATTTAAATATTTTATAGCCTTTCGATTTCAATTGAGTTTTTGGGATTAGAGGTCTCAGATTGGTCTCAAATTTAGAGGGTTAATCCTACGAACATGCCTAATCAATATGCAATTGATAAATCATGAATCAAGGGTCTTTTGACTGGGTTTTGAAGTGATTGAAAAATCAGCCAGAAAGGGTTTCAGGACAAGGGCCCTTAGCCCTGGATTTTGGTCTAGAATTCTAGATTTGAATGCAATTTTAGGTTTGATTGATTGATTTTGAATTATCCACATCAATGATAGTCAAATGAAAGATTGAGATTGATTATATATGATTGAGGTTTGATTGAGGCTTGATTGAAGTTTGATTAAGGTCTAGATTGAAATATTAAAGATTAATTGAAGCTTGATTGAAGTTTGATTAGAATTTGGATTGAAGTCTGGGTTAAAAACTAAACTAAAGTTTGGATGATTAACAACTAGATGATTGTCAACTATTAGATCAACAGGCAGGAGTCTAAATAGGCCCTGATGAACGCATACAAAAATGAGGTCAATAAGGGAACAATAGTAGTAGTTCCTTCTAGATTAGATAGAGGCAGTTTTGCTAATTTTGAGGGTTAAGTTAGTGGGTTCTTGCCATTATGCAAGTAGTGTGGCAGGAGACACAATGGATAATATTATAAAGCATTGGGCCAATATTTTTATTGTGGCCAGTATAGATATAGGATTTCTAAGTGTTCATAGGGTGGCTTTGATAGATGTTCTAATTTGAAACCTAATAGTTTTGGGTAGCCGATAGTGGGAGGGTTGAGGACTATACCACTTTGATAGTATTTTAAGGCTTCTGATAGCCAGGATGCTAGTCCAGTATCATGAGGTCAGCCTTCTAAAGGTTTGCAGGGTGCAGGTAGTTCTATTGCTTTGACCCCAATACAACCATGAGTTTATAATCTGATGCAGTAAGAGGCCAGTGAGTCTCTAGATATTGTGATATGTACGAATTATATTTTTTCATCTCCTTGCTATATTTTATTCAATTATGGTGCAAGAAATTCTTTCATATTATTTTGATTGAAAAATATTTTTGGTTTAGTTTTGAAAAATATTTAATTTTTTTCGGGAAATACTTAATTTCTGAAATTTTTAATTTTGAAATTGAACGCCTCGTTATGAATGATAAATCACCTCAAGAGGTGAACATATCATTCCTTAATGGGTTTAAATTTCAAAACTTTGAATTTATCCTGATTATCATAGTCGAATTTGAGAGAGAACTACATATGACCCCGAAAGGTCAAAATGAGTGCTCAATCAACTATTTGACTATAATAATTTGGGTAAGAAGATCATTAATTTTATAATTAGAATTACAATAGCAAATTAATATATCTCTCCAAAGAAAAAAATATCAATCACTATTTATCATCTAAAAATGACGATAATGATCGTAAGGTTAATTTTCTCGAAGATAATTAATTGAGGGTTTTGAAAACTTAATTTTAAAAATCAGGTCTAGGTTTTTAAATCTCCTACGAGCGCAAGCCCTCATAGTTAATTACATCATACGAAAACTAGAAATTTTCCTACGAATACTCTCGATTAAAATAGCGATACGAATTTTATTTAAAGAATTCAAAGTTTGATGTCAAAAGAGGTAGGGACTGGAATTTCAAATGGGACTGGTTCAAGTTTGAACAGTTCTTTTTGGAGGCCAAAGGAAGAGAGATAGGAGGCATTTGGGATTCTGAAATAAATCAGAAGTATTCCAGTCTATCCTATGTATTGGGCTTAAATTTGATGGAAGAGGATTTAAGTTTTGAATGATTAATTTTATTAGAAAGTGGGAATTAGATTCCCGGAGGTTGAGGTCTTTAGATTGAAAATCTACCTCATAACCTAAGTTTAAAGTGGGCACTAAAAATCAGCGACCCGGAACCTAGCTAATGCAATGCAATCGTGGACTTACCCCAGCCAGGATTGGAGAGCCAACTAAGCCACCTAAATGCTTCAAAACCATATTCGATCTTTAAATGAAAGATTAATTAAGGATGTTATTTATAATTAGTTTAAGGAGCTGGGGTTGACATCTAGAGCAGATTCCTACTTGACCCCTTGACATATATTGGGTGAAATGCTTAAGCTAGAAATGCAATTAAGAATTAGACTCAATTTTAATTTATTACTAATGCGATGCATGCTAGTTGACTCGAATGCTTTAAATCAGATATGAAGCAATTTTTGAAAAAAGGCTTAAAAATAATTTTATCCTAGATATTACACAATATCCCCTTGATAGAACTGCACCCTAATAGGTTAAGTGGCATGCCAAAACTCGTAAATGGGGAGGTGCCTAATAAGATAGAGAAGATTTAATATGAATGCATGAATGACTCCCGGTGGTCCCGGGCTTACTTCTTAAAGCGTTAAAATTTTTGTGTGAGCTTAAAATTTTAATTTTGATTTCAAGTAGAAAATATTTTAAATGTACCCTCACGAGCCTCCGATCAGGTTCCAGGCTAAATCAGATACGACATACAATAATCGCTAAAGAAATTAATAAAAGTAGGCAATCCTATCATTGTAATCAACACAACAATCAAATTAATTAAATTTAAAGTTAAAACTGAAAGTCCATGTGACAAATACCACTTAATTATATAACTTAGGGTCTGCAGGAAAAGTAAAATGGCCGGGCACCACTAACTATAATCCAGATTCTACTCCTAAGACTCAAGTGAATTTAAGATCTGGGATTTTTCTCGTTCTTCACTTCTTCATCTTCTTAGAACTCCTTGGATCATCGGGTCCGGATATCCAAGTGAAAAGAAACTCCCCCTTGAAAGGGGTGTTACCTTTTCTTCTTGGATATTTAAAAGTATCCTAACTTGATCTTCCAAATGGAGGAAGACTCTCCCCTTAGGGATGTCTTCTTCTCTTTGGAATTCAAGTTAGATAAAGATATCCCATCTCAAAGCACTTAACACTTACAACTCAATTCAAATGAAATTACATTAATCAAAATTAAAAAATCTAGACTCGATTTTATTAGGTTATCCTAATAATCAGCAATTATATAAATATCCCAAGCAGTTAATATTTTAAGAATTTAAAATGCTCAAATCAACCACACTTGGTCATGCTCCTTTAATTTTAAAGGAGGTCTTAGCATATTCTGAAGCACCTGCAGAAAACAGTGTTAAATTTAAGCTTAATTACGTTGCCCCTTTTAATTTTAAATATCCTATACGAGCATGGCCACCTGCACAAGATTGAATTAGTATAAATCATCCCTAACCTAGGGGTAGATCTAACGTACAATCAAATCAATACAGAGTGCAGTAAATAAATAAATAATCAATCAATTCTACTACTAGCAAACAGCATATAGTAAAAGTTCAAAAACCCAGCACACAGCAGAAAAGTAAACACTGGCCTAGCCTAAGACTAGAGTTGGTTGTCCTAACAAATTTTCTAAAGTGTGTGTAGGAGGCTGTGTGGCTTTGATATGTCCTATATAGGGCAATTAGTTAAAGTTATTTGATGTTCTAGTTGGTTGAAAGATTTAAGAGAGATTTTAATTGAAGTTTAAGTCTTAATAGTTTGAAATTAATTTTTAATTATTTGTTGGATACCACCTTTGTTGCACACCGAGGCCGTGAAGTTTATTTCACCTTCTTTGGGGCTAATTTAATAACCTTGTAGGCTTGGGTTACCTAGTGGTATCTGGTATAATTAAATGATTTGATTTTAATTAAGGCTTAAAGATTGATGAATTTTTAATTAAGATTGATTGGTTACTGATTTTAAAGTTGAATTAAGATTTTTTGAAATTTTAAATGATTTATTAAATTTTTGGAATATTTTGGATTATTTTAATCATTTAATTAAGGGATTAAAAATTAACTTTTTAATTAAGCTTAATTTCTAGAAAGTTAATATTTTATAAAATACTAGACCTTAATAAGATCAGTTAGACTATAAGTACGTTGAATTTGGATTTTTTTTATATTTTATTATGAAGGTTTGAAATTTTGATTTGATTTTGAAGTAGGTTTGACCAAAAGTTGACTTTTTTAAATTTGATTGATTTCTTGAAATTTGATATTTTTGATAAATATTATACCTTAATATGAGTTGTATGCCTTTTAGTTAGCTCAATTTGGAGTTCATTGGAATTAGTTATGAATTTTTGAAGTTTTGATAATTTATTTGAATTATTTAATTAACTTAATTAGAAGGCTTTTGATGATTTGAATCCAAATGACCTCCAAAGATCAGGAATGATCTAAGGAGTGATTATTAAGTGTTTGAAAGATTTTTGGATTTTTAATTATTTTTAATTAATTAAATTAATTAATTATTCAATTTTGATTAAAATTAAATTAAGATCAAATTTGATGTCTAGTCAAGGGGCTTTTATTTTTCATTGATTAAAAGTTTAATTCTGATCAGTTAGAGATCTAATTTGTAATTTTGTGATTTGAAATTGATTTATTTCATTTTTTTAGAAGTTTTAAAGGCTTAATCTTGATTAAGTTAATTAAGGGGCTTAATGACTTCAAAATTCATTAAGAAATTTTCTTAAGGCTGAGAGTGTCACTAAGTTTGATCGGTTCAAGTTTCAAGTCAAGAAGATGTGAATCCTAATTATTAAAACTTTTTTAAGTTCTCTAAATGAGTTCTTAATTATTGTTCTTAATGATGTCACTACATTTAAATAGATTTGAATCAAGGTTTCAACTAACCCTTGACATACATATGCAAATACACACATCAAACAATCAATCCTAGATCTAGGAGAGCCTTAAAGCTAGGTGGTGTATGTACCCTACACATGAAATAAACAAAATATGGTTTAATTAATTAATTGATTAATCAATGACTAACTATTAAAGTAATTATTCATTGATTAATCACCATTCCCCACAAATTTTATTCAAGCATGCCTAACCTAGGTATAAAACCTCAATGGATCTCTTAATATTTAAAAATTTAAGTATATATAATTTTAAGATAAATTTTAAAATATATACACACATACAAACCTATATAAACAAATGTAAGTTTCAAAATTAAATAATAAAAAAATATCATTAATAATATTTTAAGAGATCCTCTGCCTTTTTTAAAATAATTTAAAAATAAATATTTAATTTTGAAAATAATTAGTTTAATATTTAATTAAATATTAATTAAAAATTTAAATAGTTGGTTAAGGGATCAAAATCATTTAAAGATACTTATGTATTAAATATTTAAAATCAAATTTAATTTTAAAATGTTCAAATTATCTTCTTTCAGATTGATTAAAATTATTTAAATTAACATTAATCAAACATTACTTAAACATTAAGAAAAATTCAAATTATTTAAAGAAAATATTTTGAACTTAATTAAAATTTAAAATAAAATATTTTAAATAATATCAATAAGTATTTAAATTATTTTTAGAATAAAATTTCAAATTTGGGAAATATTTGGATTTAATTTAATTAAATATTAATTAAAATAACTAATATTTAAATGTTTCAAATAATTTACAATATATTAAATATTTCAACTTAATTTTAATTTTAAAATAAAGGGCTTAAAAAACAACTAATTTGATATAAAATATAGATTTTTTTATTTATAATTAATTTCTTATGATTTTTTGAAATTATCTGATTTTAAAATAATTAAAACTAAACAAACCTTAATCCGACGACGGCTAAGCCACGTGGCAGCTCCGGATTCGCTAATCCAAACCACAGCGGCGGTGCTTAACCATCAACAATGATTGTGCCATCGCGTAATCATTGTTAATGATTAGAGGTAGCGTGGCAATGATTGCCGCTACATAACCACGTCGGATAGAGCGTGGCGACCGTCGGATCGCACGCGGTATGGAATCAAAGGTTCAGATTGAGCCGGACAGTGAAATTAACTGCAAGATCGGATCCATGATTAATACGAGCCGTGGAGCGGCTAGATCATGACCGTTGATCATAAGATCAATGGTCCCGATTCCATGCAGCTGTAAACATTATATAACCCGAGCCCTAAATAAGTAAAACAGCTTGTTCTTTGAAAATACTCAACCAAATTGCATAAAATTTTAAGCCTAAGACACATACGTGTACAGAAACTGTGTGGATTATTTGATTTGGATTAAAATAAACTTATTAAAAAGTTATTTAAACTAGTGTAATCTAAAGTATGGTTTGGATTTTTAAAGAATCTAACCGTTCGATTTTGGATTTCTTGATTTCTCTGAGCTTGTAGACTATCCACGCTACTTTCTTAGTTGAAGGTGTAGCTTGGAAAGCTCTTGATCAACCGTTATCGAAGCTGGACAGAGTTAGCCTTCGGCTCGCCGGGAAGCTCGCCGGTGGCGGCTTTGACCGACTGATCTTGACTTTGAAAATATTTTTTAGGGTGTCTTGATTCAAAACGAAACAAGACCTGGCTCTAGGAAGCTCTTGGTAGTGAGAGAGTGTAGGGTCAAGAATGAATGCTCTAAAGAGGGTTTTTACCCTATTTAATTGATCCCAGCTAGTTTTGGATGGTTGTGATCGACTAAAGTGACTCCTAGATGGCTGCCAAGTGTCCCAAAATGGTTAAATCAATAGGGAATGAAAGGACCATTAGTACAATGATGTGGAAAGCCCATGTTGATCCCCACTTGCACATGGGTTTGATCCAAACAGTTTGATCTTGATCTAAGGGCTGAGGAGAGTCCTAGGAAGGTTCTAGAGCTTATTAAGACATCTGGAATGGTTTAGATTAAAATGGGTTAGCTTAAATGGGAAGTTTGACCATATTTGACCCATTTAAAAGCTCAATTTGACTATTTGACCAGTCAAACAATCAAATTGACTGCTGAGTGGGCATGGAGAGATGGCTTGAGCTGGTGGAGTAGTTTCAAAGGGGTTTGGAGGCTAAGGGTTGGGGCTTAGGCATTTGAAAGGATTTTTAAAGAAATTTGACCAAATCTTAGGTGGTTGACTTGGTCAATTCCATTAGACTCTAATTAAACTATGGTTTGGAAAGGTTCAAGTCATGATATGGACTGATTTTGAAAGCTTGATAGGGTTTGAACATCTTGGGTTGGATATGATTGACCAAAGCTTAAGAGTTTGATCAAATCAAAGTCTATGGTAATTTTGACTTGGTCAAAACCCCCATGATGCCACTCATGGTAGGTTTAAAGATATATGAAATATGCATTAAAATGAAATTGAAGGGTTTTGAGGTTTGCTTGAATGGGATTTGATTGACTACATATGGTAGTTTGAGTTAAACATACAGGTTTGACCAAAATTCAAAATATTGACTTGGTCAACCTATAGTCATATAACTTATGAAAGATCTGGACATATTTGAGCCATAAATTGGATATGGATTGAGGGCTTAAATGGTTTGAAATGGTTAAGATAATGCGTTTAAACCTTTAAGGGGTTATTGGGTCAACCTAGGTTGACTTGGTCAACCAGGTTGACCCAGGACCTGGGTTTGGACTCAATAAATTAAAAATGACATTTGAATTTTGGTAGAAGTGATTTGAGGGATCATAATGATCATTTGGTCAAAAATACCTGTTTGGGCCCTTAATGGGTCATTGGGTCAACCTAGGTTGACTTGGTCAACCAGGTTGACCCAGGAGCTAGGAATGGGCTCAACAGGTTCAATTTGATATTTAAAAATTACTGGGAGTGATCCCAAGAAATTTGGAGATCATTTGGTTTGAAATAGGCATTTGAACCCCAAAGGGATATTTTGGTCATTTTGACCCCGGGTCAATTTGGGGTCAAAATGAGTCCAACAAAATACAATTTAATATTTAGTGAGTCATAATCAAGGGTCTGGAAGTGATTGGAGGCTTTATAGAAAGCTCCAAGGTTAAAATCCACTGGGTGGTAGGTCCAATGGCATAAGCCGTAAATATTTGAAGGTTTTACAGCCTTTGGAAATCAATCCAATTTCTGGGGTTAAAGACCTCAGAATGAGTTCAAATTTGGAAGATTACCTCTAGAGACATGTCATATCAATGTGGAATTGATAGAATCTGAATTAGAAGACATTTGATTGGGTTTTAAAGTGTTCAAAGATTTGTTGAAAAAGGTTCTCAGGACTGGGTCTTTAAGCCTTGGATTTAAGTCTGAAAATCTGAGTTTAAGCTAGATTTTAAACTTGATTATTTGGATTTGACTCATCTTAATTATTTATGATTATTTGGAATGATCATAAATAATTGAAAAGGATTTGAGCTAGATCAAAGGTAGGATCAAGATTTGAATTAGGGTTTGGATTTTGCAATGGATTGAAGTCTTATTTGAATTGAATATGGATTGATCTAGAGTCTGGGTATATCTGAGACATGGATCCTAGGATTTGAAATCTAGAGAGATCCTGGAGGCTAGATATCCTAGGGTTTGGATTCTAGAATAATCCTAGGATCTAGGTAGATCTAAGGTCTAGATTCTATGAAGAATCCTAGGGTCTAAAGTAGATCTTAAGATCTGGAGTCTAGGAAGAATCCTAGGGTCTGGGAGGGTTTTAAGGTCTAAACTCTAGAAGGATCCTGAGGTTTAGGCTCTAGAAAGGTTCTAGAACTTAAGTAGATCACACGGTCTAGAGTTTAAAAGGATCCTAGTATCTAGAATAGATCCTAAGGTCCTGGATAGGTCTGGAGATTGAATCTAGATTGAACTAAAATCTAGATTAATCAGAGGCTGAAATTATCTTGGGATCTAGATTGATTTGAATAAGTTGATTAAGATCTAGGTTGATCTAGAACTTGAATAGATATAGGGTTAGGATTAATTTGAATCTGGATTGATATAAGATCTAAATTGATCCTAGGGTCTAGAGTAGGTCCTAGGGCCTAAGAAGATCATATGATCTGGAGTCTGGTAGAATCCTAGGGTCTAGAGTAGATTCTAGGGTCTGGAGTCTTGGAGGATCCTATAGTTTAGATTAACCTGGAGTTTGATTGAATTGAGTTTAAAATTAATATGGGATTAAGATTGATTTAAATTTGGATTGATATTAAAGTCTGGATTGATCTAAGATCAGATTGATCCTAGGGTCAAGATTGATCCTAAGGACTGAAAAGATCCTAAGATCTGGATTAGTCCTACTGACCTCATACAAAAATGAGGTCAACACATATTAGAGCAATATTTTGATTCTCTTGATTTGTCTTCCGTATTATTATATATTTCTTTGCTGTGATTTTGCCTGTGGGAGATAGAATGGTAGATGATAGGGTTTATTTTTATAATATGGAGTTTTCTGATAAAATTTCGAGATTTTATTTGATTTTATTGCTTATTTTTGCATTCGATATTATTTTGAGAATGGACTAGATGAGTCAATATGGGGCTCAGATCGATCATCTAAAAAAAATTGACTTCACATCAGAATGATGAGAGTATTGTATTTCAGGGAATTAGGGATTTTTTTTTATCTGATTTATGCTCTAGAAGTGGATAGGCATTGGAGGAAAGGTAGCCTAGTATTTTTAACATCTGTCACATATGTGAGACTCTCTTCTACATCTATGAGTGGTGTCCCCGTAATTCATAAGTTTTTAGTTATCTTTCCTGAGGAGTTAGTAACTTTACCACCATGCACAGAGGTAGAGTTTTGTATAGATATTTTTTAAGGTACTACTTTGATCTTTAAGGCTCCATATTGGATGTCACCTAAGGAACTTCAGAAGTCAAAGGTATAACTTTAGGAGTTGGTGGATCAAGGCGTTATTCATCCCTGTATTTCTCTATGGGGAGAACATGCATTATTTATCAAGAAGAAGGATGATACCTTTATAGATGTGCATCAACTATAAAGATCTGAATAAGGTAACTATAAAAAATAAGTATTCTTTACTTGGGATTAACGACTTATTTGATCAGATGGCTGGATGTTTAGTATTTTTTAAGATTGACCTATGATCTAGTTATCATCAACTAAAAGTGAGACCAGAGGATGTGGAGAAGACTGCATTTAGCACGAGGTAAGTGCATTATGAGTTTTTAGTCATGTCATTCAGAGTGACTAATGCCCCAACGATCTTTATGGATTTGATAAACATAATTTTCATGAAGTATTTGGATCAATTTATTGTAGTCTTTATAGACGATATTCTTATTTATTTCAGATTTGAGGAGAAGCATGCATCACACTTGAGGATTGCTTTAGAGCTTCAAAGGAAGTATCAGTTATATACTAAGTTCTAATAGTGTGAGTTTTAGTTGAGTAACATTTCATTTCTAGGATATGTTGTGAGTAGTACAGGTATTTTAGTAGATCCATAAAAGATTCAGGCTATTTTTGATTGGCCAAGACCTACTACAGTTTCATAGGTTCATAGTTTTTAAGGCTTGGCTGGTTATTAGCTAGTTGGGAGGATTATATCCCACTTATAAGTTTATGTACAATAATAATTTTAAGTCCAATATAGGTATGGCTCCTTATGAAGCCGTGTACGGTATGAGGTGTAGAACCTCTTTGACTTTGGTAGAGGTGGGATAGAATCAACTTTTTGGATGATAATATAACAAAAATACTTTTGATTAGAGAAAGATTAAGAGCTGCACATGAAAGGCAAAAGAAGTATTATGATCAGAAATACAGGTTGGTGAAATTTTAGGTTGGCAGTTTTGTTTATATCAAAATCAGCCTTATAAAAGATGTTAATATATTTGAGATAATTAGCACGCTGAGTCCAAGGTACATTAGGTCTTTTGATGTGATCGAGTGGATTGATAGTTATGTTTATATGTTATTATTTCCTGATCATATGTCAGATATACATAATATATTTCATATATCTTCTTTGAGAAAGTGGGTATCTGATTTTGGAAAAATCTTAACTATTGATGATGTTGAGGTTCATCCAAACCTACACTATAGGGAAGAGACAGGTAGGATTCTAGTATATGATGGGAGAAAATTAGGGAGCAAATAGATTCTGATGGTTAATATGCAATGACAGCACATGACTGCTAGAGAGACTACTTAAGAAAAGGAATTTAAAATCAGACAGTTGTACCTATGCTTATTCTAACTTATTTTAGCCTTGAAATGCTGAGGATGATATTTTTTTAAGATAGGTGGATTTTTGTAACTCAAAATTAAAAAGAAAAAGATATTTTTATCTATAATAGTAAAAAAATTATTTTAGGACTCATTATAAGTCCAAATAAAAAATCATCTTCATCATAACATAGATGTTATTGTGTTTTAATTTCATAAGTTTTTCCATAAGTTTTTTGCACTTATACAATTCCTTAAGAAATTATCATATATCAATACAAGTGGACTTTCTGGGACTGTTACATGTCCATTTTGTAAACCAATTTCACTATAATCTTTTAGACATGCTTAGCTAATTTATGAATATTTTTCATAATTTTTGAATCTCTGGATTTAAAGATTTAAAAAAATTTATATAAATTTCTTGTTAAAAATTAAATAAATTACAAAATTATATTTGTATATTTTATTAATATATTATAGATATCTTTAACCATTATACACTTTCATTAAAATTTCATTTTTCCTTTTGATTTTCGTTAACAAAGAAAAGATTAGGGGACAAAAGAAGAAAAGGGAGGAGTGAGAAAAAGGAAGCTTGATTTTGGAGATCTTAGAGTCATTTTTTATCCGTCGGCCCAATTGAAAAATTTGTTTGTCTCGAGATAGGTTACATTTAGCCTATTTCAATTTTTAATAATTTGATATTTTAAGAATTCTTTTGATCAAATTTGTATTTCAATTATAAAAAACTGAGGATAACTTTATTTTGGAAAAACATCCACTGCGTAACTTTTTATATGTTAAAGAGATTGTGATTACAAAATTTTTTTAGTAAATTCTAAAAATTTTTTGCCGGGTAATTTTGAAAAAATAATAATTTCTATTAAAAAATTTATTTTGACATATAAAAATAGTGTTTTAGTTCAATTAGAGCTTCAGAATAATATTTTATACAATCTTTGATAATTTGGTTATATTTTGAAATAATGAATTTTTAGCTAGTAGTGTTTATGTTGTCTAAAGTAGAGGCATTTTAACAATTTTTGAATTTAATCTAATTATGCTTTAGTTAATGAAATACATCAAAAAATATGAAAGAAATATGATGTGAAGTGATATTATGCCGGCGCCAATGGGCGACCGAGGTGAGATTCTGTTATGCTAGAGACAGTGGGCTACTGAGGTGGGATTCTATTATGCTGGTGCTATTAGACGATCAAGGTGGGATTTTGTTATGCTGGCGCTAATGAGCGATCGAGTTGGGATTCGATTATGTCGATGCCAGTGAGCAACCCAGGTGGGATTCTGTTAACGAAGCGATAAAGATATATAAAAATTTGAGCTGAGAGACATTCTGATAAAATGAATATTTACTTATAATTCATTTGATTTTAGTTTCATCAGCTTCTACTTATCTTCAGCTTTCTTTTGATTTCAGTTATTGATTTCTTTTTAAGGCTGCGACAGCCTACTGTGCCGTGTTAGCTCACTATTTTTGCTTTCGTTTTCAAGCCAGGGAAAAGATAAGGAGCGAGCTGAGTAGTTTGGATAGTAGGCTCCGATCTGTGCTGTAGAAATGCCCTTTTTGTTAGTTGATTTTTGCAACCTTAACTTTTATTTTATTTGTCTCTGATGTCAAGTGCTGTTGTAGATAGACTTCAGACTGTATATATTTTGGATGATATATAGAAATTTGTTTAGATTTAGTAGTCATTCGCGTGCTTTATATTGCATTCAATAGTGGCTCTATGTAGTATATACATTTGAAGTTTTTTTTTTGTTCTTCTTTAGACTATTTGGATTTAGAAATCCAGATCTTATCCATTTCAGATAGAAAGTGAAATTTTAAAATTACTATCAAAATTAAAACTGAGATTAGTTAAGCAAATCTAAGCAAAACATAAATTAATATAATCTAATAATCATTCATAAAAATCATTCACTTATAAATTAATGAATACCTCTAGACCACTTTCCATAAATGATATGATGTGGATCAAGCAATCTTTTTAAATCCCTCCCCTTGTCATTTTCTCAATTGCAATATCAAGAAAATTAAAATAGTAGTACTTATAATTTCGTTTGTATTTAACTAGAAAATTTTCACCTCTCAACCTATCATTGGCATATCCAGATGGAGTTTTAGTGCCTCTCTTGGGCTGTATTGATCCTCAACCTCAAGATCAATTTCCACAGTGATATGATGTTGGTCATGCGATCTTTTTACCTCTCATCCTATCAGTACCATATTCAGAAAGAGTTCTATTGCCTTTTTTTGAGTTGCATGGTAAAAGAATGAGTTGAGGAAACCAATACAAGTAGAGATTGTTTTTATATAGAGAATGTGTATTTTCTTTATTTACTGTTAAATGCTGGGTATATTAGCTTAAACACTTTAGATATTTTTTCAAATACTTCTATGTGCTCATGTCTACTTACAAGATCCTATTTTTTTAGATTAGTGGCCGAGAGAAACTATTTTCTTTTCAAATATTGCTATGTTTTGCAACTCTATACGCTAAGTAACTTGGTGTTATAATTATTATAGATAAGACATAAGCTATTTAGGAAAGATCAAAGGAGAAATTCTCATAAGAGTTGCACATCGATCCTTTAAAACTCTTTTGTACATATACATCGTGGGAGAAGTGTGGAATTTTGTTCTTGAACAAACACAATAAATGGTTAGATATTATGAGTGTACAAACACAAGTGTTATATATATATATATATATATATGAGCCCATTCAATCATCTTTATTTTATGACTCTAGATAAGAAGTTTAACAAAAATAAAGATAAAAAAATACATAACATAGAGTAAGTAATTGTGAATGGACAAAGATATTTAGAACTAATCATTATCATTTCACTGACTTACAATTAGTGCATTCTAGAAAAAAGTTTAAAGTAGTAAGTCTAAATTTTTTATAATACCACAACACCATAAATAAAAATAGATTCACACCCTTGCCCTTGATATTTAGACTAGTCATTGCACATTGTTGCGTCATGGAATATTCGTGACGATAGAAAAATATAAAGTTTAACGTCTTAACTTTGTATGAAGATCAGCACACAATCAGATAAAAGAGAGGATATAACGCTCATAAGAGACACCAAAGGTTTTACGTGAAAACCCCTAAAAAGGGAAAAAAACCACGGGCCTGGCCCCCTAGTTTGAATGAATCTATTAGTGTTTGCAGTCAATTACAAATGAGGCCTTTCCTTGGGTGAAGGCCTTGGTTTCATATAACAAATATACATCATATAGAGTGTATTACATGATGGGAATTGAAAGAATCAATATTGGCATGTTCATTTAGTCGGCAGGACCATAGTTGACGTGCGATGGAGGTCGAAAAGACTGTAGTCGGGTGACGGTGGCCGGAAAGATCATAGTCGGCGGGAGATGGAGGTCGGAAAGATTGTTGTCTGGTAACGGAGGTCAGAACGATTGTAGTCTAACAACAGAGGTCAAAAGGACCGTGGTTGGCGGGCGATAGTGGTCAAAAAGACTGTAGGCTGGTGACGGAGGTCCAATGACCATAGTCTGGCGACTGAGGTCGGAAGGCCTGTAGTCGGCGGGCGATAGTGGTCAAAAAGATCGTTGTCCTACAAACAGAGGTCGTAAGGACTGTCGTCTAGCGACGGTGGTCGGAAGGACCATAGTCTGGCGATGGAGGTTGGAAGGCTCATAGTCTAGCGACGGAGGTTAGAAGGATCGTAGTCGGTGGGTGATAAAGGATAGGAAGAACGTTGTCTGGTGATGGAGGTTTGAGGGACTGTAGTCTGGCGATGTAGGTTAGAAGGACCTTAGTTAGCGGGAGATAGTGGTCAGAAAGACCGTTGTTTGGCGATTGAGGTCGGAAGGACCATAGTCTGGCGATGGAGGTCAAAAGGATCGTAGTTGGCAGGCGACAATAGTTAGAAAAACTGTTGTCTGGAGACGAAGGTCGGAAGGACTGTAGTCGAGGGGCGACAGTGGTCAGAAAGACCATTATTAGGCCAATATAGTCGGAAATACCATAGTCGGCGGTTGATAGTGGTCAGTAAGACCATTTTCTAACGACGGAGGTCGGAAGGACCATAGTTAGTGGGAAACAGTGGTCATAATGTTTGTTGTCTGGCAATAGAGGTCGGAAGGACCATAGTCGGCAGGCGATAGTGGTCAGAAAGACTGTAGTCTGGCGACAATTGTTAGGGGGAAGTCTGGTGTCAATCAGTGGCCGGGTGGAAGTCTGATGTCAGCAGGTAGTCGGGCAAAAGTCCGACATCATTTGGTGGCCGAGCGGAAGTTCAATGTCAATCAGTAGCAAGTTGGAAGTCTGATGATAATCCAACAAGGGTTGATGGTCCAACGGTGGTCGAGGAGTCCGGTGGTAAGAGATCTCTAATTTCTCTCTCTTCTTTATCTTCCTTGCTTCCATCCCCTTTTCATGAGGTATAAGGGGTCTATTTATAGTTTTCTAAGAGTGACATGGCCAGTAAACAGGAGGGAGATCAAGGATATGTTGGGGGTGGCTTGAATGGACGGCTAATATTGATCCCCTTGATCATGGATTATTAACTGGGCATTTGAATATCTTAATGATATTAGAATTTGGTGATCTTTGGATTCGTCTCATCGAGCCGCTCGATTCGACTATAAGCATGTTACTTTTGGAAATCGTTTGGTCATCCAATTTATGGTTTGAACCTTCCAAAGGTGTTTTGAGTCTTCGATTTGGATCCATTTGGGCTCAGATTGAGTCGAATTTGGTGTCGTTAGGTTCGTATGTTTGAGACGTTCAATTCAAATGTAAGTTTGTTGAAATCGAAGTTCGGATGGTCCTAGATTTAATTTTGAAAGTTTTCAACTTGATTTTGCCTTGAGATTCGTGCCTGAATAAGATAATTTTTTCATGATATATCACAAATAAAATATATTTGTTGACAAAGTAGATAGACAAGATGCAATTGAAGTCTTCTCCTCATAAAAAACTGACAAACAATTTTATGGATTATAAAATTATTAAATAAATGAATTTAGTTTAAAGGGTGATATAGGGGTGTCAATTTCGGGTCATGGGTCGGGTTCGGGTCGAATCAGGAACTGACCCGGCACTATTCGGGTCAACTCGAATCCGACTCATTTTTGCAAACGGGTCAGTTTTTCGGACCCAAATCCAACCCGATTTGAGTTCGGGTCAACCTGACCCGACCCATGAATTCATTGACTCGTCGCGAGCTTTCTTCCCGTTTGCGCGTTTATTCAGCCAAATCCAGTAAATCTGTCACGGGAGCTAGCTCATTCAGCCAAATCCTGGGGTGACGGCGACGGAAGTTCGGCAGCCGATGGAGAAATGTACAGCAGGTTCGATCTGTCGTCCTTAACCCTTCGCAGAATCGCCCATATCCTGTACACGAACAAGCTGCTGGTCGTGAATGACACCTGCAACAGCATGTTCGATCCTTCAGTGGCTGCGGTACTATCCCGAACCTGACAATGTATGGAGCTCCAAACGTGTGATTCAGCCATAGCAGTAGAATCGAGAAATTCTAAATGCCTGCTACTAGCAGCAGTTCCGTCCAGCACCTGAGATGGAAGAAATTGGAGTTCCGCTTGTCTCATTCCCGTAGCTAATCCCATTCTTGACACCAGGGACGGAAGAAATGTGTGTTCGGCTGAGGAAGATTTTGGGAGGGCAAAGCTTCGGGGTCGGTTTGGAGGTCGCGATCTGGAGCTACTTGACCGGATTCAGCCAGCTCGGAAGATACGAACGAGGGAGAGCCGGAGAGGGAGATCGGATGACTGGGCCACTGGGGAGCGTGAGGCTGGGTCCGAAACTCCGAATGCGATGGGGGCTGAGTCCGACTGCGACGCGGCCCACGGCGTGATGGCGGACTGCGAGTCGACTAAGTCGACTCATGCGGGTCAAAACCGGGTTGGTTTCGAGTTTCCGGATCAACCCGAATCTCACCCAAATTTATAAACGGGTCAAAAATTTGAACCCGAATCCGACCCGTTTTTTAAATGGGTTGACCATAACCCAGAATTTTCAGGTTGGATTCGAGTCGAATTTTCAGGTAGTGTCAAATATTGACACCCTTAAGGTGATACATTAGCAATATTAAAAAATAATGAGAGAGAAACTCTCCCATTAATTAGAGCAATTATTGAATTCATATAATATATATAACGATAGTGGCAGAGCTTGGAAATTTTTCTAGTGGGGCCAACATTCTAAATAAATTTTGTCAAACATTTTCTCTATTTTTCATTCAAACTTGAGGCTGACATTGGCAGCTAAGAAAAAAATATTATTTATAATTATCATTTTAAAAAGATAAAATATAAGATGAAAAAACTTATAATTTATAATGGCTACTTTTTATATTATGAAAAAAATTTAATAATTATTTAATTATCAGTACAATCAAATTCTCTTTCTCAATATAAGTGACAAAAATCTAACATGTCATTAATCCACTAATCTTCAATACTATTTTGTAGTCGATTTATTAAAATGATCATAGCAAAAAAAGCTTTCTCAACTTATGTTGCATTTTTTTCAAAATAAATTCTAAAAGTTTTTATTTATTATAATAAAATTTTGATTATAATATCCTAAAGCAATTTATTTTCATATAAAAACCAAAGCTACCAGGAGATAATTAAAAGGATAAAGTGATAATTTAACTATACTTCTATTTTAATAAAGAATAAATAATAATAATATAAAAATAATAAAAAATGAATTATTGGGTTGTGCCCTTTCTAGCCGCCCCTACTTTTTTTTTGGACATTTAGGTCAATTAAGACAAACCCATACACATCACATACACAACACTATAGGAAAATTATCAGATACTGACAGAATTTCGGGTCTCCTATCATTTTTCCCGCCGGCTTGTCCGCTTGTGATAAGTAATATAGACTTCTAATTTTTAGTCAAGCATTTTGGGGTGAATAATGTACCCTTCATCTTATGGATTTAATGAACGTAATACTCAATAAATATTTGGATTAGTTTGTTATTGTATTTATCGACAATATTCTAGTATGTTTTAAATCTAAAGAAGAGCATACAACTTTAAAGAATATGAGACAAAACAACTATACCATAATCTAAAGACTTTAAGACAACACAAGTTGTATGAAAAATTATTTGAGTGTGAATTCTGGCTAAAGTGTATTGCATTTTTAGGCATATAGTTAATAAGAAAGATATATCTGTAGATCTCTAAAAAGTATAATTAGTTGCCAAATTGTCAATGCCTACTATCATAACTGAAATGCATGTTTTGATGGCTTGGATTGAAAGAGAAGTGGCTAACTTTGTATCGAAATATGAAAATTGTCAGTTAGTTAAAGTAGAACATCTATGACTTGGTGTCTTACTAAGGCCATTGCCCATTCTTGAGTGAAAATAGGAACAAGTGACTATGGATTTTACTATAAGTTTTCTCAGATCGAGGTAAGGACATGATGTTATTTTGGGTCATTGTGAATTATCTGATAAATTTTGCTCATTTTCTTTTAATCTGATAAACTAATTCTATAGAAAAGTTAGCATAATTTTATGTACATGAAATTATTAGATTGCATAGGATGCCCATGGTAGTTATTTATGACTATGATAATATATTTGCCTTTAAACTGAGGAGAAGTATTCAGGAAAATCTAAGAACAAAATTACATTTCGATACTACTTTTAATTCGATCAGTTTAAAAGACTTATTCAGACATTGGAAGATATTTATGAGAATGTGTAGTCAAGATATTGGTGGTAGCTTAGAAGACTACATGCCTATAATAGAATTTGCATATAATAATTGCTTCAAATTTTGCATTAAGATGACCCCTTACAAATATTAGTGCTAGCTCTAGTAAATACAGGACATGTTGATCTTGAATAGAGTTGGAGAAAGAAATCTATTAGTGCTAGCTCTAGTAAATGACTCCACTAGAAAGATCGAACTAATCAGGGATAGATTGAAATTTATCTTGGATAGATATTATGATTTAAATCATCGATCTGTAGAGTTTTAGGTTAGAGACTTTATATATGTAAAAGTCAGCCCAATGAATGGAGTAAGAAGATTTAGAAAGAAGGAAAGTTAAGTACAAGATATATTAGACTATTCAAGAAAATTGAAAGAATTAGAAAGTCTGCTTAGCATTTGTTGTTGCTCGAATAATTGTTTGAAGTTCATAATGTGTTTTATGTATCCTCTTTAAGGAATTGGGTTTCTGATGCTGTGAGCAATGTTTTTGAAAGTAAAATTGAATTGCGGTATAATTTGAGCTATAGTGAAGACCATGAAAGAATTATGGCCTATGATTGAGAAGTAAATATATTTCAATGTTTAAAGTGCAGTGGAAGCATAAATCTAATAGGAAAGTTACTTGGGAGAAGGAATCTGAGATTAGACAACTATATCCTGATCTGTTTGACTATGTTGTATATTAAAATATTGAGGGTGACATTTTTTTGATGATGGAAGATTATAATATCCACTGCAATAGTGTTCTGAATTGATCTAGTAAATATTGCATGTTTGTATTTCTACATTTTTTTATTTTATGAATATTTCTCTGTAATTTTGAATGCATCAATTTTGTCTTAGAGCGTGCCTTGAGGGTTTTGTGTGTGAAACTTTGCACTACAAGAAAGTTATGAATTTGCAGTGGATTTTTTTTTGTCGAAAATAGCGATAGATTTGTGACAAAAATTTTCAATGATTTTTTTGAGATGGATTTGCGACAAAATTTTTCATCACAAGATAAGTTATAATATAAATTAAAAAAAGGTGATATGTTGTATTTTGTCTCCACGGTCGTATGGAGAAGGGGCTGGCTTGTAAGAGAAGAGGATCAGGATTGAATCTTGGGCAGGATATGTGGCTCAAGCAGTCCGGTCAGGCGCAGGTAGCCGGTCAGGAGGGTGGTCAGTTGGTCAGCTGAGGGCAGCGGTCAGGCAGGCTTGGGTAGCCGATCAGGTGCGGTCAGTGGTCAGATGCGGTCAGTGGTCAGGTGGGCTCGGGCAGTTGGTCAGGCGGGCGGGCAGCCGTCATGCGAGCTTAGGAATGCTGCCAGTCAGGCTCAGGTAGCTTATATGGTTCAAATTTTTTATTTTTTATTTTTAATTTCTACCGCAAATCCACTACAATTTTGCTGCAAATATTTGCGGCAGATTTTTCTCCATCTCAAATAATTTTATGACAACTTTTTGAGACGGAAAGAAATCCACCACAAATCAATTTTTGAGATGGATTTTTCTTATTTTGTGACAATTATTTTTTGCACAAATGTGACTTTCCTGTAGTATTGCATGTCTAACTTTTTCTCTTAGGAGCATTGCAATGCTGTGTTGGGGAGCGATGTGGTACAGTGTTGTGAAAGCTTTAAATTTAAATTTTCAAAAATTTTCCTGTTGACCTAGAGCAATCAATAATTATTTTAGGAGTCATTATATGTCCAAATCACAAATCATCTTTGCTAGAACATTTATATTATTGTGCTTCAATTATCTTATTTTTTTTCATAATTTGTGGGCACTATTGAAATTTCTTAAGAAATCGGCACATATCTGTACAAGTGGGGTCATCGTTCTGCAAATAAATTTTATCAAAATTTTTTAAATAAAATAAGCTAATTTATAAATATTTTTTTATAATATTTGGTATCCCTAAAAGAATTTTTATGAATTTTTTTATTAAAAACTAATTATAATAATATTGCTATATATTATTTAATAAAAAAAGAAAATATTTAAAGCCATTATGGATTTATTAAATGCCATTTTCTTTTCGTTTATTCATTTTTCACCAAATAGAGAAATCCTAGGAGGATTAAGGATGACAGAGAGGAGAGAAAAAGAGAAAACCCTAGTTGTGAGCTACTTCGGGCTGTTTTCGATTGTCGGTTCAGTTGAAAAATTTGTTCGTCTCAATATAAGTCACATTATGTCCATATCAATTTTCAAAAATGCATAAGTTTTAACAAATTTTTTGATTAAAATTTTGTATATTTACATAGTTGGATAACTTTGCATAAAACTTTTACAATGTAACTTTTTATATGTTATAGAAATTACAATTATGAATATTTCGAATATTTTATAAAAATTTTATAACTGAGGTTTTGAAATTAGTGAGGTTTTTATTGAATAAAAAATTATCTAGATATTGAAAATAGTGGTGTAGTACAATAAAAGTCTTAAAATAATATTTTACACAATCCCTAATAATTTAATAATTTTCTAAAAATATGCATTTTTGTCAAGTAGGATTTTTTATTGTCTACCATTATACAACACTGTGCAATTTTGATACATGCTCAATTACTCTTTAATTGCTATAATGTGATTAAATTGTATCTGCTGGGAGTTATAAGGGGTCAGAATCCTTTGAACTTCTATTTGTGTCAAAAAATTGCTAGGAGTTATAAGGGGTCAAGATCCTTTAAGATTCTGTCTGAGATAGAGATGTAATAAATCCTTTAAGATTCTACCACGTATATATTCTGGTATTATAAGTATAAACAAAAAGGGAGTTATAAAGGGCTAGAATCCTTTGAGGTTTTGTTTGGGTCCAGGAAATATAATATGAATTTCAATTTATTTACTTATTTAGCATTGTTATTTAAATCAGAGAAAAATTATTATGCATTTATTACATCTCTTAGTATACTAATTTATTTAAACTGCTATTTTGATTTTTGTACAGTTATGGTTAGTTAAATTTTTAATTTCGTAGCTCTTGCTTGTAGCCATGTATTGTAGTGTAGATATTTATTTTGATGAAATGAAAAAAACCTGGTGGATGAGTTTATTTTCAGTATTTGAATGTTTTCGTAGCTCTGTAGTATGTAGTTAATTTCAATGAATATTGGAAAAAAATATGAAATAATTCCAAAACTATATCTTAGAATTTGTCTGTCACAGCTCAACACGATAGGACTTGTCCTGGTCGAGTTGGGTTGTTACAAGTGTTGGGGAGCGCTATGGTACTAAGCTTCTATAATTTTTCTTATGAAAGATGAGGAAAAGGAGAATTTTAGTGAGTAGCACTAGGGATGGCACAACGGTGTCATGTTCTTTATATGTCTAAGAAATTAGGAGCACTGCAATGCTGGGTGTCTAAGCGATGTGGCGTTGTTAAGTAAACTTATATATAAATATCAAGATGCACTAAATCTTTTTCAAAACAAAAATCTTGCAGTAAGAGTAGTTGGGTAGAGAAACAAATGGTGAGATCTTAGAATGAGAAAGTCCATTTCGATGGCATTTCTGGCGAAAGTTTTTTGCTGGAATTTTTGGCGGACAAAATTGTCGGAACGAGCGCTTCACAAATGATGAATATTGCTAAAAATTTTCGCCGGAAATCTGCCAAAATTTCATATTTTCCCTTGAAATTATGCGTTTTTCAACGAATTTGAGCCGCCGATAATGTGAGTTTTTCCTGTAGTGATCGAGCCAGCTCGAGAAATTATTTGAGTTGAGATACATTATATTTACCTTATCTTATTTTTAAATAATTCAGAATTTTTGGGGTTTTTTATTTATATTTAAAAATTTCAACAAAAAAGTGGGTAGATTCTAACATTTGGTAAACTTTCATTGCATAACTTTTGATATATTATAGCTTACAAGATTCTATACGTTTTGGAAGATTTTTGTGAATTTTCACCAGGCAGTTTTAATTCTATATAAATGTAAGCATTATAAAAAATATTCTAACACCAATAAATAGTATTGTAGCATAATGAAAACCTTGAAACATAGCAATGAATGTGTGATAATTTGGTTGTGATAAAAAATGTGAAAATTTATGTGCGTGTTTTTCTCAAATTTCTTTATGTTTTACAACTTGTAGAGCATTTTGTTGTGATAAGTCTGATACAATTTGTTATATTTAAAAATACAATTATTTCTATGCTTATATGTTTGAAATGCTTGAATTGGAGAAGTTCTGAAGATCGGGAGTTTTGATGAGCTGTTCTGTGGTGTTAAGTATTAGGAGTTAAAATGGTCAGCTATCTTATATATATACTAGCATAGGAAGTCATAAAGGTATGAATTCTAAATTCTAATATATATTAGGAGGTATAAGAGCCTAAGGGAAATGAAGTGATTTGTTCTAAACAACTAATGTGATGTATTTAATATTTTTATTTGTGATGCGTTATGTTTATTGTTTTTAGTTCTGTTATATGTCCAGTGTTCTGAATTGTTAGGTCTACTATGATAAATTGTAGATTCCAACACTATTTTGCGAAATACATTAATGTTCTGCTCTTTAAACATTCTATTGAGGGTTTTGAACATATAGTTTATTTTGTCTTTTTGTTATGTTATGCTTAAATTATATTTTTTTGTTTATTAAAAATTTAGTTAGGTTCTTTGTAGCCTATTAAGTTATGATTTTCTTATGCCTGCTATCTTGCAACTGCTTCATGTTAGGTCAAGGGAAAAGGATATGTTGACTAGAGAGAGAGATTGCAGACTCTGATCTGTCTATATAAATACTTTGTAAGAGATTTTGGTGGTCATGACTTTTTCAGTTCAGTATTGTTTTCTTCTGTGGCATGTACTGTTTGTAATGATTATTTTGTATATATTTTTGAGATAAATGAAAAGTTATTTGATGAGTATTTTTTGTAATTATTGGAGTAAATTAGTAGCTCTAAAATATGTAAATAACTGAAAATTTTGAAATTTTTTTTAAATATGTCTTGAAAAAATCTATCCTACTATAGTTCAACACGATAGGATTGTTTTATATTTGAGTTATATCGGATTGAGTTGTAACATGTATTTTTTATGTTTTTAAAAGATTTATGTATTAGATAAGTAAATAATGAATTTTAAGATGTTAGATGTGTAGATACAAGAGTTTAAATTTATAAGTAGTAAATCCCCTTAAAATTTATTTAGTATTAATTTTACATGTAAAATAATATTCTGAAATATGAGAGAGAGAGAGAGAGAGAGAGAGCCGGAAAAAATGTGAGAGAAACCGGCCGGTGCATGAAAAAATAAATAGCTTAAAAAAAACCGAAAATGACGTGTTCCGTCTATTAAAACAGAAAGCTTCTAAAAATTTATCCCTATATTTATACTATCATCTCCGACGATCGATCGATCTATTTCCTCTCTACATATGAGGAAGCTTTGCCCAAATCTAGAGCGAGAAGATGCCCTTGACACCGTCCTCGAGGTTCCTCTACCGGAGGAGATGTTTCCCAACTGGAAGGGAGGCGGCGGATGTGGGAAGGGAGGATCGTCGTCGTCGTCGATCGGCCAAGACAGTCACTACGCTTGGCTCAAGTCGCAAGCCTTCGACAAAGCCACCGACACCCCGCCGCAGAAGCTTTCCGGCCGTACCGCCGAGCTGCAGCTCCTCCTCAGCGTCGTCGGCTCGCCGCTCATCCCTATGCCCGTGCCCTTCGACACCGCATTCAATAACCGCTCTGTCCGCGAATCCTCCATTGTAAATCCCAACTCTTTCATTTGTTAATTGTTTTTTGAGCTTGTTACAATTTGATAAAAAAAAAAAAGAATATTTAGATCGAATAATGATATAACGTATATCTTCATGTTTTATAAAAAATTCTAAATGATTCTTTTTAATTTTATACGGACAGAAAACCCATTTTTTTTTTGTCTATTTCAAATCGTTAGTTAAGTTACCATATCATTTTATTTCACGTATCTAATATAAAAAATTTTAATATTATATTTCTATCATTTATATAAAATTTTAATATCAAATATATCATTTCTATATCTCATTCTTATCACCCATACTATTCTATAAACTTTAATATTACATTTCATGCACCCATATTTGCTCTATGAGTAATATTAAATTTTTAGGTGTTAGATATGTAAATAACATAAAATAAAGTAGTATATATGTAAATCCCCCAAATTTTAAATTATGTTGGATATTATTTGATTAAATAAATTTTGATATAACTTATAGATCTCAAAATATTTGGATTTTTATTACTTAAGTCAGAAATTGACTCTAATCAAGATAGATGGGTCGGTGCGCCTGATCATCCATACTCTTAGGCTGCACATCAACAACTATTGATGCTAGAAAGCGCTAACACATTATATTAGGAATTAATGGACATCAATATCTACTATCTCCATCGTTTGAAGTCTAACCGTTATCGATGTTTGGCATCCATCTTCTTGGCATCCAATATCTCATATTAAAAAACTAAGGCTTCGTTTGGGACGACTTTTTAATTGCTTCTTAAAACGGAGTTTTAGTAAAAAATTAAAAATTTTTAGCTAAAACTTCATTTTAAGAAGCAATAAAAAAGTTATCACAAACGAAGCTTAAATAGAATGCCTACTATAGATCATCATTGACATATAGTTGCCACCACTTTATGCCAATTGTTGATTGATATTGATGCTCATCGATATCATATGCTGACCTTCTCAGTCTCTTAGTCAGGAGCGGAACCCTTTATAAGTGAGAAGGGGCAATTGCCCCCCCCCCCCCCCCCCCCCCCCTAAAAAAATTATTATATATGTTTTAAGCTTTATTTTAAGAAATTTTAGGCAATTGCCCCACTTAAAACTTTTAAAATACTATGATCTTTAGGCAATTAACCCCCGCATAATTAAACACATTATAATTAAACACATTATATAGAGGTGTTATTGTTAGGAAAATACAATCAAAATTTTATTTCGGGGGCGCTGCCCCCGGAAACCCCCGCAGGGGCGCTGCCCCTTGACCACGCCAGGGGGCGCTGCCTCCTGGGACCCCCGACATATTTGCGAAGCATATGACGATCAGTTACTTATAAGCTTGCCCCCCCTGAAAATTAAGGCCAGTTCTGCCCCTGCTCTTAGTACCTCATTCTATCAAAAGAACAATCAAGTTAATTATTGAATGTTACCCGAACATTCTTGTTTATTTTGCTCAACATTTACTAATGATCGTCATTTGTCATTAGTTTTTTCATTCGCATGATCTTTCCTTTCATTAGAAGATTGGCCAAGTCAGACGCTCACTGTTACTCAATTTTATTGTTCCTTGCCCATCGTCGTACAATGCCTTCCAATGATTAATTAACTCTCAATATTTGCTACCCATCGATATCCGGTACTAATCTTATTAGCATCCAAAGTTCTAGAGGTAATCAAAATGCCAATAGTCGACATTCAATATCCATCAGTTGATCTCCTATTCTATGTAGAGATTGACCATACCAATTGTTCTTTGATTTTGATGTGTATAACATCAAACATGGCCATATACTTAACAACACCTATTACCATCTTAGGAGACATCTCCATTAATTTAAGTCTTTTATATTGTATTAATACCCTCCCTAGTCTTAGGAGACATCTCCATGCTTATATTTATAGATACGATAAATAAGAAACTACATGTTTATATGTGCAGCAAGCCTCTACGGCTAAGTACATACTCCAGCAATACATAGCGGCGACCGGCGGGCAGGCGGCACTAATGTCGGTGCAGAGTATGTATGCGGTTGGGAAGGTGCGGATGAGCGCGTCGGAGTTCCACATGGGCAACGATAACTCCGCCGCCGTTCCTCCGTCCATAACAAGGAATGGCAAAGGGGAGATCGGAGGCTTCGTGTTATGGCAGAAGAACCCCGAGCTCTGGTTCTTCGAGCTCATTATGGCCGGCTGTAAGATGAGCGCAGGCTGTAATGGCAAGCTCGCCTGGCGCCAGTCCACCACGGAGCAATCTCACGCTTCCCGTGGCCCGCCGCGTCCTCTCCGGAGATCTCTACAGGTTCTGTTAACAATGACGTTGTTTTTCAATTTTCATAGCAATAATGATCTTACCAAAAAAAAAAAAGTCAATCTCATATTCTCATGTGACATATTTTATATGAATTTTTTTTATCTCTGCCCAAACTATTGCATCCGGGAATATTCATGATGGTAGAAAAATATAAAGTTTAGCATTTTAATCTTGTACGATTATCTAACACACAAACAGATAGAATAGAGAGGTGTAATAATCATAAAAGACATCAGAATTTTTACGTGGGAAACCCCAAAAAGAGAGGAAAACTATGGGGTCTTGCCTAGTTGAATAGATTCCACTAGTGTTGGTGGTTGATTACAAATAATACTTTTCCTAGAAGGAGGGCGCTGGCTCAATGTAGCAAATACACATTGTTCAGAGCACATTACATAATTGGAGAACAACATAACAACGATTCTTAAGAGAGTGCAGGCCTATTTGTTTGGTCTGTTGAGTCGTGGTGTCGTAGTTGGATGATGGTGATCGAAATGGCCATAGTTAAATGACGATGCTCAAAGGGACCATAGTCGGCGGGCGACGGAGGTCGGAAGGATTGTAGTCGACCGGACAACAGGCTTTGCAAGGATCGTTGTCGGCAGGACAATGGTCGTAGGAACTACGTACATACGCAGTCGGCGGGTGACAATGATTGGAGGAAGGCTCGTTAGTGGCTTCCATATGGAGGCCCGATGGCGACAATCGACTAGAGGTTTAGCAGCAGCGCCCTAGTGGCACGGATTTGTCGACGGTGGTATCAGGGTGGAGCTCCAGGATTCTTCAAGCTCCAGAGCTCTTCTCTTCTTGCACTTTTCTCTCCGCCCTCATTTGAAGAATGAGAGACTATTTATAATTTTTTTGGGAGTGGCATCCTCAATAAATATGAAGAAGATCCAGGATAGATTTGGAGTGTTCTATCAGATAGCTCACAGTGATTCTCATAATCATAGAGTGTTTATCAATTAAGCATTTAAATGCCTTAATGATGTCAGGATTCGACAATCTTAGGCTTGTTGGATTCGTCTCGTTGAGCCATCGATTTGACTATAATCATGTCATATTTGGATATCATTTGCTTATCCAATGAATGCTTTGAAACTTCCAAAAGTGTTTTGGTCCATTGATTTGGGCTCATTTGGGCTTGGATTCAACTAATTTGGTGTCATTGGATTCATCTTCTTGAGATATTTAATTTGACTATAAGCTTGCTGAAATCAGAGTTTGGATGATCCCAAATTTTAATTTAGAAAATTTCAACTTAGGTGTGCCTCAAGATTCGTACTCGATCAAATCAATTTTTGGTGACGTATCAACTTATATACCTCATGATGATAGGGCTGGAGAAATATGACTACAGTTTATTTTTCTAGGAAAAATATGTTTGAAAGTTTAGCATGGATCAAAATACCATTCATTTTTTACTTCAAAATATTTATTTAAAGTATGTTGGTTTGAATAAGGTTGAAGCCATATTTGAGAAAAATCCGAAGCCTTGTTCTTATCAAGTGTATTCAAATGGGATTCAAATGTAATTCCAACCTTTCATGAACGAGGTTCAAACAATTTCGAATATAGTTTGAAAAGGATTTAAATGAGTAGATACAACATAGTTTGTTCCAATAGCTTTAGTCGAGCATATAATAAGATTGATACAACTTTTTGAAATCACAACAATTAAAAAAATGTAATAGATTATAAGATAGTTACAAACAAAAAAAAAGTAAAAGAAAGAGATTATAAGGTAGTCACAAAATAGTGTATAATAGCTATAATACAATAGAAAGCTATTACAATAAATATGACAAAACAAATTATAAGATAGATAGTGGAGTATAAACCAAAACTTTGTAGGAAAAGCTATCATTTCTGATGAAAATTTCCATTGGTAATGCGTACAATTTCGTTGGAAATTTCATTTTCCAATTGATAAATATCCAATGCTAAGATCCCCATAGGAAACATTTTTCGACATATAAATTTTCACTAAATATAATTTTCGATAGATTTTTGAAGGAAATACTAGACAAGTAAAATCTATCATAAAATTTTTTTTTCGACAAGTCACTGGAGCATATTGTCCCGTCGGAATCATCGATAGTTTTTCGACAGACCTGACCACTAGAATTTTCGACAGCCACGCTCGCCGGAAAATTGTTTATAATTCCAGTGGCACAATATCCGTCAAAATTACAATCTCAAATGCATATTTTTTTTGTTGATTTAGCATCGGAACACTCTGTATCATCACTTCTCACAAAAAATCAGCTGGAAATCTATACCAATATTGAAAAAAAAAATTATTTCTAAGCAACTATTCATATCAAACAACATAACATTACATTTAACAAAAACATGCATATACATTTTATTCCAACAAAGTATTTGTATCTATTAATATTACTGATACGTCATCGGAAAATTATCTTGATCGGGCACGAATCTCGAGGAAAAACTCAAGTTGGAAACTTCCAAAATTTATTCGGAGACTATTTAAACTCCGATTTCAGCAAGCTTACAGTCGAACTGAGCGTCTCGGAAATACGAATCCAACAACACCAAATTCGACTCAATCCGAGCCCAAACGAGTCCAAATCAAGTACCCTAAGTGCTGTTGGAAGCATCAAACAGCAATTTGAGTTACCAAACGGTCTCCAATTTTGACGAGCTTATAGTCAAATCGAGCGTCTCGACGAGACGAATCCAACGAGCCCAAGATCGTAGAATTCTGATATCATTAAGACCTTTAAATGCTTGATAAACGGTTCACGATCAAGGGATTCAATATCGGCCGTTCATCCGGATCACTCCTTATTTGCCCTTGATCCCTCATCTATTTACGGGCTATGCCACTCCAGAAAAACTATAAATAGCCCCTCATTTCTCTTAAGAAGGGAACCCAAGCCAATAAGAGAAGAAGAGAAGAAAGAGAAGAAGAAGAGGAGAGAAGTCTAGGAGGGAATAACTCCTCCTCGACCACCGCCGGAACACCGCCGGAACTCCGCCGGAACACTGCCGGAACACCACCGAAGCACCACCAGGCGCCCGAGGGACGCTGGAGCTCTGCCCGACACGGGAGCAACGTCGGAATTCTGCCCGACGCCGGAATTCTACCCGACGCCGGACTTCTTTCTAAGTGATGCCGAACTTCTTTCCAAGTGACGCCGGAATTCTGCTCGACACCCCGAATGACGTCGGAACTCTGCTTGTCCTTGTAACTGATACTCATTGTAATCTGATCGTCCTGAATTTAAAGGACGGATCAGCCTCGTGTACTTCAAACGACACTAGTGGAACTCTTTCAACTGGGCGTGGCCCCGTGGTTTTTTCCCTTTCCAGGGTTTTCCACGTAAAAATCCTGGTGTTACTATTTCGATTCTGTTTGTGTGCTGAATATACGTACAACGCTGAGACGGGAAATTAAAATCTATCGCCGCGTATATTTGAGTCCGCAACAATTACCAATTTAGAAATTTTATATAAATAACGTGCATTTCAAAAGCAATTAAATTATCAAAAAGTTAGAACATCAATTGTTTAATTATTGTTAACATTTTAAACTTATACAAGCGAATAAAAATACAAGAGAACCAATCAATTTTTATACCCTCACTCTCCTCAGCTGCTTGCTCCTATTTTTGACACAAAGCTTTGTAATTTAGCTTGCATTGGTGCTTGCATCTCAACTTGCATTGTCTACATGCGTGCATCTTAACTTGCATTATCTATATGCCTGCATTCATTTCTTCTGCTAGTGCAACAACCTTCTTAATGGTGTTGTTTGTAAAGCTTGTTGTGGGGAAAATTATGACGTGCAGAGTTCAGATCGGGACAACCGTCCGATTACTGGATATACTCAGTAAACTAAATGGTTGTCCCATCCGGACTCCGCATGTAATAATTTCTCCTGCTGTGGTGTAGGATTGAGCTTCATATGCAAAAGCTTGTGAGTTAAGCCATAAACCCTCTTTATATTCCTCCTTTTTGAGACCATAAATTATAGTTTGATTATTGTGTTAATTCAAGAGAGGATCCCTCACCTATAGAAGTTTGACTTTACGAATCATGAAGTCGTATATAGGCCTCCTAAAATTATGAAATATAGTTAATAATTATTATATACATAATTTTAAAAAATTATTTATTCTTATGTAGGGTTTTTGTGATTTAAGTTTATCCCACTATTGATTATCATGTTACTAATGCGTGTATGTATGATTCTCCACAATAGTAGGTTCTCTTCCAAGTACTTCATTTTGTAAATAAAAATAGAAACATAATATAATTAATTTAAAATAAAAGCCAAAAAAAAAAAAAAACTAATCATCATCTATGCTCAGTGTGAGGAACTAAACTGCTTGCATGACTGGAGCTGCCTAAACCCCCACAATCAAAAACCTGATTTTATTTATTTTCTCCCTCTTTTTGTATAAATAGGGCTTCCCCAAGATATGTATGAATTAGCTAGTTTCTCTCACCTATCCATAACGATCGCTCACCTGATTTGCAAATATTGCAGAATTTATCAGGTAGACAAGTTGAATCTTATTTGTCAAATGTGTTCTTAATTTTGTCATTATGTTGAGATAGCATCCTAAATCTTTTTGTAGTTTAAAAATAAGTTATGATTACAATATGGGCATACTTAATTATTGAATTTATTATATGATTTACGTCATCTTTACATCAAACTCATGGAATCACGTACAAATCACAAACATATACGAATATTTTTTCCCAAAAAATATAAATAGTATCAAACTTGCTCCCTATGATATCTTTGATTTTATATGTGGCCTATTTAGGGGAACTGAACCTTTTAAAAAATCCATACACACACACAGAGCCTCTAAAAATTCATATATTCACCTAGAAGAAACCATTATGCACAAATCAAATTTAAGGTGTTGGAGTTTGCCTAAATCAAATGGGTGAAAAAGAAAAATTATGAGATATCATCACTTCTCCCTTTTTTCCTTCACACGGCCTCCTCAGAAGAATTTAAGGTGTTCGCCGAGTAGCCGAAGCCACTAAATCAGCAAAGCTATTGAATCGTGAAGCTTATGAGTATGGCCAATCCTCTTTCTCATGCGTAATACATTGCATTTCACAATAGGTTTGCATCGAATTTTGACTCTTCGATTTCCTACTTGTCAACTGGATCGCAACCTTGTCGCTCTCTCTTTCTCGCTGCAGCGCTCTCTATGCCACACTTGCATCTTGTGATGCCCTAAGTTCCGATTCAACACTTAAAGGCAGGATCTTTCCTTAATGGAGGAATGACGTCCGGGTTAGTTGAGTCAGACGATTCGACTCTTCTTGTATCAGGTTATTACAACACAAATGGGAGGAAAAAGATAGTTTGGGAAAAATTATTTATTTATTTCTAGCAAATTAGTTTGTCGGAAATAAGTGCAAGATTACAAACGTACCAATCCACCAAAAATCATCAAATAAAATTTCGATGGTTCTTCTGTTGGAAGTACAACCATAATTTTTGGCTATATATATTTTCAATACTTTTTCCATAAATCTCTCACTCTCTCTCTCACTCACTCTCTCTCTCTCTCTCTCTCTCTCTCTCTCTCTCTTTATGTAGCGAAAGCTATAATGCATTAAAATGCCAAGCATTACATCAATGCAAGATAAATCGATGATATCACTTTAACAATTATCTTAAATCTAAATAATTACAATATTATTACAATAAGAAGAAGAGCAAAGCAAAAATTGTTACAAAAATGATGGGCACTTGATCCTATAAGTATCTTGGGTATGGCCTAGCTTCTTCCCATTAGCTACACTTACATTGCCCTGCATGACTGCATCTATCTCCCCCCCTTTGAGGGCCTTTAACTCTTCTCTAGAAGATCACTCTTCGGCTCCATAATTGGGGGTAGCACAATAATGCTTTTTATTTCTTCTTAAATCTCTTAGGTGTCATCATTTTCAACTAGATATATATTTTTAACATATGAAGCTCATCTTGCTTCTCACATATATAACTTTGAACATAAGTTGCAATATTTAACACCTTGATTCCTTGTTGCAACTAACATATATTCGCATGGGAGACCAATATCGACACAAAATTGCATGTACATGTCTGCTCCAACAAATCAAAATCACCACTAAGGTAATTATCATGGACATGTAGTTCAAGTTTATTAATGGGGCAGACATTCAAACTTTCAACCTTATATAGGAACTTTCCTGATGCATCCTCATTTTTTTTAGCCAGTATTATTTTTACATTCAAGGCAATGTTGTGTATATGTAAGAACTATTTCTATATTGTGTTCTCGTAAAAAAAAAAGAAAAAAAATTGTGGATTGGAGCTTGCATTCTTGCTAAATTTATTAAAGTTCTCAACAATATCATTTATCATTAAGTTGTATAGGTTCTAGGGATCGAAGCTAACTTTATTCTTTAGATAAGTAGTTATGGTTGAGTCTTTAACATGTATTTTGTCAAATTTATCTATAATTTAACTCTTATATAAGCCTTGAAAGTCAATTGATATTTCTCATAATAGCTATCAATTTTGAACTTTATCATGATATTCATTGCTACATGATGATTATAAGCTCCATAATATGCCTTTAGAAAGATGTCATAAATCATTGGCAATACTAATAAGTCTATTATAAATAAACACCAAGTTTTTAACAATTTATATTGACTCCCTTACTCTGGTTATAAAATAAACATGCAACTTAATATATTTTTAGTTAACTATTGTAAATATCATTAGGTGAATTTATTGTGTATTTAGAATTGTTTAATCCACACTTAATGTAGGTTGATATGTACTTTTGAAGCCTTGAATATAAACAACCAAAGAAAGTAAACATAATTGAAACATCTTTTACTGTAAAGTTGAAGATTATCCCTCAATTTTTTTTTTTTCGTGTGGTACAACTAAATAAGAAGATAACTTCTAAAAGGATATTTTGGTGGACCCTCTTACATGAATGATAGCTTTTTCACGATACGACCAATCCTACTTATATGATAAATCAATATCATTGTCTCACTTCATATTCAATATGAACATATTTGACTTCAAATTATAATAAAATCTAACGAACTTCTCATTGATTACATATCTAATGAGCTTTTATTGACCTTTTCAATGGTCTTTTAATCTAATATCCAAAGTGTATGTGAGTTATAATTAGGTTCCTAAGGTTGCCAACTTCTTAGCTTGTAACATGAGCATTTCTTTGAATTGTAACTAATATATTATACTTCTTTACTGATTTCTTCACCTTAATTGAAATTTCCCTTTCATCTCATAGAGATGGAAAATCCTCTTTTAACTTTTATTTGCTCTAAAAAATCTATGCCCGTTATTAATAAATTGAGTACAAACTCGAGCATGAAGCCTTTGTATTAGTGACCATTGAATTTTATATACTTTAGGCACTTACCATTATATGATAGGAGTTATTCATATGCTGTCCAAATCTTGAATTGTTACTTGTATCCCCATGGTACATTAAATATCAAAAGACCTCGCCTGCTTTTTTAATTGAGCTTCATCGGCACAATTTATCTAACCATGCTGAGTGAAGAAACCTCGAAAGAAATGATGATTACAACGATGCATAAAATTGCAATGCGGAAGGAATCAATGTTATCCTTCTTATACAATAGGGATATAAGAGAATAATATTTTGGTATGAAATAAACTTTTAAGTATATTTTTTCGAAAAAATAAGCGGTGGATATATATTTCCAATTGCGCCTATTGTGAGGCATACAAAGTTGAAGTTCCATTTTATATAAAAAATGATTAGATATATATGATGTTGACTTACACCATGAATTTTGTTTTAAATAGGGTCTATCATATGTATATTTTATTAGATAGAGGAATCATTTCCCCTGAGATGAAAAATAAGAAAATGACTAAGTCAAATAGGAGAGAAAAGCTCTAAATACTATTAATAAATTTATACTTAAATTCTTGAATTCTAATAGATTTTAAATAAATTTACATTATTAATTTTGAAAGAGAAATATCTGAGGTCATCTTAGAATTAATTAAAAATTTTTCCTTTAAATGATTAAGCATAGCTTTTGAGTCATTTATGGAATTGAGTCCAATCCAATTTATAAATAATTTTAATTTGGGTGGGCACTAAAACTTCGTTTGGGACGGCTTTCTTCCTACTTATTAAAGCAATTTTTTAATACAAAAATTAAAATTTTTATACTAAAAAATTATTTTTCCAAACGAAGCTTAAGTTTTCATTTGGAACATCTTTTTTATTGATTTCTAAATCAACTTTTTAGTACAATTTTTTTTTGAATTAAAAATTTTTTTGCTAAAAATTTGCTTTAGAAAGCAAAAAGAAAATTGTCCCAAACAAAGCCTAGGTATTGAGAAATTATTTTGTGTAGTCACTGGACGATGTCCAAAGGCGAATCAGGATGTGCCACATCATTTTTTTTCTGTGTATCGGTGTTGTGTACCGCTGCGTACCGAATGATATGGCACATCCTGATTTACCTCTTGACCGTCCAGTAACCACAGAGAATAATTTCTCCTAGGTATTACGCTTATAGAAAAAAAATAAACTCTAACACTATGTTCATAGATTAGATATATTAATGTAATTTATAAATTATAATACGTATAAATAAAAATAAAAATTTAGATATTAGAGTGGCATAAAAATTATTAAGATTTTTTTTCATTTTTTATTTCTTTTAACTTTGAAACGCGATGCACTGTAGTTCTGACTATTAGGATGCTGCAGGGCCTAGACCCGCGCTCAACGGCTAATCTCTTCGTCGACGCAGTCTGCATCGGCGAAAAAATCGTAAACGGCGAGGAATGCTTCATCCTAAAGCTCGAAGTCAGTGCCAATGTCCTCAAATCCCGCAGCGCATCCAGCTTCGACATTATCCGCCACACCGTATGGGGCTACTTTAGCCAACGAACTGGCCTCCTTATGCAGCTGGAAGACTCCCATCTCCTTCGTATGAAATCCGGCGGCGGCCGCACCTCCGCCTCCACCCAGATCAGCTGCAACAGCATCAACAACGATTCTTCCATCTTTTGGGAAACTTCTATGGAATCCATCATTGACGACTATCGCTACATTGATGGCATCAATATCGCTCACAGTGGCCGAACCGTCGTCACTCTCTTCCGATACGGCGAGGGATCGGTTAATCATAAGCGCCGGTTGGAGGAGTGTTGGACGATTGAGGAGGCCGATTTCAATCTGCATGGCCTTGCGATGGATTATTTTCTTCCGCCGTCGGATCTTAAGGTCGATTGCGACTAGGGTTTGTGAGTTGTTTTTTTTTTCCTTTTTCGATTAGTTGATTTTCTTGTTATGCCGTACTTTTAATTGCTCTGATTTTTATCTTTTCATTTTAAGGAATTAGGAAGCAGTGGAGAGGGAGGAACTGTATAGATGGAGAGCGGGGTTTCCATTGTTTTTATTCGTTTTCATGTTACACCTATAAAGGATTTGTAAGTTAAATCCAGAGTTTGGAGAACTTAGTGAGAAAGTGTAACTCATTATTTGTTGAATTGATATTGCGATGCAATTCATTCATACAGAAGAGTATAAAATAGTACAGATTAATAGCATGTGTCTAGAAACAATAGAATAGCGAGGCTGTGAGCTATGCTCATTTATTAATTTTTCTTACCTGTACTAGCTAGTCTACATTTTGAAGCTTTTGACGAAAGCATTTCAAGTTCAGCATTAAAGCTCAGGTTCTTCTCTCTATCTTATTTATCTGTTGACAATTGAATCAGAGGTTATTAAAGAAGCAAAGCTCAAATCTTTGAGATGCTAACTCTATATTTTCATTATGAATTGCTCTCTCTCTCTCTCTCTCTCTCTCTCTCTATACTTAAAATTCTGATCCAATATTATAAATTCTACAGTGGAGCAGCTGCTCTGTGAGATTGATTGCTGGATGTTTTACACTGTTTGATGGAGGTTTTAGAATTTTATTTTGCTAGCTAGGCTGCTATCCCCATCTGCTTTAAAAGGCATATAAAATTGTGTTTGCTCATTTTATTCACTGGCATGGAGAAGAACTTGATATCTTCCAAGTTTTAACAATAATACCAGCTGCTACCTGCAGCAGGTTAATGATACTGAAACTGCAAATTGAAATAGAGCAGAGACGATGAGGAAAACTTCTATATTCATTTCCATGGTTTCAATAAAAACAGTACCAGAATATATACATCAGTTAGACGCTCAAGCAATGGCCTAGATGATTCTGTTACATATATCAATGGTGAGAAATAAATGCTGAAAAAGGTAGCTGATTGCAATCATCAGAGTAAGTGGCCACATGAGGAAATTAGAGAAAACGCTTATCTAGGCTAGGAGGCTTGCTTATCACCCTCCCACAAGTTAACTATCTTCTCAGATATAGTTAACTTGTTCCGCAGCAGTAAAAACTTAATAATAGGTAAGGATTTTATAAAAATATCTGCAAATTGATCTTGGGTATGCACATGTTGAATGATAATAGTATTGTTTTTAATGCAATATCTAATAAAGTGCAAATCAATTTCAATGTTTTTAGTGATGGCATGAAAAATAGGATTATTGGCAAGAGCAATTGCTAAGATATTATCACAATATAAAGGAGTAGGAGAGGAGGGTAGCTTAATTTAATGAAGCAGCTGACGTAGCCAAATGAGATCTGTAACTAAAGCTATATATTCTGATTCTTTAGAGGATTGATCAACTATCTTTTGTTTCTTAACTTGCCATGAAGTCAGTGTATTTCCAAGATAAATACAAAATACAATAGTAGATTTTCTATCAGTTGGGTCTCCAATCCAATCAGAATCAGAATAAGTAGAGAGCGTCAGATTTCCAGGATAATAGGTAGATTGAAAAACAAATTACCTTTGATGTATCTAAGAAGGTGTTTGAGAAGTTTATAATCGATTTCCATTGGTTAATGCATGTGCTGACAAAATTTATTAACTGAATATGCAATATCTTGACTCGTGATGGTTAAATATTGTAAAAAGCCCATGATATGTCTTTATTGGTTCAGATTGGAAGCTGGCACCAAGGAATGTTCATTAGAATTTAGTTTAGTGGGCAAAGGCATTGAAATCAGCTTGTAGTTAGTCATGCCAGCACGGTGCAGCAATTCAGCAACATATTTGGATTGTGAAACTGTAAGAGATGTAAACCGTTTGTAAGAGATGTCACATGCATTACAAGAAAGTATTAAATAGTACCAAGATTTTTCATATTGAAGTAGGTGTATAAGCCTGAAAGTAATTGTTGAATTTGTTGCTCATCAATCTCAGTAAGAAGAACATCATCAACATAAATGAGAATATATATAGTAGTTGAGTTCTTATGATAAAATAATAAAGAGGGATCGACAAAGATTTGTTGAAAACCAATATGCAGTAGATAATTGGAAAAGGTTTCAAATCATTGACGTGATGATTGTCTTAAGCCACATATGGACTTTTTGAGCAACCAAACATGATTTGGATACTGAGAATCTTGAAAACCTGAAGGCTGAGACATATTGAGACATATAGACCTTATCCTTTACCTTGTAAAAAGGCATTTGATACATCCAACTGCATAGTATTCCATTTAAACTTGGCCGTTATAGTGAGAAGAATGCGGATTGTTGGAAACGTTGCAACTGGACTAAATGTATCAAGATAATCTAAACCATATTCTTGATGACATCCTTGAGCGACAAGTCTAGCTTTGTGTTGGTAGCATAGCCAATAAATATATAGGGAAGTGATTTGGCTTCAATTTTGTGCTTAGAATATGGAGTTAAACATGGATAACACAAATATCCAAAAAATTTGAGATGGTTATAATTTGGACGTTGATTGTGTACCAATTAGAAAGGTGAAGCTTGTCTTGTAGACAATGATGGTAACTGATTTATAAGATAAACAACAGTAAATAAAGTGTCAACCCATAGTTTTAAGGGAAGTTTAGCCTCTACCATCAAAGTTCGAGCTGTTTCAATAATATGCCTATGCTAGCATTCAACCAAGCTATTTTTCTTTGAAGTGTATGGGCATGTAATGGTGAACTATATCACATTCATGAAGGAAGGTTTGGAAATTAGTAGATAGATATTCACCGCCACCGTCAGTATGACAAACTTTGATTTGTTTATTAAAATGACGTTCAACAAATGCTTTGAATTGAATAAATTTAGAAGAAGATTCAAATTTTTGACGCATAGGATATACCGAACTAAAACAAGAAAAATAATCCACAAATAAGATATAATATTTAAAACCTTGCATAGATAAAATTGGGGAATGTCCCTATACATTAGTATGTATTAATTCTAATGGTTAACTTGAACAAGAATTGGAAGTAGGGAAAGGTAATTTGTGACTCTTTGCAAGTGCACAATCATTACAATGAAATGTTTTAGAGAACATTGAACCAGAAGTCGCTGGATGCATGACCCAAACTGCGATGCCACAACTGAGAAGAAAAGGAAGCAACCAGAAATGCAGATTTTGGAGAAGAGCTTGAAGTAGGATGATTAATTGGATAGAGCCCACAATGACAGGGACGTTGGAGAAGCATGTGATTGCTCTTCAAATCCTTGGTTTTGTAGCCTGTATCATCAAACACAATGGAACATAGATTGTCAAATGTAAGTTTAATTTACTGAAAGAAAGTTATGAGAGAGTGGAGTAAAGAGCAACTGCTAGATTTTGATCCACAAGTATACATGTAGGATAACTTGGATTAGGAATGATCTCACCAGCGTCATTAGTTAGTTGCCTTTGTGGTTTTGGAGTTGACCCATCTAAATACCAATCAATATTATTTGCAGTAAAAAGCTTTAGAATCTGAGATTTCTATAGCGGATAGTTTTCCGCCGTTAGCTGAATGTTAAGGACAGATTTGACATTTGTCATGAGAAATTTGAGTTGTGTCGGATTGATATATCACACATTTTGATGAGTGATTCATTTTGAAGTGCTGTTGAAGAAGTAGAAGAGGAGGACTGCCATTGCTGTAAACAATTGAGACAAAACAGTAAGGAGAAAACATTTATGAGGCTAGTGCTTTGATACCATGTTAACAATAATACCAGCTACTATATGCAGCGGGTTAATGAAACCGAAACAACAAATGGAAATAGAGCAGAGAAGATGAGGAAAACTTCTATATTCATTCCCTTGTTTTCAATACAAAGAGTACCAGAATATACATCAGTTAGATGCTCAAGCAAGGGCCTAGATGATTCC
The DNA here is from genome assembly GCA_019925795.1 of Dendrobium chrysotoxum. Lineage (NCBI taxonomy): Eukaryota > Viridiplantae > Streptophyta > Magnoliopsida > Asparagales > Orchidaceae > Dendrobium > Dendrobium chrysotoxum. The sequence continues at coordinate 21,832,778 of CM034305.1, forward strand.
ATTACATATCAACAGTGAGAAATAAATACCGAATAAGGCAGCAGATTGCAATCATCAGGGTAAGTGGCCACACGAGGAAATCAGAGAAAACACTTTTCTAGGCTAGGTGGCTTGCTTATCTTCAAGATTTAACTGTTGTTTGCAAGTAAGACTGTTTTCTTTTGAGCTGTTTACATTATGACTATTTTCTTATGAGATGACTTTAATATGCAGGTAGAGTTTATCTACAAGAAGATTCGTTCTAGCAAACAATTTTTAGCTGCTTTTTTGCTGCCACCAACCTACCAAATATGCAGTACAATAACATCATATCGACCATCATAATATATAAGGATAACCATTCAAATAAATAAAATGCGAAATGCGATCAAGTAAACCTAATGTACTATAGTTACGAATATCTAACACTCAGAATCGTCATGTAAATTTGAAATGCCATATTGTAAAAATGTTGTCTAATGTTTACAATAAAAAATCTCAAAAATCTAAAATACAAGGAAAAAAAGAGTAAAATTCCTAGTTGTGGTCATCTGATACGTCTTAGAAGTAAAAACGGCGAAGAAAGAAGATAGCAACTGCAGAAATACTCCAACAGTGGCTGATTTTTTTGGATTATAACTTCAATACGAAATCAAGATACAATGATCTATGATTAGAGAGGTAGATCGTCTCTCCCAAATAATCTAGACACCGCTAGAAAGTCCTCATAGAAAAAGACTACAGCAAACTCAATAAAAAAATAACCCTAATGCAAAATAACTAGCTCTTAAATGAGCTATTTCTATTCAAAAAAAAAAAAAAAGAAGCTGTTTCTATTTAAAAAAAAGAAAAAAAAAGCTATTTCTATTGCCCCCCCCCATTAATTCCCTCTATTTTGAATTAAAATTGGCATTAAACAACAATTAATTTTCTTCCTTATTGCTTCTTCGTACATATGGAATCATAGTTTTGTTGGGCCCCACAAGAGGGCTGAACCTTCCCAGGTCCCGCCCGATCTGCCCCCTCATATTGGATCGGCCTTGCTGCCATATCATCATCCTCCCTATCCCCAACATCATCTTGTTTTCTTCATTGCCCTTGGGTTTTCTTCACCTAGTGAACCGCCTTGTTAGTGCAACTTCTTCAACTTTGGCTACATGTTTTCCTCAAAATTGGTTCCCTCAAGGTCTCAAAGATGTAGAGGAGATCCAACCATTTGTGGTTTCCGTCACACCGCCACAAAACTCATAAAATGGGCCTTTGGCCAACCCCTATGTAGCTTGCATCCATGCTTTAGAGCTGAACTCATGCTAGATGGCACCTTCTATAATGATGGAAACTCACTTTTCTAAGATAACTAGGATGGAGAAAATATGTTCAAGATTTTACATGCGGTGGGGCTGAGAAAGAGAGAGGGTTGAGAGACCTACTTCCACTTTCAAGCAAATCAAAAGAAAAAATAACATTATGCATGAGTATCTGAACATAACGATAGTGTTGTTGATTTCTTATATAGATTGCTTGAGAGCATTGAAAATAAAAAAGAGATGAAATATAACAAGGAGAAGTTACACTCAAAATGTAAGTATAGAAAGAAGAGGTGAGACGAAGAAGAAAAGAGAAGTAAAGTCAACAGTCTGGTCTTCTGGCAAATGCATAATATTCAACTAAAAGTTTTTTATGAGCTTGGAAAGTGCTATCAACGTGGTCACCAACGTTAATTAGCTTCTCAAAAGCTTGAGGTGAGGTGTCCAGGGTGAATCCGCAGACAAAGTTGCAAAGCCTATAGCATAATTACTTGTCTCCAGCATGAATGCTTGATGAGTATGTAGGATCAGCAACTGCTAAGCTATGCCATTGATGGGTAGCATCCTTGAAGGCTATCTCTTGGCTTCATGATGATGGCACATAGAGCAGCAATGGACTTCTGGATGATGAGACCTAATATAGCTAAGGCAACGGTGGCACATAGAGCATGTGGCACCTTTTATGGAGAAGCAATGGGCTTTACATGCATGGATGTTCGAGGCATCACTAAATTTAGTGCTTTGGGTAGGTCAAAGATGTGATGCCATGATGGAGGGTAGGAGCAATTGATGGAGCAGACATTCAGGGGTTGAGTCGAGAACATACATAATAAAAAGGTAAGGTCCTTCGAAACATTGCTATTCTTTATATGCTGCATGTGTTTTTGCTAAAGCATGCACTCATTATTTCATAAATTAATATGCTATATTGTCTCTTGGGTGCACTTTGACTACTAATCTCTATAATAAATGTGCACATTCATTAGGACATATGGCACATTTGTTTTTGTGAGATCTATAAAAAATGCTATTGAAAACACGATGGTGGCATGCTCGAGAAGACACTACCTAGGAGGATTGCTAGGTGAAGCAATAACTGATGAAAACATCTGAGAGAAAATATCGTGTTACGTCCTTAGAAAATTTTCTTGAGTGGGGTCCTCAAGAGACCCCTTGGAGATACACATTTGAAAAATAATATTGTTGACGTGGCATGTTCATATTCATGATAATTCAAATCAGTCATAATTACGATGAGCACAAGGATGGTAGAGATTGCATCAAATATTTAGGCAATCTTTTACTTTTATCCCATTTCAAGGTTCTATAAGTGTAACATAGAGAGCTTCCAAATATATTTTCTTCACTACTAATTCTTCAAATCTTAGACCACAATGATAAGTTCTTTATTATGAGCTATTATGATGCGTTCAAGGCAAGCACTCTAGTGATGGAAGGTGAAGAACAAAGATTGACACAAATGATGTCACCCCTATAATCGCTTCCATAATGCTTGAGGTCACTGGCGAGCACATCCATAGCCTGACTATAAATGATGAAATCTTGCATTTCACAAACAAGCCCAAAGAAGGACACGTTCAAGGGTTTAGAAAGAGAAGATGTTACTATACAAGGAGGCATTGAAAAGAAACTAATATTGTAAAGCAAACATAGATTTATAGTGATTTGATCCATATACCTACATTTTTTTTTAAAGGTGAACAATAAGAATTATTCACTGTATCAATAATTAAATTGCAACTAAGAGATTCTACATCGCTGGTAGAGATTTCCCAAGAGCAACAAGAGAGGGTCAGAAGACAAGAGAGAATTACGGTAGGAGTTTATAATTTAGCAAAGAAATATAACTTTTATAATATTACATTAGATGTGAAGAATAAAGAAGAGTGATAAAAGATCCTCGAGTCTTTTGTAGAAGATGGGACAAAGATGTGTTGCAAGCTTTGTAGAGAACCATTTAATAAATTCATCAACCTTGAAGGTCCATTAGAATGCTAATGGCGAAAGGTGAAGGACAATCCATAGATGGTACTTGGAGGTGGTGATTACATAGATCAGAATCAATAACCGTTGAAAGACTAGACAATATGCCTTTTACAACTAAACTAAGTCTTTGATTCATAGATTTATAATAATGACAAGCTAGTAGTCTATAACAATAATGGTAACTTGATAATGTTATCACATTCTTGAGATAAAAGCTTATTAAACATCCCTTTTCTGTATGAAGGGGTGGAAAATCTAGGATCTTAGCAAGCAAAGGTGGCAATGCCTAGCCATGGCATTAAATGATATTGGATATTGGTTTACTATTTGGCATGGGTAGCAATTTGCCTTACTGAACAAGTCATTTAGCTAGCTGGATATGTTCGATACTGCAGGATGTCACCATAAATGCTTGATGGAAATTATGCTAGAGGCAAGCTAGGGAAGACTCAAGGTTTTCAGGAAGTATTTTGGATGATAAAATATGCTTATTGAGAGACGCAGAAGGGTTCTTGTGGTAATTAGAGAGCATATAAAGATAGTTCCTCAAGAGGAATTCCTGAGAGGGCCAACTGAGAAGGACTCTCTAGAAAGATTCCCTAAGGGGGCCTTTTTGATATATCACTTAAGTAGAGCTCTTGCTGATGTAGAATAATCACACTAATATTTGATCTTATCATATTATGACTGTGACAAAAATGTAGATTACAGAGAATGCATTAAATTTTTTAAAAATCTTTTGGATTTACGTTCACCTTAGGTTCCACAATCAAAGAGGACTCCAAAGCTTATATCTTATTATCATGTATATTTTTGTTTAGATTTATGCATATAAGCATGTTACTAAAAACTCAACTTCTTTTTCTATTTTTATTTAAGAGGCATATATATGTTGGCCTACCCAACTTCAATAGCCTGTTCTTTATTCTTTTATATCCATAGCAACATAATGTTTAATTTGCTCTTAAAGTTTCTTTAAAGTACTTTTATAATATATTTTCTCTTTATTATTGTTCTGTTTGACTAAGATATAAATGATATTGCAATAAGCTCTTAGAATAAAATCTTTTTTTTTTTTTCATCTTTAATAAATTGATAAAAAACTTAAAAAAAAATTGATTCAGGAATAGATTTTCCTTAAAAGCATAGATTATCTAAAGCCACTTTTTAATTAATTTTCACTCTCTTTGTATCTCTTAGATGAGATATAAGATCGAGCTAGCCAGCTATCAAAACTCTTGAAGTGTTGTGGCATATTCATAACACAACCAATCGAACATGCATAGTAAAATGCCTTCTTTACTTGAGAACACATAATTTTGTATTGCATATTTTGATGTAGGCAAGAAATTAGGAAGATCCTAATTTTTGGAAGCATATTAAAAGACTTCCTAAGAATATAAGAAAATACACAAAAAAAAGAAAATACAATAGTTTTATAACATAAAAACGACGCTTACAATCATAAAATAAAAATTCCTAAACTTGCATTTCTTGATTGAGAAGAAAGATACAAATTGGGTGGTCACTTGCAGATAGAAGAAAGAGGTAAGAAGCCGAGACGAAAGAGGGGACAAGCTCGCAAGCTTTCCTAGAAGAAGAGAAGGAGAATGGAACAAGCTCGCAAGCTTTTCCAAAGAAAAAAACCCTTAGGTTTTTACATTCCAAATATTATCATATAACTTAATAATTTTCTATTACAAAATATTTCATATTTATAGCTAAAAATGGGCCCAAATTCTCCTCCAAAAGAATGCCAAAATTCATTCCAAAATAGCACCCGAAAAGGCCACACAGAAAACCGAGAAAAACAACCACGGGACAGGCAACTAGAGGGGAGGAACTAAAGGGGCAGCACAGGGAATCGGAACCAGCAGGAGAACCGGAACAGCCAACCCAAAAAGGGAAGGAACCAGCCACGGAAAAGGAGAACCAAGAGAGGAAACCAAAGGGCCAATAGAGAGGGGGGAAAGAACCTAATAAATCTCCAATTTATGAGCTTAAAAGGCACTCTACTAGACATTAATGAGCTTATTATAGTAGAGGACCTAGAAGCTCACCAAAATTTCAAAGCGGATATATATATATATATATATCTATATATATCCACAGATTAACATATTCATCAATAAACGGAAGCCCCTAAGAAGTACAGAGCCCCTAAGAATCTCAAAATATTATAATAATAATCAGTCTATATATCTCTGTTGTAAACTCACTTATACAGCTGTACACCAAAATATAAAGTTTTATATTGACCTGATGCTAATTTGCTTTCACCTTATCCTTGCCCTTTCCTGTAATAATAGTTAGAATAAAATTTGATGAGCTATGAAGCCAAATAAGATATTCAATTCTAATAAAGAATTCAATGAATAATAGCGAACACTATAATTGCATTCATAACTGAATCAATGCATAAGATACTTTGCAAAATAATTGAAAATATATACATGCCCAATTGAATTAGTAATAAAAACAGGTTTGTTACAGTATCATTGATAGACATATCACACTTAACGCTTAAACTTATAAAGATCTTGTAGTTGTTTGAAGCCTGTAAATAATATCATAATTAGTTATTTTAGGTTCTGACCATTTATATAGCATAAAGTTAGATTTTATAATTTAATAATAATGCTTAATAGAGCCCATGTAGAACCCTATATTATCTTCATTGAACTATATTGAGGTCCTTTTTATCACCATCGGGGTCTCTTTTACCCCATGAGGTCCCTTTTGCCCCATCTGTGCATGTATGATAATATTTCATTGCCAACCTTCAATTAATATGATACTCATAATGCTTCAAATTTTTGGATTTAATGATTGATTGACCATGGCATGCTTCATGACTTGATATAAAAGACATCTGAAATAACGCTTTGCATAAGAAGAATAATGTAGTAATACATAACTCAATGCTTTTCTTGTCAACATGCTATCAATTAAGAAAATATTTATATAATCATATGATATCTCATTTTAAGTTTGAACTATTAAAATTCACATGTGATCGTTCATACTTGAAAAGTTGCCTATAGACCCACTCAATCAAATTTAAATAACTTCAATGCACTTTACTATTCATTGCAATAAATTGCAATTGTATATGCCTAAAAATGAGAGAACTTGCTTTTAAATTAAAATTTGTTTTATTTATTCCTATGATGAGTTGCCTCCTCAAATCTAGTAGCTCGAATCATTTCTCGCTTGTAAATCACCTGCACAATATACCTTTCTCAAATTATAATTTTTACTATTCAAAAACAAAATCATTTTTTTTCTAAAATAACAATTTTACCTCGCAATCTCCCCAATACATATATTAGTTGAATCCTAAATCATAACTGGGTAATCTAAATTAGGAATTGCATAAAAGACTTTACCAGGAATTGGCAATCTACAATACAACCCCAAAAATTCCTACCTACCTTTTCCTTCTCCCTTAATTTCTCTATTCTCGCTTCCTTTTCTTCTTCCTCCATCGAAAATCACTTCTAACCCACGGCAAAACTTCTGCTTCCCGCTACTCTCCCACATTAGCTGCAAGCCTGCCTCTACCCCAACAGGACCCGCAACTCTTCTTCCAGGGCGAATGGAATATTAAATAGAAGAAGGTTTATATGTTGAAAATTCTATTAGTGCTCACTCCACTCATTCTACTAACCTCCCAGCCATATGATCGTGAAAGCAGTGGCTGATCCGCCCATCAGCCGTGTTGCATGGCTTGCTTGGTTGAATTGCTTAGGAATTAAAATTTTTTTAGTTTAACCGCTAGTGCTTAATTTAATAATGTTAGGCTAGTATTAATGATGTATTAGTGGAGTAGTTAGTGGAATATAATATAATTTAATAGTATAACTGTTAGTGATTAACTTAAATAACATTAAGTTTATTAAGTTAATAATTAACAGTTATTTAATAATTAATAGCAATTAACTTTAAACCTTAAGAAAAATATACACTTGTTGGAATTTTCTTGGAAGTAAATTTTCAGGTTAATTTAATTAAGTCAAATTTATATTTTTATTTGAAATTTTTGAGTATTACAATTCTTCCCTCATTAGAATTTTGCCACCAAAATTCGACTTTTCAAACTTTCTCAAAAAAGGTGAGGAAACTTCTGTCTCATATCTACCTCCTTTTGTCATTTAGCCTCCTTTCTGATCTATGCTTCCATTTCACTTTCACATAAGAAATTATTCTACTCCACTTTCTCAGATCTTTTTAGGCTCCTTTATATATGTCAAATTACTTTGTTGCTCAATTTCATCTTATGGGGCTCTCTAATTTTCATATGTAATCCATTTTTTGAGCATTGATATTGTGGGCTTTGAAAATTTGAGCCTCAGTCTCTCCGCGGCCCCTTTCTTTCGGGTTGTCGAGAAGAGTTTTAACAAGTAAGTTTCGAGGCAAATTTCCAAAAGGCATACTTGGTTTTCACTAAGAGATTACCCAGATATTTCGCTCTCATTTTGCAAGGACTTTATAATCTGAGTTCAAGTTTCTTATAGGCACAAGCCCCTATAGTTAATTACCCCTCCCGATAACGAAAGAGAACTTTGCATTAAGGCTAATTGTCAAATACATACATAGTATCCGTGGATACATAGTATCTAGTGTATAGTAGCAACATGATTTGATATTTAAAAATTTAATATTTAAATTAGAAATTCACCACCTTACAGTTAAATCAAATGATGTGGGGAATGATGATAGACCCGATCAAGATCTCATAGTTCCATCATCCCGAGTCATTATGGTCCCTAGTCTACTTAGTTAGAGGAGTTAGTCGACCCAATCTAACAGAAGGATCCTTGTCAGCAACCATAGGTTGCTTCGTCTAAGAGTACCTTGTAGACATGAGGTGAATATTTATCAAAGCGAATAAATTTGAATCCAGCTTAGCTAATAGAGGTCTTTGTGCCGTATCGATATATCCTATTGATTCATTACTCAATGATTTAACGTCATTGGGGAACATACGGGATTTAACCATAACTGTAATTTAATGGTGTCATTTGGCAGCAAAACCACCCCATCAGAGGGTCCAATCATAACCGTTTACATGTGGTGTCATTTGGCGGCAAAACTACATATTAGAAAACACGTGCCACATTCTTACTGGCAAGATACGGATCGAGAATAAATCCTAGTGATATTCTCGACCAGATATTCACCCTTTGTGAGCTGAAGTGATTTTTCAGATTTTTTCACATCGGTAAACTATTGCAGAGGGTATATGGGTATTTTACTTTAAGTTATTTAGGTGTTTTTTATTTCAATTTTAAATAATTATATTCTTAATGATTGTGAAGTTTTTTAGTATTGAATTTTGGTGAGAATTTGAGAGGTATTTTTTGAATGTTTGATGTCCCTTCCGATTGAAATTTTTTATCAACACGGTCATCATCAGAGTACTTATGGGTGATTTCATTTTATTGGTTGAACTTTATCGACTCTGCCAACTTGCCAACAGAGGATCAGGTTCTTTGTAGTTTTAGACCTTTATTAGTGAAATTTTTTATTACATACCTTGTAGGCCTAATATGAATGCATAAAATAAATATCCGATCAATGTCGCGATTGTATATTTGTTTGATAGTTTGAGTCATGTTAACTCTTATCTATTCACATAGAAGGATCGGGGTTGACCCGTGTAGTATCCTTAGACATCATGTATGTGTATATATCATGCTTGTCAGGGCCCATGCGAGTTTTTAACTGTATATATTTTCACATGCCATATTTTCATGTTTGTATATGCACTTATGCTTTCATCTACATGTCGATATGCTTGCATATGAATTTTCATATATGCATATACATTGGCATTTTGCATTTTTACATTGTTTAATTATGTTTGCATCATGTTTTGCGTGTTACACAGTATACTGATATACAATGTAATGGCCTACTACACTAACATGGCATATGATGTATTTGCATGATACGTTTGCATAATACATCCATATATTATCGGTTTGTTTACATAATATATTTGCATGATGACTTAAATCTTTTATGTAGTGAGTAGTGTATTCACATGCCGGTGTAGCGCGCTGCCACTGTGTGGTGCATTTCATATGCCAAATAATATGCTTGTATAATGCATTCTGCATGTCGCAACTTGTATATGCATGATGCAGTTTGCATGCTGAAAGGCGTATGTGCATGGCACACCCTGTATATTACAAATACATGCATGTTATGAATTTATTAGTATGTATTTCAATGCATAAGAGGGGGTGTTTTGGCAATGATCAGCTATGCAAATATTTATTGCTAAGAAGCGTGCAGGATTTTATTTTAGGATTTGTAAATGCCTTATGTCGGCTTGTACGAGTGTTGCAGATCTTGTAATGTTATTTAACATTGCGCTGAGTTTCATTTGTTGTGCATTGGCAATGTAGTTTAGTTTAGTTCATCTTCTGCATGTTGCCATTTTCTTTAGTACTCAACTTGTAGGAGTGTATTTCAGCTTCCAAATAAGTTGTGTGATGCGTCAGGGGTCTCCTACTTGTCTCTTGCAAGTAAACTGGTTAATCCAGTATGACAGCCTAGCGCCACAAATTTACTACCTCAATTCATTAGTAGCCTGTAATTTTTACTATTGATTTCCTACTTTTGCTTACATGTGAATCATAGCGTTACTCCACAGGTCATCTACTACTTTATGCTGGTAGATTATCGCACGATATAGGCTTTGTTGGCATTGCTTTTGGTCAAGTGTTCTACATTTATTATTCACTAGCTGCTGCAAATACACAAACTATTGTTGCTTGCAAACGTCGCTATGGATCATTTACTGCTTCCTACATGACGAGATTCCTATAGTAGCTTGTAGAAGCCCGTATTTATCAGAAACTTGTTTTTGATGGGAGACAGCATGCCATGCTCGTTGCAACCTTCTTGTCTATACTCGCAAGATACCCATCACATTGGTCACACGCTACTTGCTTAGCTCGTAGGCAAACTATTGTGTGCATGATGGATGTCCTACAACAGCTTGTAGGCGCTTGTATTTGTTGCGTATTAACCATCTCTACTTGTGAAAAAATTACTACCTTTGCTTGATATTGAATCAACGTTGATTGTAGGAATGTTGTAGCATTCACTACATGTTATTGGTTACCACTTGTAGGTCTACTATTTTGCATACGAAAAATCTTCCATCATTGTCAGCATATATTTGCATTTATTATATGCTAGACCATGTATGTTTGCAAGGAGCTTCGTTGTTTACAAATGAGTTGGTGTATCCATCTGCATACTGGTGCTGACTACTAGGTGAGTTGCATTCATTGCATAATTTCTTCGTGCACTTTGACTGGAAGATTGTTGTGTTCATTTGTATATTGATGTGGGTTGTCGGGTGAGATGCATTCAATACTAATTTCCCAGTCCACATTGACAGATAAGTTGCTACATTCGCTTGCATGCTAGCTTTGTATTCATAGGATGTTGTCGTATGTATAATTTATCCACTATCTTTGCTTACAAGTGAACTAGCGTATTCATTTGCAAGATGACTGGTGTTGAGCGTAGGAAGACTACCATATCCACAACTGATCGACTGTTATTGCTACTTGTCGGTGTTTGTATGATCTGTGTATATAATGCACATGCATGTTTCCTGTTATTGCCTTTGCATGAACTATTGTGTGCATAACAGATTCTTGATTCTCGCCTATAGATGAACTATTAATGGATGTTTGCGTTCATCGTATGTTGTTCTGTATATATTTGAATTCATCATATGTTACCTATAGGAAGTGTATGTGCTCTTTGTAGATGATTGGATATTGCCTGTAAGCGAGCGACATTCATTATAATCTTCTTATATGCGCTTGTAGGCGAATTGTCACATTCATAGGCAATTCATCGTGCACATTTCACATTCCTTTGCGTCGTCATGAGCAAATTGGCATATTTATTACAAGTTCTCGCTATCACTTGTAAGTAGCCCATTATCATCATTATAGATTTCTCATTTTTGTTCAATTCACCAATTTTCATTTTAATTTTATTTTGCTTGTTTAATTAAGTTTAGTTCCCTATAATTGTTCAAGTCATGTTCCCTACAAATTTAAGTTCTGTCTCTTGCAATTTGTTCAAGTCTAAGTCCTCTGTTTGCTAAAAATTTCGGTAGCCTCTCGGCATTTCCCCCGTTTAGAGGAAATTTTGGGAGTCTTGGCATTCTTACCATGTCAAAGAAAGACATGCATAGTCGTTGTTGAATGACATCGTGGTCGGGTAATGTAAAATGCATGTTTAGTACTAATATAAACTCTTGGATTATCAAGGTTTAAGATGTTTTCAATATTTATCCTGATCTTAATTTAATGCACATAGTAGTCATATGCATAATTAAAATTTAGTGTGATGTAGAGTCCTCGACGGAGGAGTACAAGAACAACCAAGAGCATTGAAATAGACTGTTATATGCCTATCTATAGCAAGTAATAGAGTCTAGGTTCTTAAGGAGATTATTGAGTGAGTTTTACACCTATTTCCAATTTTGTAATAGTTCACATTCTACTTGTCCATGCTTCCACTTAAAGCTGGCTTCTTTATTAACTATATGTTAGTAATGCTTTCATGCATGAAGGCTTTGATGAACATGTTTACATTTCCTCGTCTTTTCTCTTTAAATGAAAAGGGGAGATACAAATCACATTATTGAATGGCCATCGCTATAAGAAAAATTGAGTAAGAGCAATTCTATAGGATTTGGAAATCAAACATTTTTATCCTATTAGTTTACATTATGGCAACCAGACATCACTCCACATTGCATCAACTAAGGTCTAGCAATAATGAATAAATCATATAGAAATTACTTGTCATCTCATATGAAAAAGGTTGAGGAATGAATGATCAAGATGCATGACTCATGTGCCTACAACTAGCCAACTAGCAGACATCTTTACCAAATTATTATGCTCTTCACAAGTCTCATTTCTTGCCAACAAATAAGTTAGGAATTATTAACATACATTCCAAACTAAAAGGGGTGTTAGGAAATGTTTATTATATGATTTTTTATTAAATTTTTACTATATAAAAACATGTTATAGTATATAGGGGTGTCAAAATGGATGTTCAGGTCGGGTTTGAGTCAAATTCAGAATTAACTTCGGTCCAGTTCAGCTAACCCAAACCCGACTCAATTTTGTGGACCAGACCCGACTCGTAGCCCATGTGTGTGAGGGTGCAGTACTTGAGCGTGACTCCGGGCGAGGGTGCGCAAGTCCTAGGCAAGCTCTGTGGGTGCGGGTGCATGACTGCGGACTGTGAGCGGGTGAGGGCGAGGCCACGTCTCCGCAAGTGCATGACATCGAGCAAGTGCATACGCGACTGCGAGCAAGAGCGGGGCTGTACGAGTGCAAGTGCGATTGTACGAGTCCGGGGCGATCGCTGGAGATGCACGAGTCCAGGGCAAGGCGCTGCATAGGAGAGACCGGCGAGTTCGGGCGAGAACGACTCGAATTCAGGTTAGTGGGTTTACCCGGACCCAACCCGATTTTTCAATTGGTTCATAAATTGGAATCCGAACTCGACTTGTTTGTTAGGATTCAGATCGGGTCAATAATTGATACCCTAATAGTGTATATATGTTAGAATGCAGGATCCTAATTAATTTGGTGTATAGTTCAAATAATAAAAAAACATGAATACAAAATTTGCTTTGCTTTTTTTTTTTAAAAAAAGTTGTAATGCATAGCTTTATATAATCAAATATATTAGTGCGTGGAGCATATTGCGACACTTTGAATGCAATTTAAAATTATATATTATATAAATAAAAAAATAAAAATTTAAATGTTATATAAATAAAAAAAACCGCTAATCACGTAAAAAGTTACAAATAGGGCATGCAGGATTGCGGCAATGATCAGGCCTGAGTCACTTCAATAAAGGAATCAACGCACTTCCCGCAATTCCACCGCCATGGATGGCGGTAAAAAAGAAAAGCGCGTAAACAGAACGCGTAAGCTGTGCATTTGGTCCATTAATTTAACTGATTTATAAATTAAAAAAATTACCTTATCTTGCTTCCAAAATGTAATAAATTGGAATAATAAAATTATTTTTTAAATATAGTTGAACACAATAAAATATTAATTTGTTCAGTTTTGTTCTGAATAAATTAATTTAATTAATTTTTATAATAAATTAAATACTATAATTTTAAATATAATGAATTAAGAAGAATATCAAATAATATTTATTAAAATTTATAAAAATTTAAAAGAATAATATTTATATTATTTTATTATTAATAGTTATTTATTTACAACTCATGAATTTTATTAATTTATTATTTATAATTTTTTTTAATTGTTTGATTTGAAAAAAAAAACAGACCTAAGAAATAAAAATTGTAAAGTAAAATTTATAATTGATAATCGAACGGCTATTTTAACAACTAACCAAATGCACTACATAAGATCAATTAGACTTATTTTTATAATTTTAACTAAACAATGCACAACCCTACTTGCCATTTCACACACCCCTCAAGCTTTTCACTTTTATTTTTAATGTTGATATGTCACCAAAAATTATCTTAATCAGACATGAATCTCAAGGCATAATTGAATTGGAAACTTTCAAAATTAAATTTGGGACCATCCGAACTCCAATCTCAGCAAACTTATAGTCAAATTGGACGTCTCGGCAAGACGAACCCAATGAAATTAAAATCGATCCAATCCGAGTCCAAATGGGCTCGAATCAAGGGCTTAACGCGTATTTGAAAGCTTCAAAGCATTAGTTGGATTCTGAAATAATCTTCAAATATGGCATGCTCATAGTTGAATCAAGCAGCTCGATGAGACTAATCCAACAAGCCCAATATCATTTAATTCTGACATCATTAATGCACTTAAATGTTTGACGAGCGCTCAATGAATGAGGGAACCAATATGGACCGTGTGATGAGACCCTCTGAATTTGCTCTAGATCTTCTCCATATTTACAGAGCATATCACTTCAAAAATCTATAAATAGGCCCTCATTATTCACATGAGCGAGAAAAAAAAGTGAGAGAACTAAAGAGAGCTCTCTTGTATTTTCCAAACATCACTGTCGACAACCACCATTGCCACCAAGTATCAGCATTAGAAATCTCTACCATCTCTAGAATATTGATAAGATTTAACCTTACTGTTGGGTATAACTATCCACCTGTAGACACTTATTTTCTATAATCCCTATTAAAAAATCAAGCCCTACTTTTGAATATATGTTGTTCCTCTATAGACACTTGATTTCTATAATCTTCCTCAGGGAAAGAAACATTTGTTTAACCCCCTCTTCTTCAATTGTGAAGAAAGGAAGATCACTATATCACATACCATATAGTGGATTTTATAATCGGGCAAGGCCTCGTGATTTTTTCCCTTTTCAGATTTTTCACTTAAAAAACCTGGTGTCTTTTATAAGTACCTATCTCTTATATTTGTTTATGTTAGATCTTCGTATAAAGCTATGACATTAAACTATCAATCTCTCTACCACTATCAATATTAGGGCATGAAACAATTTAGTGTTGTATGTGAGAAATGATTCTTGGCTGGAGGGAAACTTATGCTACAACCTTGAAAGGTCGTTCACGTCAACGCTCTATGTATGGTCATAGTGCGGTGGTCACTTTATCATTATTTATTATCATATTCAAAAGAAGTCTTTCAATATTGAGGGCAACCTCATTGCAACAGAAAATAAGAATTGTTATATCTTCTCTTAACTCTCAGGCATTGTTGTATCAATTTTTTGGGTAATATATTGAGACTAGGGGGAAACCTTTGATGCAATCTAAAACATGATTGTGGTAAAGTAAATTCCTCTAATATTTTCAACGTGCATCTTTCATAAGGCTTCCAACGAGTGCAAGAAGGCTTTAAGTGAATCTTAAGCTCTTTACAGGACTCAGTTGGACTTTTACTCCATGGGCAATGTCATAATCTCGACCTTGAAAATGTTGTAATGATCTAAAAGCAGACCAATCATCACCTTTGATTTGGGATACAAGTGGCATGCACTCCCTCTCAATTAAGGTATAATCGATTCAAGGGAGATTTAATTCGACCTCTTCTACATATGTTAATATCATTAAGCAATGCTATGATAAATAATCTCGAATAGTTCAAACATCCTTAGTGGATTTTCCTCGACACTTGTTACGTTATTAAATAATACTTTGAAAAATAATATCGGATAGGTCAAACATCCTAGGTGGATTTCTTTCAATATCTTTCATATAGGTTAACTTTATCAAGTAACACTTTGATAAATAATCTTGTATAGGTTAAACATCCTTGGTGGATCTCTCCCAATCTCTTTTACACAAGTGCATATCATCGAGCAAAGGCCCAATAAAAATCCAAGAAGGCATGCCCGTGAGGTAGCCTCGATACGAAGCTAATAGTGGTCATGATCCTTACTAGAAAGACCCCATGAGGGAAAGTGACATATAGAGTCTCTACTCAAAACCCCAGAAAGGCATGCCCATAAAGTAACCTAAATAAGAAGTTAGTAGCAGACATGATCCTCATTAGAAATACCCCATGAGGGTAAGTGGCAGACAGGGTCTCTACTCATAATCCCAGGAAGTCATGCCCATAAGGTAGCCTCGATGGAAAGTAATTATTAGGCATAATCCTCAGTAGAAAGATCTCATGAGTATAAGAAGCAGACATGGTCTCTACTCAAAACCCCAAGAAGGCATGCCCATCAGATAGTCTCAAAGAAAAGCTAAGAGGGGTTAAAGTCCTCACTAGAAATACTTTATGAGAACATGTGGTTAGCAAGGTCACCACTCATTTAAAAATCTCAGAAGATAAAAGCCTCAAATGGTTTAGGATTATTAAAAAACCCTTAAAGGTAAAGCCTTAGAAGGAACACGTGTACGTAAAATCTCGAATGGAAAAAGCCTTAAAAGGCATAAGCCTCATAAGGTATATGATTATCCAAAAATCTCAGAAGACATACATCTTAGAAGGTATAGGTACACCAAAAATCCTATAAGGCTAGTAGCCTCAAAAGTTACAGGTATGAAAAATCTCAAAAAAGATATACAATTCTTTTATTCTTCAAAAACCTCATAAGGTTAAAAGCTACATAAGGAAAAAATTTCTCAGCTCTAGTTGTTCTAACTAGGGGATAAAATCTCAAAGAATATCTTAAAGATGCATAATGGACTTGATTTTCTCTAGGGGCAAGTTTATAAATAAAAATTATTCTTACATTAAGATGGAGCATTTATTACTTCAAATAAATTGAAAGTCAATATCAGTCAAGCTCATGTAAATATATCAAAATCATATACAAGATTAATGCAAGGATTGAAAAATAAAACTTCATGAATTAAAGTACTTTCCATTAACATTATTTTTACATCCAGTGTTGTAATAATTTATAATGATGACCTCCCAATCAGAAGAAAATTTGAAATTTCAAAATATAATAAAAAATGTCTCAAAATGGAGTCAATTAACTCTCTTTTAAGATAAAGACCAAAGCTCTGCCGTCAAAAAATCCTGGGTATCACTCATAATTCTTCATGAAGAGAAACTTGTTCTCTAAACAGAGAAGCACTAGAACTTGAAAGGTTATACTGCCTATTCAAGACAGTGGAATATCTCTCTTGTGAGAAGAAGTAGAGAAGAGAAAGAAAAGACGGGCAAGAGAAGCTTCTCTACAAAGAGGAGCACTAGAGCTTGATAAAGAATATTATCTATTCAAGATAGTGGAATACCTCTAATACAAGAAGAAATAGAGATGAGAAAGAAAAGATGGGCAAGAGTAACTTCTTCTACATAAAGAGGGGCACTGGAGCATAATAGGGGATACTGCCTATTTAAGACAATGGATTGCCTCTAATGTAAGAATAAGTAGAGAAGAGAAAGAAAATAGGGGCAAAAATAAATTCTTCTACACAAACAGGGGCCCAAAGCTTGATAGGGGATACTGCATATTCAAGAGAGTGAAATACCTCTAACATAAGAAGAAGTATAGAAGAGAATCAAAAGAAGGGCAATACTAACTTCTTCTACATAAAGAGGGGCACTGGAGTTTGATAGGGGATACCTTCTATTCAAGATAGTGGAATGCCTCTAATATAAAAAAAGTAGAGAAAAGAAAGAGGAGATAGGCAAGAGAAGAAGTTGTGTAAAATCCTCCTCCCATGAAGGGGTATATATACTTAGGGGAAAGAGTAGAGTTACATAACTTTAAATGAGAGAGTTATATAACTTTGTAAAAGAGAGTTACATAAATTAAAGGAGGGGAGTTACATGGCATAAAAAAAAGCAAATCATAACTAAAATAAAAGAAGAAATCTCTCTTTAAAAAATCTCTTTCTAAAAAAAAGAAGAAAGAGAATAAAAAAATCTCTCTTTCTAAATAATATATATTAAAAAAATTCCTTAAAATATTTTAAAAGAAATCTCATTTCAAAGAAAAGAGAAAAAAGAAAAAATCTCATAAATAGGAAAAAAATAAAAAAATAAAATAAAACAAAAAAATGTATAGGGGGCACCAAATAGTTCCTCATTAAGCGTCAAATGATGCTAGCGCAGCCGAAACATGTGAAAAGCGCATGCCCACGCATTTTTATGCTAGTATGTTGTCGGCGACTGGTAGCAGGTGGTTGGACGGCTAGCTAACCAAACTGACCCAATCTAGTTTAGGCCTAATTTTACGCTTCAAAAAGCCTATTCCAACATTTTTTAGGCACTGGGACTATTTTTGACATAGATTTATTCTTTGATGGATAACCTAACTTTATGGAATGCTTAAATTATAGTTAAGAATATTTTACCTGGTTCATGGTCCCAAGGGGACGTCCATATTGACATTCAAGAAGCGGCCGTGCCTAGTGATTATCCAAAAATTTTAATTTAGTGTTGTAACATTTTATAAATCTCTTACAAATGTTTTTGAACTCCACGAGCTTTGACATTCAAAAAAAGGGGGGCAACTGATGTCACCAAAAATCACATTGATTAGGTATGAATCTTGAGGCATGATTGAATTAGAAACTTTAAAAATTATATTTGGGATCGTCCAAACTCCAATCTAAAAAACTTATAGTTAAATTGAACGTCTCGATAAGACGAACTCAAAGACGCCAAAATTAATCCAATTTGAGTCCAAATTGCCTTGAATCAAGGGATTAAAGCATGTTTGGAATCTTCAAAGCATTAACTGGATAACAAAATAATCTTCAAATATGACATGCTTATAGTTGAATTGAGCGGCTCGATGAGGCGAATCCAATAAGCCCAATATCACTTAATTCTGACATCATTAACATATTTAAATATTTTATGAATGCTCTATCATTAATAGAATCAATATGAACCATCTAATGGGACACATTGAATTTTCTCTAGACCTTCTCCATATTTACGGAGCATAGCACTCCTAAAAATCTATGAATAGGAACTCATTCTTCGCATGAGGGAGTAGAAGAAGAGAGAGAACTAAAGAGAGCTCTCTTGCTTTTTCTAACAATCACCGCCGATGACCACCACTAGTTATTGCTGCCAACAATGACCATCGCCACCAATGATTAGTATTAGAAATCTCTACCATCTCTAGAATATTGATAAGATTTAACTCTGCTTTTGGGTATAACTGTCCACCTATTGACATCTATTTTCTATAATCTCTATTAAAAAAAGCACGGTTGTTGAGAATAGATTATCCCTCTATAAACACTTGATTTCTATAATTTTTCTCAAGAAAGGTCAAACATTTATTTAACCCCCTCTTCTTCAACTATGAAGAAAGGATGATCTCAATATCACTTACTATATAATAGATTTTGCAAATGGATAAGGTTCATGGTATGTTCCCTTTTCGAGTTTTTCATATAAAAATTTGGTGTCTTTCATGACTGTTGCACCTCTCTCTTATCTTTGTGTGTGCTAGATCTTAGTATAAAATTAGGACATTAAGCTTTATATCTCTCTACAGCTGCAAATAGTTTAGCACGCAACAAATGCCAAGAATCTCACTGTATATACTAAATATCATGAACAACAAATGAAATAAATACATTTCTTTGAGAAAAGTATGATTTTGGCTCAATACATAAATACTAGGAAACATAATGTAATTAAAACTAAAGTATAATGCTCAATTTAGCTTGTATTTTAGACTTGATCATGCCAAATCTTGCCTTAATGAAGAAGTTAAGCCTTTTTTAAGATTATTAAAAGCTATGAAACAATAATTAAAATGGCTGCACAAATAGGGTTACAATTGAAGCAATATGCTTGACAAATTACTCCTTGTCCATCTTGTTAAAGCTCATTCATGATGACTTAATTAGATATCAAAAAGGCTTGAGCATTTTTATAAATATTATAATAACCTAAAAATATAAAATGTGTTAAAAAATTAAATTTCTATTTGAACTAGAGCATAATGGTTTTGTGCTCTAGAGTGCTATGGGGCTAGGTTTGAGAGCACAACAACACCAGAAAATACCACTATAGCACTTGAGTCTTTGTTATGCAGTAATTCTTGATTTAACAAGTAGCACTGCAGTGCTAGGTCTGAGCGTTGCAACACTAGGTCACTAATTGAATTTATATATATTTAATCTTAAGCCTAAGCATTAAAACCCACCCAGCCACCCTCACTACCGTGACTTGCTTGGAAAGGCAAGGAAAATGAGAGGGAAAGGAAGAGAAAGAGGAGAAAGAACACTAGTATTTATTCATTTGTTCATCGATTTTATTCAGAGATCTCTTTTGATCATTATAAGTGACCCAAATCTCATTTTAGTTATCAATGATTTTGAGTTTGACAGATTTCTTCTCTCCTAAATTGATAAAAATATATTTTTTCTAATTTATTGCACTTTTGTAATGTAACTTTTTGTATACGATAGATATGAATATTATAAATATTTTGGCTGTAATATTATAGAATTTCATCTGGTGAAATAGAAGTTATAATTTTCAAAAGTTATAGTATATTAAATAGATTTTCTTCTTTTTTAAGATTTGAGCATTTTGTTACATTTCATACATGATATTATATTGTATGATAATGATATGATTGATATGAAATAAGTGGAGCATTTGCATAAGCAAGGAAGACTAGTTGTTATCATTATAATATGGGTTGGATGTTAAAATATAATATTATGTACAGGAGGGTAGGCTGACGAGATTTCCTTTAAAAGTTAGTTTGTGGTGTTATCTCAATTGTAGCCTGTAATTAATGATTGATTATGTCGAAGACGAGAAGGTGATAACTCTTAATGATTATTAAAAGTCACCTATTATATTAATGATAATGAAATGTTAATGATAATAAAGATGACAATGATGCAATGAATACATATGAAAGAATGAAAACACTACATTAAAGATGGTTGTCATGCCTTGCTAAACTCTATTTTGAATCATATATTAATGCATACATATATTAGTAGCATTAAGAGATGGCATTGATAGATAGGATATCATATGAATGAATATATATACTGATTATATAATATATAAGATTGATAAGACTGATGACATTGATATTAATACATGTATACTTATGATTCATCTATAGACTCACGCATGATTTCATTAACGATGAGTTACTTTTTATTATACGAATTTACTATCTTACTGCCTTTATTGTCTTATTAATACCTACTGATACGAATATTGATTATTATTGCTAATCACTGATAAATTTATAGTCTCATACATATATTGATTTATGGATTTGAGTGTAATGATTCATGCTTTTTATTATTGATCATATTAGATCATACTAGTGAAGACTGATCATTGATGATATTGAATGTTATTAATTTTATTGATTGATATGAACATGCATATTGATTCTTGAGTCTTGCATTAAAAGCTTTAATGAATTTGAGTTACTATTGGGTTTTTAGCTCATTATGTAGATTTTAATGATTTCAAGTCAAGAAAGGGGTCAGAACCAGGTGGAATGAGATTAATAGAGATCCTCAAGTTTCTTTTAATTTTGTTTGTAATTTTTTTTAATTCTTTTGTAATCAGGAGCTAGTGATAGAATATTAATTGTATTATTCTCCTTATTATTATACATTAATTTTTGGAGAATAAATATAGTAGAATATTTTAATGTACATGATTATTAGTTGCATCCATGGGGCATATAGATTTATATTGATAATTTACAGAAGCTCTAGTAAATGATTAAAAAAATGAATAGATAATTCTTCAAATTAATTTCTAGGGCATGATAAATACTTCATTGATAAATAAACAAGTTTGAATATTTTCTTATTTAATCTGTTTAGATCATGGAGAATAACATCTAAACCTCCCAAGAAGTTTGTTAAGAAACTAAATTAATGCTTAATAAAATAATTTTAAGGACTTGATGATATGCTTGTTTAAGTCTCACATTACAAATTTATTTAATTTATGATTGATACGTTATAAAAAATCAACTCAATCATGCACAAATCTTGAAGCATATTTGAATAAGAAAGTTCCAAAATTAAATCTGGGACAATTTCACTTTTAATTTTAGCAAACTTATAGTCCAATTAAAATTTTAATGAGACAAAACCAACATCATCAAGATTGATCCAATCCAAGCCCAAATGGGCCCAAATTAAAGATCTAAAGCATAGTTGAAAACTTCAAAATATTAATTAAATGACAAAAAAATCCACAGTCTAATCGAGTGGCTCAATGAGATAAATCAAACAAGCCCAAGATTACTTAATTTTGACATCATTAAGACACTTAAATTAAAAAAAAATGATATATGAATGGGGGAATCAGTACGGGCCATCTGATGGAGTGCTACAAATTACTCTAAATTTTTCTCATATTTATGGGGTATGCCACTTCTAAAATTTGTAGATAGGTCCCCACTCTATGCATGAGGGAAATATTTGGGATAGAAATTAAAAAGAGAGTTCCGAGATAAAGAATTTTTTAGCTCTACTAGGGTACCATTACCAGCGAGCCTTCGTTGCTCAACCACTACCACCAGACCTCCACCTAGCTGAACACTGCAGAACCTCTGAATAACTGCCAATGCCGAACTTCCACTCAATTGTGGCTGACTTTATCGACCGACCATTACCAACAGACTTCTAATTGGCTGTCATCGTTATACCTCTACCCGACCACTATAGCCAGACCTCTGCCATATCTCTAATCAATCACTATTGCTGGACCTGTACTAGGCTTCCACCACCTTCACTACCTAATTGTTAGTCATCCTCTACCTGTCAACTGCTTTCAGACCTCCAACCAATAAGTCGTTAATGCGAGACTTTAGCCCGACCATTACTGCCTCACCGACTAATAGTTGCCACCAGACCTTCGACTGACCACTGCCAGCAAACCTCCATAGTTGAACCACTACCATTAACCCATGTTCATTCAGCCCAAGTACCCATCCTAACTTCAATTAATTCTATATGCTATTGTAATTTCATCATCTCCATGTTAATGGACGGGCTAATCTTTGTAAATTACTTATATATAGTAGAATATCTTCACCTAGGCTAGGTCCAATAATCTTTCACCTTCTCTATTTTTCAATTAAAAAATAGCTGGTGTTCTTAAGCTCTCTTATTTATTTATTTGTGTGATGGACATTCATTCACCATTAGGACGTAAAAAATTATTTCTCTACCCCACAAATTGTCTAGCCTACGATAGTTTGGCACTATCTATCAAAATCAATCCCACCATTGTGAGCACAACAAACACTCTTTCAATGTCTAATAGGCATAATAATTACACCAATATAGCCTCCCCCTATACACACATCAATCCAAGAATCAATCTATAAACTAGGGATGTTATACATCTGCCTCTTTCTACTATGGCAAAGAAGCCCTGCTATGTAAGAGATATTGTACCATCCATAGAAAACTATTCATAAAATGGAGGAATCTTATAAGGAAATCCTTTAATTTCTGTAAGGGGCCCGACAACTAGCACCAGCATAACAAGAGAGGAACCATCTCCTTCGAGATCAACCACTGGCCAGGGATGTTCAACTTGAAAACATTTACACAAAACTTCCTCACCCTTAGTTCAGGATTTCTCCTCTATCACAGTTGGACATAATTTTCATTAATATAATTAGTTCTACCCATCCCTCGTGCACAGGTCAACCAGTTTATGTTCCTTCATCCATCATTGAGGACTTGGCCTAACCTCACATTATTGAAACCCTCAT
The DNA here is from genome assembly GCA_019925795.1 of Dendrobium chrysotoxum. Classification (NCBI taxonomy): domain Eukaryota; kingdom Viridiplantae; phylum Streptophyta; class Magnoliopsida; order Asparagales; family Orchidaceae; genus Dendrobium; species Dendrobium chrysotoxum. The sequence continues at coordinate 21,856,297 of CM034305.1, forward strand.
AATGCCCTACATGATAAACAATGATGAATTATCCAAGAGGAGTTCTCTTTAAGAGGTGGGAGGCAACCCCTTCATCATTAGCATTTGTTTCCCTTAACTAAGGTCATCCTTCAATACCCCATTCCAATAGATTTTAAATTGTCAAGCATAGACTCTTATGATGGAATATTTGACCCTTACAAAAATATCAATCACTATAACTATTGCTAGTTAAAAAATTTACGGCACTATAGTGAGAGAGTTTTGCATCCTAGTGGTGAATAAATCTATAATAAATAAACAAATAAATTAGAGAGCTTGGGAACAGTAGAAACTTTTTATATGGAAAACTAGAAAGGGAAAAAAACTATGAGGTCTTTGCCAAGTGAAGAAATTCCACTATATTTTAGTAAGTTATAAAGATTGGCCTATCCATTAACTTGGGGATGGTGTAATTATAATAGTATGAAGAATCGATCAAAGTTTGTATGGGAGCTTGAGGTTGAATGACCATAGGTTATATATCAATGGTTTGACAGGGGAGGTCCATCGATGGTGGTCAACTAAAAAAGGGTTGATGATGGAGGTTGGGCGATGGTTGTTTGATTGTGGTGGTCAGATGGTGAAGGAAATGATAATTAGGTGGAGGTTCAGTAGTGGCCAGTTAATTTGAGGTCCAGCAGTGATAATTAGCTGGTGAAGGTGGAAACAGTCAAGCGAAAGTCTGACAGTAGTAGCATATCGATCAAAAGATTGATAGTAGCAGCCACATGGAGGTCTAGTGATAATGATCAGAATGACATCTATGGACCTCCAAAAGGAACACTGCTCAGCAGGGGATAGAGTGTAGAAGGATACAATCACACTATCCCATAGGACAAAATGATCGTAGGCCTCTACGCTCTTCGCAAGCAGGCCAATGGGAAGGCAGATTAGATCATACATACGATTAACCATTGAGGATAGTGGCTCTCACTTATGCACCTCGATGGGGCAATAATATGTATAACCTGATCAGAACAACGGGTTTCTTCCACCCGATACATTAGCTCGAGTGGGGTTTATTTGATAGCGGGATTCAGTTTTCCATAGGCGCAAGCCCCCGTGGTTAATTACATCTCGAACCGGGGCTTAAGAAGACTCTCGATTAAGGATTCTACATTATACTTTCAAATGGGAATGACACATAAGGAGAAGACTAGAAAATCCTACTCAAAGGGGAAAGAAAGGTTCGATTTGGCTTGGTTAACACACACAGCTCACATCACATCCGGAGGGACTACGATAGTGAGAATAAAATGGAGAAAAGAAATAAATAATGTAATTAGAGCATGCAAGAGAGAAGGATGGAGGTGGCGTCATCCATGTGATGCGGATAGGCAGGATTTATAGCCTCTGAAGGATAGAGAACTTACCCACCGATGAGGCATACTACGAGGCACTAATAGTATAACCTTGAACCTTAGATCTAATGGGTTTAGTGTTCTACGCATAACACTAACACCCGTGTCCTAGCTAATGCAATGCAAAACCTGGACTTATCCCAGCCTGGATTGGGGAGCCAGCTAACCACCTAGTCGATTCAAAACCATGAGTCCAGTCACTTATGAAAGATGGGTGGGTGGCTTAGTTTTTAAAATTTAAGGCCGACATCTAGAGAAGTTCATAAGTGACCTCGTACTTATGTATGGTGAAAATGCTAAAGTAGATGCAATTAAAGTTTTAGACTCTTTTAAATAAATTTTTAATGCAATACATGCTGATCGACTCGATTAAATGCTTGAAATGTATATGAAGCAGTTTTAAAAAGGTTTAAAAATAAGTTTTATCATAAAGTGCATAGACTCCCCTAGACAGATCTGCACCCTCATAGGCCAGGTGGTCTGTCAGAACCCACAGGAGGGGAGTGGCCTAACAAAAGGAAAGAAAAATGTAATAAATATGCTATGAGAACTCTCAGTGGTCCGGACTTACTTCTTAAAAGCATTAGAGTTTCTATGTTGTCTTAAAGATTTTTATTTTTAATTTAGGTAGAAGAGTTTTAAGCGTACCCTCACGAGCCTCCGATCGGATCCAGGCTAAAGCAAAATAATAACATGCAATCGCCAAGAAATTAAGAAAAAGAAGGTAAAGCCTAATCACAATCAATTCATAATAAAACACATTAAATTATTAAACTAATAAAAATAAATGTCCATAGGCTAACTGCCCTTTATTACAAATCAGGGTCTGTAGAAAAATAAAGTGGCTGGGCACCACTAACAACAACCCGGATTTTAATCCTAGAAAAGACGTAAGTGACTTTGAGTGGGATGCTCTTTATCTTCAACTTCTCGGTCTTCTCTTCCTCGGGCTCCTTGGTCTCCTTTTCTTTAGGTTCCTTGGATTTGTTGTAGCTGGATACCCAATGTAGAGAAGAAAAGAAACTCTCCTCTAAAAGGGAGGTTATCTTTTCCACCTTGGGTAGTAAAATGATCCAAATTTGGACCTCCAAATAGAAAAGGACTATCCTCATAATGGGTTTCCTTTTCTCTTTGGAAATCCAACTTTTGGATCCGTGTATCCCCACTCAAACGTGCACTTTCACAACTCTTAATGATATTATAAATGAATACATTAATAGGGAATAAAAATTCTAGACTCTATTGCAAGATTATCCTAATGAAATCATCCTAAGTAGTTAATATATCACATCCCAAGTAGTTATGTATGTAAAGAAAATACTCATGCCAGCCATATTTGGCCATGCTCTTATTTATCTGAGGGCTAAGCATCTAAAGCACCTGTAGCAGTTATATTTATGATTTATTTCTAGCCTTCATTCATTCTAGGGGGGGGGGGGTTAAGTGGCTGAAATACCTGTAGCGAGCATTTATATAATGTTTATTTATGAAATTTAGCCTGCCCCCCTTTATTTTAGTGATGCATGAGCATGGCCACCTGTAGAAGATATTATTAGTATCAAAAATTGATTCTAACCTATGAGTAGTCTATCACCCATCACATCAAGTCATAGAGTGCAGAAAAAGTAAACAAATACATTAACCAATTTTTTCAATCACAGCATACAGTGAAAACCCAGAAAACTCGACACACAACAGAGAAGTAAACACCGGCCTAGCCTAGAAATAGAAGTGGTGCCCTAGTAAATAATTCTATGTGTGTGTAGAAGGCTGTGTGGTTAGGGTAGATTCTAAGATGGGTAATTGGTTGAAGTTATTTAGTGTTCAAGTTTGTTGAATGTCTGAGAGAGAGGTTTAGGTTTGAGTTTAAATATTAATGTATTAAAGATTAAATCAGGTATGTTTTAATGGTTAGGTAATTACTACCTTTATTTCTCACCGAGGCCATGAAGTTTATTTCACCTTCCTTGGGGCTACATCAATAGCCTAGTAGGCCTTGGTTACCTAGTAATAATCGGGATTGATTAAGTTAATTTAGTTGGTTGAAAATTAAAAGAGGAGATGTATTAAATTATTTATTAGCAGGTTAGGAGGTTAACTTAAAACTTAGAGTGGTGTTATCTGAAGTTTAGGTTGAGTCAATGAGTTCTAGAAGGTTCAGGGTCAACCTACCCACTAAGCCAAAGGGGCCAAAAGTTGATTTTTTAATTAAGAGTGATTCATGAATAGTTAGAATTTTTGAGAAATAATAGACCTTAACCCGATCAGTTAGACTGTAAGCATGATCAATTTAGATTTTTCTACATTAAGTTATAAATTTTTGAAGTCTTAACCTCATTTTTGACTTAAGTTTGATCGGATTGTTGACTTTTTGATTTAAGATGATGTCTGGAATCTTGATATTTTTAATAAATACTAGATTTTAACATGAGTTGAATGCCTTTTATTTTGTCCAATTTGGAATTTTTTAGAATTAGTTATGAATTTTCAAAGTTTGGGTATTTAATGAATTATCAAAATTATTTAATTAAGGGCTATTTTAGGGGTTTTGATTCGAATCAGCTCCAAACATTTTAGAATCACCCCCAAAGGTCCGGAATGACCTAAGGAGATGTTCCTAGGTATTTGGGGAAATTTTTAATAATTTTTAATTATTTAATTTAATTAAAAAGGTTATTTTTAGTCAAAATTAAATTAAGATTTAAATTGAGGTCCAATTAAGGGGATTTGAATTTTCTAAGATTAAGGACTGAATTCTGAAGAGTTTGAAATATTATGAGTAATTTTTTGATTTAATTTGAATTTATTTGAATTTTCTGAAGTTATCGGGGCTTAATTAGAGGGTGAATTAGGGTTTGTTAATTAGGTGGATTAAAGGTTCCTAAAAAATTCTAGAAATTTTAAGGAGGTTTAAGATGTCACTAAGTTTAAGTGTTTCAAGTTTTAAGTCAATCGGGGATCTATCCTAGCTCCTAGAACTTTTTTAAGTTCGCTAGACGGGTCCTTAATTATTGTCCTTAAGATATTACTACGTTAGATAGGTTTTAAATCAATGTTTGAAACTAACCCTTGGGGTAACATAAAGGGAATATAATACAAACATAAGCATACTAAATTATTAGGTCTAAGAGAGCCTAAGCTAAGTGTTTGTGCATCCTATATATGTAGGGACTATGAAACACTAAGTAAAACAAAACTAATGAAGTGATTAGTGAATGATTGGAGCTCAATCATTCACTAATCCTCCCCACATGAATGTTGTTCACATATATAGCTTATGTTTAAAATTCCATGAAGTGGATCTCCCAAAATTAGGGTGATTTAATACTATATAATTTTAAAATAATTTTAAAATATAAATATATAGATTAAAAAAAAGAATAATATAATTGAAAATAATTCAATTTATAAACATACTTAAATATAAGGGAGATCCACTGGTCTCTCAAGGAGGATTTCAAATAATTTATAATTAAAAATAATTTTTTTAATTTTAAAATAATTAACATATAATTATTTAAATAATAGTTAAATAACAGAAGTAATTAAATAATACAGTGATTAGCCAGAGAAATAAATTTTAGTTTTTGGAAATAATTTTAAATTAAAATTCAAAATGTTCTGAAAATTTAGAGGTATTATACGTCAAAATTCGATTTAAAATGAAATAGTTATGAATTTTTTAAGTTTAAAGTATTTAAAAAAGGATTTTTAAATAATTTCAAAATAATTAATATTTAAAAATAATTATTAAATTAAATTAAATTAAGTATTAAAGTTTCTAAAATTTAAATTAATTTAATAAAAATAATATTCATAAGTTTTGAAAAATAAATGAATTTTGAATTAATCAATTATTAATTAAATAATCTAAGTATTTAATTAATTATAATAATCTAAAATGAAAAAAAAATATTTATTAATTCAAAATTAAATAAAAATAATAATTCTATGATTTTAAAAATAATTTAATAAAACTAGTTTTTTTATAAATTTTGAAAATATTTAAAATTTAAATTAATTAATTACTAATTAAGTAATTTAAGTAATTAAGGAAAGTATTTAAAATAGGAAATATTTATTAAATTTAAAAAAAAAGTAAATAAAAAAATTCTCTAATTTCGAAAATAATTTAATAAAATTATTTTTTTTATAAATTTAAAAAATATATAAATTTTAAATTAATTAATTACTAATTAAGTAATTTAAGTAATTAAGGAAATTATTTAAAATAAGCAATATTTATTAAATTTTAAAGAGTAAATAAATAAATAAATAATCTCTGATATGTTAACATAATTGAAAAAAAAAGATTCTTTACAAATTTGTAAAATAATTAAATTTTAAATCAATTAATTATTAATTAAGTAATTTTAGTAATTAATATTTAAAGAAAGTATTTAAAATAGGAAATATTTATTAAATTTAAAAAAATATAAATAAATTAAAAAAAAATTCTCTGATTTTTTAACATAATTAGGAAAAAAATAATTTTTATAAATTTAGAAAATAATTAGATTTTAAATTAATTAATTATTAATTAGACAATTTAAGTAATTAACTAATTAAAATAATTAAAAATAGGAAAGTATTTATTAATTTAAAATTAAATACTTAAAATAAATTATGTAATATTTTAAAATAATTTTAATAAATTTGGAAAATATTTAAATTTTAAATTAATTAATTATCAATTAAATAATTTAAGTAATTAATTAATTGAAATAATTCAAAATAGAAAATATGTTATTGATTTAAATTTACATAATTAAATAATATTTCTCTGATTTTTTTAATATAATTAAGAAAAATAAATTTTTATGAATTTTAGAAAGTAATTAATTAATCATTAAGAAATTTAATTAATTAACTAATTAAGAATTACTTAAAATAATAAACTTAAACATAATTTTAAAATTAAAAAAATTGAAAGTAATAATACTTTTTTTATTTTTAAAAACAAAATAGGCAAAGAAATATTTATTGTTATTATTTTAAAAGTAATTAATAACTATTAGTATTAACTTAGTCTTTAAATATTAAGTAATTAAAACTATTTTAAATAATAATAAGTATGACATAAAATAGATTCAATTTTTTTTAAATTAATGTATTTTAAAATAATTATTAAATTATTTAAATATATTTATATATAAAGATCCACAGCTCAAAATTAGTGCAATTCATGCACGCCGAATTTTGTAACTCTAAAATGAAAAAGGGTTCGTTCTCAAGGATGGCTGAACTAATTTTGATGAAATTTTAAATGCAAATTAAGGAAATGAACAGAAGTCATGGGGAGGTGTTTGGGAGCTCTAAAAAGTGCTTATTAAAAAGCTATATAAGTGTAAGGGTAGTTACCTAAATCTAAGGTTTTGAGGAATTCTTACCTTTAGATCTTCTAGGTTTTGAAATATCTGAGCTTGTAGGCTATCCACGATGGATCTTCCTCTTGAATCATCGATCTTGTGAGCTACGGATTGCTCGTAGCAAGCCTTGGATAGATCTAGGCTTGCTATCGCCGGAAGATCACCACCGGCGAGGTCTCAAGGGTGGCTTTAGCTCGGGAAAGATGGAAGGAGGTGGGGAGAACTCTCACACCAAAAAAATTTCGACTATGAGAGCTTAGGGAGAGAAAAATCACAAAAAGGTCCCTTCTAAGATGCCCTAAGTTCTCTATTTAAAGGCCTAGGCTCTAGATGGATGGTCATGATTCAATCAAGAGTGAATTAGGAGAAAAACTAAGAGATTTAGCCGTGGGTTTGATTGCTTGATTTAGGGACAAATTTAAGCTCATGAGAAGGAAAAGGGAATTAAATTAAGCACATTTAATTAAAATCAAGCTCAGAATTAGTTCCGATTCGGGTCAATTTTTGATTCAATTTGATTTGCTCAAATTAACCCAATTAAATTTAAATAAAATGACGACTCAAATCATAACAAACTCGACACGGCTAAGGTGGACTAATCGGGCTTAATCGAACACGGTTGAGTCTAATTCGACTCAATATGAGCTGATTCGAGCTCGAATTGGACTTGACGGGGCTTGATTAAATCGATCAAAGGCCCTCGAGGGCACTCGAGCAAAAATTTAGGTCAGCAACATCTAAAAGTGGTCAATCAATTGGAGGTCTGGCGATCAACTGTTGGGAAAGGTCCAGTGGCAATCGGTCAAGTGGAGGTTTTATAAAGGTCAATCGATGAGGTTAGTGATAGTTAGACTGAGGTTTAATGATGACATTCAGGTAGAGGTTTGGTGGTGATGTTTAGGTGGATGGCTGATGATGGTTAGTCAGGCATAAGTCTAGTGGCGATAATCATCTGATGAAGGTTTGCTGGCAGTGATGCTTGGATGGAGATCTTAGATTCTTGATGCCTCAATACTCTCTCTAATCTCTAGCCAAATGTCTCCCTCATGAAGAGAGTGGTGGTGTATTTATAGGTTTTGAGACTGGCATACCCCATAAATATGTAAAAGATTTGGAGCACTCCATTGAACGGTCGGTATTAATTACCTTGATCATGGAGCATTTCCTTGGCATTTATTTTCCTAAATGATATCATAATCAAGCGATCTTTGACTCTTTAAATTTATCTCGACAAGCTACTCGAGTAGACTACAGGCATGCCAAATTTGAAGATTGTTTGACCATTCGATTAATATTTTAAAGTTTTCTAGTATGCTTCAGTTCTTTCATTTGGGCCTATTTAGGCAAGGATTTGTCCAATTTTGGTGTTGTTAGGTTCATCTTGTTAAGATGATTAATTTGACTTCCAGTTTACTGAAATCAAAATATAACTGATCCTAAATTTAATTTTATAGCTTTCTTATTCAAATATGCCTTGAGATTCATGCCCGATTGAAACAGTTTTTGATGACGTATCAATTGCCCCCTATTTTTGGACATCGAAACATCTAGAATTTGAAAATATGTGTATGTGTTATTCAAAAATTTTGTGATGCAAAATTATAATTTCAAAAAAATTCTAAGGCTTGACCTCTTCCTAGATGTCAATAAGGACCTCCCCTCAAGGTTGTAACTAAATAAAATGTTGTTAATTATAGTTTTAGTATTTCATGAAGTTAAGGAATTGATCGAAGCAAAAATATTAAAATGTTATGCTCCAAAATTTTTGAAATTACTTGTAACTAACTATAGATACTCCGTTGAGCTTCAAAAGTATTAAAATTGAGTCTAAAATGTCAAAACATGATTATGGAATCCCAAAAAAGTTTGAATCAGACCATTCAGGACAAAAATTAAGCCTATAAACTCTTTTTTTACTTCATGTTTGAGGTGGCACTTTGTCGCTTCATGGTTTGTTTTTCTTACGTTTAAATTTATTTAAACTTCTTTTTAAAAATTTTAAAATAGAAAAAAATTAAAAAAAAAAGTTAATCTTCTTTTTAATTTAGAGGATTTTTTGGAAATGGAAATAATTATATTTATTAGTTTTTATTATATTATTTTAATTTTTTTCTTTTTTTTTTCAAAAAATAGAAAAGAATTTAATTTTTGGCCTAAAACAATTTTGAAAAATCATTAAAATTTAAAAAAAAAATACATTTTTTTCTAAACTCTCCCCACTACAAATCTATAAATACCCATTTTGAGGGTGGGGGAGAAGATACGATTCTCTTTATGAGTCTAAAGTTTCTCCTTAGAGAAAAATGGAGTGGCAAAAATTTGGAGGCCATCGACAATGTAAGGCTAGGTTTTTTTACACAAGCTCTAATTTTTCTTTGTAAAATAGGCAAAGACTATCATGTAAGAGTTTAAAGATTATCAAAAGTGGTAATGGCTTAGCGCTCTTGCGTAGGCTCTGATCTTTCTCTGTAAATGGGGTAAAGACTATCCTGTATGTAACACCCCAAGATCTAAAGTGAAAGAATTTCTTTTTTTTTTCTTTGGACTTTTAATAACTTCTAAAAAATTAGTTGAGTGGGTTATTACGCTGTAGGAGTCTAAAGAGCATCGATAGTCATAAAGGCCTAGTTCTCTAACATAGGCTCTGGTATTCCTTTGTGAAGGAGGTGAAGACTATGTTGTAGGAGTCTAAAGATTGCCAAAATAAGTAAAGGTCTAAACCTCTAATGCAGACTTCGGTCTTCCTCTATAAAGGGGAAAAGATTGACTTGTAGTAGTCTAAAGATCATCAACAAAAGGTTATGTCTTCTAATGCAAGCTATAGTCTTTGTAATAACTCAAAGATACGAAAAGCATTTTAAATGAAAAAAGTATGAATTTTAAAATTTGTTGATTGAACTAGAGTGCTTCGACACTATACATGTGAGCGCTGCGGCACTAGGGTTGATAGAACTGCGGTTTCAAAAATCTTCATCGCAGCACTGATGTCTCTATTCTATAGTAAATCTGATTTCTATATGTCGCACTATGGAGCTAGGACTGAGCGCTGTGGTGCTAGGACTGAGCGATGCAGCCCTAGGCCACTAAAAATATTTTTTTAATATAAGTAATTTATTTTAGCCTATTTTCAATATGCCTTTTTCAAACATGATTAAATGTAATAGGTCTAATAATATTGAAATATGATATGAAATGAAATAATTTAAATGATGTACTGAAATGATACTGATTGATATGATAGAATGATGTACTAATTGATATCATATCAACTATAAGAGTATGGATGATCATAATGGTACCTCAATGATAAGAGTACAAATAGTACTGATGATATCTAATACACATAAGAGTACTTCCAGTATTAATATATTATAGATAGTATTGCCATTATTGATATACATCATAAGAGTACTGCTAGTATTTATATATTCTAGATAGTATTGCCAGTATTGATATATATTTTACAGATATCTAAACACTGATATGATTAATTTATGGACAAGATAAAGTGAATGCTATGATTGAGATTGATTTAGTAGGACTACCTAAAGAATAGGACTGACCGGGAATCATAAGTGTAGGAGCAAGATACCCTCCTATGAATATCTGATAGAATATTCATTATTGACTATAGAATATTGATTACTGAATAATTACTCATTATTATTACTAATACTGTAACTTACACTATACTGAGGTTATTTACTGTTGATATTGTTATTGTTCTTAATGATATTGATTACTGTTACTGATACGGATCACTATTATTGATATTGTGAACTGTGATGTGATGTGTTATAAACTGAGCAATTAGTACAAATAAATGGCATAGATATTGATGCATAGATTTTTTTTCTAAGATTTAAAAATATTATTTTGCTTTTTCTTGCATTGATTTCAGTTGTAAGATTTTAGTTACTTACTAAGCTATTCATCATTACATGGTTTAAATGATTTCAGATAAGGAGCCTGCAGCTTTAGACTATGTATACATTGAGGCTAGTGTAGTTTATTTTAGCTATTTGGATTATGTTTACTTTTGTAGCTAGAGTGGCTATTACATATATTAATTTGGACTCTTCCATTATGATGTAATTCTTAACTATCAAAATGTGAATTATATTTTTTACTATTTATTGATCTCTTTAATGCAATTAATTAGCTTTGCATGTTGATATTGAACTGGTTGCAATGGTTGATTTGTAAATGGAATGAATTAATAAGATAATAAAGATTAAAAAGAAAAAGAGAAAAAAAAATTCTTTACTTATAGATCATAGAGCATGACAAAGTGGTATTAGAGCAATGGTAGTGAAAATTTTTTATTGTGATCAAAGCTGCATTAATGATTACATTATTTAAGTGTTTTTATAGATTTATTTTATTTCAAAGAATTTATTTTGCATTTATATTTTGATGGATTTATTTTGAATTTAAGTTTTGTTTATTGATTAAGAAAATGGATCCAAAAGAAAAGGAAAAGAAATCTAAACCCAACACTAAGGTGTTTTTAGATACTTCATGAAATATAAAAAGGTTTGCCGATATGATTGCTTAGATGGTGAGCGATTGATTGATGAAATAAGCTGGTAAGAGCTATAAGAAGATGGGGTAAAGTAGTAAGAAAATGATTGTTAAAATTGTTAAAACTTCTACCACTTTGCAGTGTATTTGATATGGAAGGAGACATGTGGGACCCTGCTATCGAGGATGATATTTTTTGAAGAGGAGAAGATTGTAATAACCCAAAGATATGAAAAGCATTTTAAATGAAAAAAAATATGAATTTTTGAATTTGTTGATTAAACTAGAGTGCTTCGACATTGTACATGTAAGTGCTGTGGCGCTAGGGTTGAGAGCACTGTGGCGCCAAAAACTGTCGCTGCAGCATTAAAGTTTTTATTCAACAGTGAATTTGATTTTTGCATATGGTGCTGTGGTCCTGTGATTGAGAGCTACAGTGATAGGACACTAAAAATAATTTTTTAATATTTTTTCTCATAAATCCACCCCCACCACCTCCCTCACCCCTCACTCATGTGGCTTGGCCAGGAAGAAATGAAGGAGAAGGGGGGAGAAGAGGAGAGAGAGATGAAAGAGAAAGTTTATCGAGGCATTTTTGTGTGCCATTCTTTTTAAGAAAATCATTCTAATTTGTAAGTAATTATTATCTTACTTCTGCTTTCGATGATTTTGATTTCTACCAATTTATCTCTCCTAAATATAATAAAAATACATTATCTCCTAATTTTATAAGCTTTCACCACATAACTTTAGATATATTATAGATTTAATCATTCTGAATGATTTGATATGATTTTATTATATTTTTATCGCATAAGAATTTCTAGGTAAAATGTGTAGGAAAAAGGCATATTGAAAACGAGCTGAAATAATGTACTATGATTGGCATGGTAATACTGAAATATGATATGATATGAAATAATTGAAGTGATGTACTAAATTGATACTGATTGATATGATAAAATGATGTAGTGACTGATATTAGATCAATTATAAGAGTATGAGTGATCATATTAATACCTCAATGATAATAATATATATAATACTGATGATATCTGATTCATTATAAGTGTATTGCCATTATTGATATATTATAGGTAGTACTATAAGTATTGATATACATAATAAGAGTACTGCCAATATTAATATATTTTAGATAGTACTATTAGTATTAATATATATATTATAGATATCGGAACACTGATGTGATTGGCCTATTGATAAGATAAAGAGAATGCTACGATTGAGTTGATTGAGTAGGACTGATTGAATAATGAGACTAATCAAGAGTCATAAGTGCATGAGCAAGATACCCTCATATGAATATCTGATAGAATATTGATTATTGAATGATTACTCATTATTATTAATGATATTGTAACTTAAACTATGTTGAGGCTATTTATTATTGATACTATTATTATTTCTGATGATACTAATCACTATTACAGATACGGATCACCCTTATTGATACTGTGGACTACGATGAGATGTTTATAAACTGAGCAATTATTTGCTTTGGCAACACATAAATCAACTGCAATTATAATTTTGGGAAAATATGAATATAGCTTTCTTTATATTTTTAGTTTTGAAGTTGAGCACATTATTATGAACGATATATCACCTCAGAAGGTGAAAATACCATTCTCTAATGGGTTTATATTACAATACTATGAATTTCATTCTGATTATCGTAGTCAAACTCAAGAGAGAATTACATATGCTTCTGAAGAGTCAAAGTGATATTAAATCACATATTTTACTATGATAGTTAGAATACTTTATCATCAATTATTATAGTTAGATCATCGTAGTGAACTACATATGACCCCAAAAGATCAAAATAATGTTCAAATATGCATCTAACTACAATAACTTAGATATGCTTATCATTAATTTCATATTCAAATATCTCAAAAAGAAATGGTATATCTTTCCTAAGAATGAAATACCATTTTTTATTGAGTATTTTGAATATGACGGTAATGATCGTCCTTGATTTTGATTTTCCCAAAATAATATTTTTCCCATCCTATTTAGGAGCTAAGTAGGCTGAGGTTTATTTTATCTGGGCTCTTAGATGTCCTATGAAGGCAAGCCTTCATAGTTAATTATATCATAGGAAGTTTTAGGCCTCCTACGAATACTCTCGATTAAAATAATGGTAGAAATTTTATTTTTTTGGATTTTTAAAAAGTGTTATGAAAGGAATGAGGTTAGAACTTTTGATTGAGATTAGATCAATTTTGAATAGTTATTTTGGAGGCCAAAGAATGAGAAGTAGGAGGTATTTTAAGATTTTTAAAAAATCATAAATGCCCCGACCTATCCTATGTTGGGCTTTAAATTTTGGATGGGAGAACTTTTAGTTTGAGTTATTATTTTATTAAAAAATTGGGATTAAAGTCCTGATGTTGGGGACTTATGATTTTGGGTCTACCCCAGATCTTAAATCTAAGTTGGGTCACTAAAAAATAGTAAACCTAAACCTAACTAATGACATGTAAATCTGGGCTTACCTCAGCCTGGATTGGCAAGCCAGATAAACCATATAGGTACTTTAAATCATGAGTCCAGTCTTGTGATAGATGGGTAGGCTGTTATTTATGTTTTGGAGAAATTAGGGGCCAACATCTACAAAAGATCATAAATGGCCCCTTTATTTATGTGTTGTTTTATGCTCGATGCAATTATAATTTATTTCTTTAGTTGGTTTCTAATGCAATGCATACTGATTGACCTTGTATGCAAAATTATATGATGAACTTTAAAAATTAGGCTTAAAAATAGATTTTTCTCTATAGATGGACAACATCTCCTAGATAGAGCTGCACCCTGATAGGTCAGGTAGATGACCATGACCTGCAGGCAGGGAGGAGCCTAATAAGAATAGAAGATTAATATGTATGCATAAAAAACCACAACGTCCTTGGGATTACTTCTTAGAAATGTCTATCTTTCTATGTGAGCCTGATTTTTTTATTTAATTACAGAAAAAAATATCGTTTGTCCTTAAGAGCCTAATCGCATTCCACGCTAAAATAAATCCCACTTGTAAGAAATAAACCTAAAAAAGCAGAAAAATTTTTACTGTGCAAATAATTCCCATATGGGAGTTCAGTTCATGTTATATTCTACTCCAACTTTCTCAATATGGTCCTAGTTAAAGAGATACTCTAGCTTACCGTTGGACCATTATATGGATTTAACAATCGACTGGTACGAGTAGAAGGGTTAATTGCCCTCCCTATTATGCTTAGGGAGTTCCCTCAATAAACAACTCATGTAAACCAATTCATTGTGGTCAAATTAGATTCATCATATAATGCCATTTTTAGGAGGCCCCTAATCAATTTTTGAAGCTGTTACTTCCATATATTAAGCTAAAGTTTTTTTACCCTAATTGGGAAGCTTGTAGTAATCATGTTATCTTAGATAATCTCAACTGACATCAAGAACTTTGACCACCAGAATGAGGACATCCTCAAAGGGCTTCTCTTGTGGAAGATCTAACTTGAGTCTCTATATCAGATGAGCATGTTTTAAGAGAAGTATAGCTTGGTTCTCTACTCTCTAACAAGGAAAAGAAGAATATACAGATTTTCTATACATGAATCAAGTTATTTTTTGCATGGAGTCTGGCATACATGCTTGGATTTGACTCTAAAAGAATCATATATTCCCTCAAGATAAACCCAACATGCAAATTGGTTATGCAAAAGAAGTGAAACTTCACACTGAATCGCTTGTAAGCAATGAAACATGAAGTTGATAAGCTCTTATAAGTGGGTTTCATATGAGAATTATACTCTCCCACATGACTAGCAAATGTAACTCAACCCTGCCAAGTGCACTTTTGGAGTCACATCGAGAAAATTTTTTAAATTCATGGTAACCCACTAGGGATCTAAGCCAATCCCAAAAAAATTAAGGCGCTAAGAGATATGACGCCCCCAAGGAACATTAAGGTGGTAGAGAATCTAAATGGAAGAATTAAGACCTTATCTCGCTTCTTGGTATACTTGAGAGATAAATATTATCCCTTATTGAAGATACTAAGAAGTGCCTTGGGATTTTAATAGATAGATGAATGCCAGGATACCTTTGAATAACTTCGAATATATTTGGCCTCATCTCCACTACTATCAAAACTAATATGAAACTAATATGGTGGGAGATGTTATACATATACATGACTATATCCCCCAATGTTATAAGTTCTATCTTGGTTAGAGAAAAAATACAGTATATCATCATGTCTGTTATATCAACCATATCCTTTTAAAGATAGAGGGGCACTAGCCATTGGTAGACAAGAAAATATTAACTTTAATGTTTTCAATCAGAAAAATGTATCCATATTTTCAAGCTCATATGATTAGAGTTTATATAAATCTTTCATTAAGAAATATCCTTTAAAAACAAGAGGAATCTAAGAGATTAATCAAGTGGTTGATGGAACTAGGAGAATTCAACATCCATTTCTTAGCTAAGATAGACATCAACTCAAAAGTACTTTTAGACTTTATGGAAGAATGTATCATCCCTACCTCTAACAAACTGCTTACTCTTCTCTATCTATCATTGTATATATATTGATGGGGCTTTAGGGAGCTCTAACACTAGAGCTAGAATTCTACTAGTCTTCCCTCAATAGGTTACTTTAAAATATGGGCTACATCTGAAGTTCTCAAAGACAAATAATGTTATCAAATATGAAGCTCTTATTGTTAGTATAAGGCTGGCTTTAGATTATAAGGTGTGGAATTTCATAATTCATACTAATTTATAACTTTTGACTCTCAAATAGAGAGAGAATTTGATGCATATAATCCATAATTGGCATAGTATTATAATATGAGAAAGCCTCTTCTCACTTATATAAAAATGTATCAAATCATCCATATACTCTGAGAGTAGAATGCCTGGGCTGACATTTCTCAAAATTTTATACATCAACGACTGGAGATCTTTTCAAGAGGAAGTGTATAAGAAAATACTTTCATAGCATTTAAGTACTTTATGTTGTACAATCGATTGATGAGTTAAGAGATCCCTCTTAGATCGACCCCATCTTATACTTTATGCAAAATGAGATTTTTCTTGAATACCCAATAGCTGTAATGCCACTTTGAAGATAAACAACAAACTTCACCATCATTGATGGAGAATTGTACAAATGAGCCTTTACTGGGCCATACCATAAGTATCTTTCACTTTTAGAAGCTGATTATAAAGTATGAAAAGTTTTTTTAGATGTATACAGAGAACACTTAGGAGGGAGAGCACTTGCTCTCAAAATTAAGAAAAAAAATCCATCAGCATATGATGATGCAAGATGTGATATAATTCACACAAATATGTAATAATTTTCAATTGTACTCCAATCTCACCCATTCACCTTTCATAGAGCTCTCATCTCTCCAAAACCCTTGGTTTTTTTTCCACTGGGGTATTGATATCATGGGACCCTTTCCTATGGTTACCAAGCAGTAAAAATTTATCATCTTGGCTATGAACTACTTCACCAAGTGGGTGGAGTTGAACCACTTACAAAAATCATGGAAGTAAATGTTAAATAATTTATCTAAATAATATAATATCTCATTTTCATCTACCTTTGAAGATCATTACTGATAATGGAACTTAGATTACTAGAAAAATCTTGTTGATGTTCTACAAAGATCTCTATATCTTATTGGTACACGTAGTTGTAGCTCATTCTCAAGAAAATGGACAAAATGAGGTTACAAATAGAGCTATGCTTAAGGGACTAAAAATAAATCTCAAGATGGTTGGGGGGGAGGGGGCGCAATGGACTAATGAACTTCCCAATCGTTTATAGGATTATCACACTTCTTCTCAAAATCCAACAAGAGAAATATCATATAACCTTTGCTTTGGTATAGAGGCCATCATCTTGGTAAAATTGGAGGCCCAAGCCTCAGGGTCCAGACTTTTCATCCCAAAAATAATGATAAGGAAATCCATTTTAACTTTGATCTTCTTATGAAAATAAGAGACTTGACCTTACTTAAAATTACTTCTTACTAGTAAGGTATGGCTCAGAACTACACTTGAAGGGTGAAACCTTGATGCATCTCCATTGAAGACTTAATCCTACATAGCTTTGAGGCAATTAGGAAAGGACCTTAATGTAATAAACTCTCCCCACTCTTGGAAGGCCCTTATTTAGTGGCAGTTATAATTAAGCTTGGAACATTCAAGCTGAAGGATGCTGATGAAAAATGCTATCCCAAACTTAGAATACTAAGAAAATTTGCAAATATTACCAGTATTTATTAATAAAGCTACCTACTATATAGCTTATATACTTTTTGAATTTTGCATCATTTTCTCAACTCATTATTATTAATGTCTTTTTTTTAATAAGTTCCCAAGGGTGATCCTAAATAAACTATGATTAAATAATCATTGATTCAAGAAATATATAATGATAATTGTATCTCAATCATTGAATGATTAATCCTAGGGGGACTTGATCTAATCTCTTCCATACAAGTTAATATCATCATGCAACTCTTTGGAAAATAATCACAAATAGGTAAAACATCTTTGCTAGATGCCTCTTCTATATAGGTTAACATCATCAAGCAACACTTTGGCAAACAACTTTGGATAAGTCAAACATCTTTAATGAATGTCTCTCGATCTCATCCCAACTAGTTAAAGTTATTAAGCAACTTCTTGATAGATATTTAGCAAGTTCTCTCTAATCTCAAATGATGCAAGGCTACCTAATATGAAGCTTGGTGAAATTATAAACCCTTTAACCATAAGGCAACAATTATTATACCTTAAGAAATATCATCCATTTAACATTTGAATATATACATATTAGGTAACTAAACATACACATCAAAATCACTAAAATAAAGAAAAGAGAGACAACTGGGTAGTTAAAAATACTCCTTTAAAATAAAAATATTACATAATCTCAAAATCTTTCTCATTATCACTTGAGAATGCTTTTCTCAACTAACTTCAAATATCATTATCATCTAAGTATGAAGGGTAGTCCTCAGAAGCTTGGCTAGGAGAATCTTTCAACCATAACCCTCATCTTGCATTGTATTGTTGACCTCATTTTTGTATGAGCTCAGTAGGACCAATCCAGATCTTAGGATCTTTCCAATCCTTAGGATTTAGTTTTAACCCTAGGATCAATTTAATCCTAGATCAATCCAGATTCAAATCAACCCTGATCTCAGATCAATCAAATTTCCAGACTATTCTAGATCCTAGGATCTTTCCTAGATTTTAGATCTTAGGATCAATCTAGACCCTAGGATCTTCCTAGAATCCAGACTTTAGGATCTATTCTAGATCCTAGGAACTTTCTAGATCCCAGACTTTAGGGTCTCCTAGACTCTAGAAGTTTCCTAGACTTCAGTCCTTAGGATCTACTCTGGACCCTGGGATTTCCCTAGATCAATTTAGGTCCTAGGATCCTCCTAGATCTTAGATCTATCCAATACTCAAATCTATTCAAACTCTAGAACAACCCAGACTTTAATCCATATCCTCAATTCAAACCTTGAGCAAAATCCAGAATTCAATCCAGTTTAAAATCCAAACTCTAGTTCAAACCCTGATTCTACCTTTGATCAAACCTTAATCCTATCCTATCATTTATGATCTCTAAATGATCATAAATGATTTGGGTAATTCAAATTCAATCATTCAAAATCAAAATCCAGCTCAAATCTAGATTTCCAGATCAAATTCCAAGGCCAAAGGTCTAAGTCCTAAAAGTCTTTTCCAGTGAATCTTTGAACATTTCAAAACCCTATCAAATGACCTCTGATTCAAGGTCTATCAGTTCCACACTGATGTGACATGTCTCTAGAGGCAACCCTCCAAATTTGAGCTCATTCTGAGGTCTCTAACCCCAGAAATTGAATTGAAATCCAAAGGCTGTAAAACCTTCAAATATTTACAGTCTATGCCACTGGACCTACCACCCAGTGGATTTTGACCATGGAGCTTTCTCCAAAGCCTCCAATCACTTCCAGACCCTTGATTATAATCCATTGAGTATTAAACTGCATTTTTTTGGACTCAATTTGACCCCCAGTTGACCAGGGGTCAAAATGACCAAAATACCCCAATGGGGTATAAATGGTCATTTGAACCAAATGAGCTCCAAATCAAATGCATCCACCTCCAGCAAACTTCAAATGTTAAACCAAGCCCATTAAACCCAGAACCAGCCCCTGGGTCAACCTGGTTGACCAAGTCAACCTAGTTGACCTAGAAGGCCCCTTTAGGGTCAAAATAGGTCATTCTGACCAAATGACCTCTCCAGACCTTGGGACCACCACCATTGGTCTCCAAATATCATTTCAAATCTGTTGAACCCATTCCCTGACCCTGGGTCAACCTGGTTGACCAAGTCAACCTAGTTGACCCATTAGGCCCATTAAGGGCCTAAACAGGTTATTTGATCTAGATGACCCATTTAAACCCTGAAACCACCTCCACTAGACTCCATTCATCATTTCAAACCTGTTGAGCTCAACCCTTAACCCTGGGTCAACCTGGTTGACCAAGTCAACCTAGGTTGACCAGTTCAACCCTTAAGCTTATTCATTTTGAATCAAGCTCCACATCAGCTTCAAACCCATTCAAACTTCTTTGATCACATTCCCCAATGATTTGAATTTGATTGGACCCATTGACCCAGTCAACAGTTGACTTAGTCAACTGAGTCCAACTCTAGTCAAAATTGACTTATTTGAATCAAATCAATGACTTTTTATGGATCAATTCATTTAAAGCCTTCAAACCCTCAAAACCATTTCATTTTATGCTTTGAATATCCCATAGTTTATTTGGAGTCAAATCATGTCAAATTTGATTTGGTCAAACTCTAATCCATGGTCAAACCCTTAATCACATACACATCTCTAATCCAATCAAACTTCAAACAAATTGATTCCAATCCCTATCAAACCCTTAACCAGCACCAAATCATTGCCAAAGAATGCCTTGACCTTAGGTAGTCAAATCCAAGCCAAGATCAACCAAGTCAACTCAATGTGTTTGGTCAAACCTTCACATTTTCACTCAATTCAAACTCCTTAAGCCTCAAACCTCTTTTAACTTGTCACTCCAGCAATTTAAGGTTTTCCCCATGCCAACTCAGCAGTCCATATGGACTTTGACTGGTCAAATAGTCAAATTGAACTTTCAAAAGCTCAAGCCTAGTCAAATCACTCCCTAGAGACTAATTCATTCCAATCCAGATTATCCTAGCTGTTTAATCAGCCTCTAGAACATTCCTTGAGCTATTCTAAGCCTTTGGATCTAGATCAAATAGCCCATATCACTCCATGTGTCCAAGTGGGGACCAAATCCCTTTCCACATGGATTGTACCCTCTTGTCCTTTTATTCCCTGCTGCTAACCAACTCCAGGGACAAGTGGCAGCATCTAGGAGCTCTCCTAATGAATCCTAGCCTTCCATTTGATCTAGAGGTGATTGAATAGGGTAATAGGTTCAATAGAGAGCTCATTCTAATTCCAACCTTCTCTCACCTAAATTTCCCTCTCCAGAACTCCTCAAGCTTTCCAAGCTCCTCTGAGAGCTTCTCCAATAATCCATACAGCTCTCTTATGCTTCTTCCCATCAAAATCCGACCTCCAAACCCTCATTGGTGAAGAGAGAGAGGCTTAGAGAGAGAATCAGGAGTTTTGCAAATAACTTCAAATCCAGACAGAATCAGCTCTTGGAGTCTTCACCAAAGTTGAAGAGGACGTCTTCATCTTTCCAACAAGCCCAAGAAGTCAAAAATCCACTGGATATTTTGTAAGTTATTTATATTTTAAACTTAAACTTCAAATTGAAACTGTAACCAATCTACAGTGCATGGAGCCTTTAAACTCTAGGCATTGGAAGTTTAGGTTGCCATTAATCTATGCTTCAATTTTTGTGAAGTTTGGTTGAGTAATTTGAGAGATCTGGGCATTTGAATTTTCTTATTCAAACTGAACTATCAAAGTTCGGAAGATCTGGACCGTCCCATCTTTGATCGGACGATCCAGATCAAACCTGGACCGCGCGGTGCCCCTGGGAATCGAGCGTGGGTCGCCTGGCTGAACCGCGCGGGTGACGTGGAAGCGCGTGGTCGCTTGGATAAGATCTGATCTGATCAGATCAAATGGCTGTCGTTGATGCCGACGTGGTTAAGTAACCACACAGGATTTTGCCACGTGTCCGACTGTAGCGCCGCGCCGCCGTCAGCCAATCATTGCCAATGATTGGATTGGCGGCGCCGCCGGCCTGATTTGATTTAATTTGAATAAAAAAAATCATTTAAATGCCCTCAAACTTCAAAAATCCATAGAAAATTCATTTTTAATCCAAATTTTGCATGTAATACCTCTATGGATTCAGGGTGAAGAGCTCTATCATTTAAAAATATTTTCATTGAGTTTTGATGTACCTACCAGAAGTTATTTAGTTAACATTGAATTTAAACTTTATTTAATTAAGCCTTTTATTGTCATCCTTTTGAGCTCAAATTTGGCAGGGGATAATCATAGAACATTGGCTATGTTCTGTGATTTTTCTTACCTTAATTGAGCACATGATTGAGCTCTATAGAATTTTCTATTGTATGGGTCAAAATTTGACTCAAATAATAGAAAATTCATTTCACCCTATGCATGTGAAATTAAACTGTAATCTTGCTGTGGTATGATTGTTTAGGTGTAGTCTAAGGGTTAGTAACCTTGATTTAAGCCCATTCAACTTAGTGTCACCTAGGAAAAATAATTAAGGATTTTAATTAGAAAATTTAGAAAATTTCCAATAATTAGGACACACTTCAAATTGACTTGAAACTTTGAACATTCAAACTTAGAGACACTCTAAGCCCTAGGAAAATTTTCCACTGGACTTTGGAATAATTAAGCCCATTAATTGACCTAATCAAGTTTAAACTTTAATTAAGCCTTTAAATCTTCCAAAAATTATAATAAATCAAATTTAAATCCAAAAAATACAATTAACCTCTCAAACTGACCAGGATCAAACCCTTAATCAATAAAAAATAAAAGCCCCTTGACTGGACTTCAAAATTAAGTTTAATTTAAGTTTAATTGAAATTCAATATTTAATTAATTTAATTAATTAAAAATAATTAAAAATTCCAAAAAATTTCTAAACACTTGGAAATCACTCCTTAGGTCATTCCTGACCTTTGGAGTTGATTTCAAGAAGTTTGGAGATCATTTGGACTCAAATCACAAAAAGGGTCTCTAATTAAACAATTTCAAAAATTTAATAAATACTCAAAACTTCAAAAATTCATAACTAATTCAAATGAATTCCAAATTGAGCAAACTCAAAGGCATACAACTCATCTTAAGCTCTAGTATTTGTTAAAAATGTTAAATTTCTAGAAATTAATCAATTTTGAAAAAGTTAACTTTTGGTCAAATCTAGTTCAAATTCAAGTCAAAACTTCAAACCTTCATAATAAAATCTAAAAAAATCCAATTTTAGTGTACTTACTGTCTAACTGATCGTATTAAGGTCTAGTATTTTAATAAAATATTAAATTCCCAGAAAACATTTTAAATCAAAAAGTCAATTTTTAACCCCTTAATTAAATGGTTAAAATAATCCAGAAAATTCCAAAATTCAACATATCATTCAAAATTCCAGAAAACATTAATTTAAACTTAAAACCAGCAACCAACTAATTCTAATTAAAATTAATCAACCTTTAAACCTTAATCAAACTTAAATCACTTAATTATATTGGGTACCACTAGGTAACCCAGGCCTACGAGGCTATTAAATTAGCCCCAAGGAAGGAGAAATAAACTTCACGGCCTCGGTGTGTAACAAAGGTGATATCCAACAAACAATTAAAATCAAGTTTAAAATTAATTTCAAGTCATTAATATTTAAATTCAAATTAAATCCCCCTTAAGCCTTTCAACCAACCGGAACTTTAAACAACTCCAATCAATTGCCTATTTAGGACATATCAAAGCCACACAGCCTCCTACACACACTTTAGATGATTTGCTAGGACAACCAACTCTAGTCTTAGGCTAGGCCGGTGTTTACTTTTCTGCTGTGTGATGGGTTTTTGATCTTTTATTGCATGTTATTTGCTAGTGGTGGAATTGATGTGTTTGTTTACTTATTTACTGCACTCTGTGATGTGATTGATTGTACGATTAGATCTACCCCTAGGTTAGGGACAATTTATACTAATTCAATCTTATGCAGGTGGCCATGCTCATACAGGGCATAAATTAAAGGGGGCAAAAATCATGAATATTAAATTGCACAGGTGCTCCAGAATGCTTAAGTCCCCCTTTAATAATTAAAAGAGCATGGCCAAGTGTGGCTGTGATTGAGTATTTTAATTTCAAATATATAACTGCTTGGGATGTCAAATATAAACTGTTGATTATTAGGATAACCCTACAGGTTATTGAGTCTAGATTTTTAATTTCAATTGATGTAATTTGAATGTAAATTGAGTTGTAAATTTAAAGTACTTTGAGATTGAGATGTTTAAACATCCAATTTGGAATCCAAAGAGGAAGGAACATCCCTTAGGGGA
Source organism: Dendrobium chrysotoxum (assembly GCA_019925795.1). Classification (NCBI taxonomy): domain Eukaryota; kingdom Viridiplantae; phylum Streptophyta; class Magnoliopsida; order Asparagales; family Orchidaceae; genus Dendrobium; species Dendrobium chrysotoxum. Next base: position 21,880,185 of record CM034305.1, read on the forward strand.
GAGTTCCTATCCATTTGGAGATCCAAATTAGGATGAATGTCAAATATCCAAAGAGAAAAGATAACACCCCTATTCAGAAGGAGTTTCTTTTCATTTGGATATCCAGACCCGACGATCCAAGGAGTTCCAAGAAGACAAAGAAGTGAAGAACGAGAAGAATTTCAAATCTCAAAGTCACTTGAGTCTTAGGAGTAGAATCCAGGTTGTAGTCAGTGGTACCCGGCCACTTTACTTTCCCGCAGACCCTGGGTTGTATAATTAAGGGCACTTGCCTATGAACTTTCAATTTGAGCATTTATTTAATTAATTTAATTATTTAATTGATTTGATTGATGTATTGATTGCGATTAAGGACCTGCATGCTTTTAGTATTTTATTTAGCGCTTATTGCATGTCGATTTTGTTTTAGCCTGGAACCCGATCGGAGGCTCGTGAGGGTACGGTCATAAACCTTTTCTACTTAAACAAAATTAAAATTTTTAAGCTCAGATAGAAACTCTAATGCTTTTAAGAAGTAAGCCCGGACTCGCCGGGAGTTTTTCATGCATACATATTAACTTTTCTCTACCTTGTTAGGCACCTCCCCGCCTGCGGGTTCTGGCAGACCACCTAACCTATTAGGGTGCAGTTCTGTCCAAGGGGATGTTGTGCAATCTCTAGGATAAAACCTATTTTTTTAAGCCTATTTTAAAATTGCTACATTTTGATTTAAGCATTTTATCAAGTCAACTAGCATGCATTGCATTAGATACAAATTAAAAATTGAGTCTAAATCTTTAATTGCATTTCTAGCTTAAGCATTTAACCCAACATATGTTAAGGGGTCAATTAGGATCTGCTCTAGATGTCGACCCCAATTATTTAAACCAATCTTAAACAATGTCCCCTAACCACTCTACATTTAAAAGACTTTGACTCATGGTTTTAAAAGCGTTTAGGTGGTTTAGCTGGCTCCCCAATCCAGGCTGGGGTAAGTCCAGATTACATTGCATTAGCTAAGATTCGGGTCACCGATTCTCAGTACCCAATTTTAGACTGAGGATTTGAGGTAGATTTTCAATCCTAAGATCTCAACTTTTGGGAATCTAATTCCCACTTTCTAATAAAATTGACCATTTAAATATTAAATTTATTTCAATCAAATTCAAGCCCAACACTTAGGATAGGTTGGGGTGTTTCTGAAGTAATTCAGAATCTCAAAACACCTCCTACCCTTCATCCTTTTGACTCCAGAAAGAACTGTTCAAATTTGATACAATCCCATTTGAAAATTCAAGTCCTTAACCTTCTTTGATATCAATCGTTGAAATCTTAAATAAAATTCATATCGCTATTTTAATCGAGAGTATTCGTAGGAAATTTTCTGGTTTCCTACGATGTAATTAACTACGAGGGCTTGCGCTCGTAGGAGATTTAGAAACCCAGACCAGATTTTCAAAATCAAGCTTTTTCAAAACCTTTAATTAATTATCTTTGTGAAATCAAAACAAAAAAAATGGCGATCTTTATTTTCATATTCAAACTAATAATGATTGATATCTTCTTTCTTCGGATAGATATGTCAATTATAATCATAGTTATGATTATGAAATTAATGATCATATTCAGATTAGTATAGTCAAACAGTTGATTAAACATCATTCTGATCTTTCGAGATCATATGTCATTTCTCCTTGAGTTTGACTACGATAATCAGGATAAATCAAGATTTATAATCTGAACCTATTAGGGAATGATATGTTCACTTTTCGAGGTGATATATCATTCATAATGAGTGTTCGATTATAAAAATTCCAGAAATTAAATATTTCCCAAAGAAAATTAAAACACCTTTTTCAAATTATATATTTTTCAATCAAAACAAAATTGGCGACTCCGCTGGGGAAAATCTCTCTCTCCATCTTTAATAGCGCTACAAATTTTATTGCATCGGTAGTTTTGACTACCTTTCTTCTGTTGGTCTCTCTACCCATTTCTCCCTTGGGTGAGTGTGGCCAACTCAATTAAGACATGTGAAAAGAGAGGTGAGTGTAGGAAATCTCCCTCCAAGCTGGGCTTTGACATTTTGCCTCCAAGTTTATTGGTAGAGCAAAAGAGTCAAGCCAAGCTTGTCAAAATTTTTTTTGCATATGTTGCAAACTCGCATGCGAATAAATCCCTGCATGCTAAGTTTTACAATTTACAAAAAATTTCTCAATCTCAAAACCCAAATTCAAATTTCTTTAATTCAACCTAGATTCTGACATTTCACCCTAAGCTAGTCAGTGTGGCGAAAGAGTCAAGTCAAGGTCTCTAGATTTTCCTTTAATTTTTGTTAACCATTATGTTGAAAGTAAAACTCAACATTTTGAGTTTCAAAAATCAAGGAAAATCTTTCAAATCAACTTCAATCGTCGTTGCTATGTGTCTTCTATAATATTCTGTTGTAGTTGAACACATGCAATTCAAATTCAAAATTCTCCAGTCAATTTTAGGCTTCGACATTTCACCCCTAAATTGCTTGATGGGGTGCAAAGAGTCAAGCCTTAGGATCTTCAAGCTAATTTTGTAAACCTGCATATTTGAACGAAATTCAGTATGCTGAGTTTCAAATTTGGAAGAAGATCCGTTCAGTTTCGACCTTGAGTTTAAATCCGATTTCAAATTCAAATTCAATTTTAATTTAAATTCAATTTCAAGCTTGAATTGAATCCAAGATTTAAGTTGAAATTCAACCTCAAAACCAAATTCAATCTTAAGTTCAAATTCAATTTCAAAATTGAACTTAAATTTGATTCCAAACTTAAATTCAACTTCAGATTTGATTTCAAGATCAAATTCGGGACTTTGAAATTTCGACCCAAGCCAATTGGTGAAACACAAAGAGTCAAGCCCGATCCCCGGACCTTTCATATCAATTTTATGCACCTACAAGATTGAGTGAAACTCAATCTGTTGAGTCATAAAATTTGAAGAAAGCTCCATTTGACTTGAGCTTCAAGTTCAAATTCAAAATTTGAGAACAAAAATAATTTCAACCTGAAATTTGAATTTGATTTCCAATTTAAAGTCAATTCAATTTTGATCAGGACTTTGACATTTCGACCCAAGTCAATTGGTGAAATGAAAAGAGTTGAGCCCGATCCTTGGATCTTTCATATCAATTTTGTGTACCTATATGATTGAGTGAAACTCGATCTGTTGAGTCATAAAATTTGAAGAATGGTCCATTTGATTTCAACCTTAAGTTCAAATTTAAATCTAACTTTGATTCAAAATAAATTCTCAACCTTAAGTTCGAATTTGATTGTCACCTTAAATTTTAATGTCAATTTTGAATTCAAGTTCGAGTTTGGACTTTGACATTTTGCCCCAAGTTAATTGGTGTAACGAAAGAGTCGGGTTCAACCCTTAAGTCCTTGTCAATACTACAAACCACTATTTTGAATCTAAAACTTAACATGATTGAATTATTAAATTTTGAATAACATTAATGAAGTTTAAAATTCGAATTTAAATTCAAGATTAACTAATTCAAATCATTGTTCATTAATTTCAGGATTTAAGCACTCAAATGGCTGGGAAACTCATTTTCTCTCTAGATAGAAACTTGATAGTCGAAGGAATCACTTCTGGTAATTTTATCCAGTTTGAAATGCAATTCCAACACTTCAAGTTATCAATCGACGGAGAAGAAATGATTGATCTGTCTACTGGAATACGAAAGAATGTCCCTTTAGTTGAGATTACTTTAGGGTCAGGAGTTGACTCCCCCATCTCCGAGATGGAGGCCAATGTCGCCCCTTTACCCATTATACCTTCTACCCAGGTGGATAAGAACCAAAAGCCAATAACGATAGAAGAGCTACCATCTCAGCCTGAGATTGGGTTAAGTTCTAGTACCCCTGTCGTCAGCAAGGCCAACAAGAACAAAATGAAGAACTACCTTTGTAGAGTCTGAAAGAAGGTTGTCAAGGCCAGGAAGACTGCTGAGGCTAAAGCCTTAAAGCACGTCAAGTCCGAGGCTAATCAAAAGTTCGTTGCTCCTTCTACGAACCCCTTTCCTGGTGGAATTCATTTCCACCCTTCTCCTGTTACTCAAAGGAGGGAGGTTGTAGAGACGAGAGCATAATCTTCAATACACCTTCTTGACTATTACATGACGAGAATCAATCAAGCCAGAATTGAACAAACACCAGCACTAGGACCTAGGCCCCCAGTTGAAGGTTATGATCAATCCACTCTATTAGATGATGTTAGGTCACATTTCTACACGTGCCCCGCTACATCAACTAGAGAGGAGGAGGTGTAGAAACCACTCGGGGTGCCACTCTCCTAATTACTAGACCACTAGTGATAAGAGAGGGGAAATAATCTAAGATTATATCAGATAGTGATACCGTTAAAATTCAATTTTCAATAGGGTCCTATCGAGATAAATCTTTTGATTAAAGTGATGCAATGACTTCTAAGGTTAGTGCAGACCCAATAATAGTCTCTCCCTCCAAGGAGATCGTAGGAATCTAATTCCGTACTACTGGGGTCTTGCCACCTAGATTTACAATTTCTTTTTAAGGAAAAACTTTCAATTTCTCAAGTGTATTGATTTCGAATTTCAAGATAGTTGAGTTATCTTTTTAATGAAAATTGACCTCTATTTTGAGTTTTAAGCAGGAGAAAGTTGTAGTTGACTCCAAATGTTTGAATACCTCTCCTTCCCACCTCTTTTGTGGGATTGATTCAATTATTGAGTTAAATTAATATCAAACTTAAGTTGATCTCTGAAATGAAAATCTTCTCAATTTTCTCGCAATTTTCTATCCTAATAGATATCTCTTACGTGTTTAAAATCTGTTCAATGATTTTCAAACGTCAAGCCAATATTCATTTTAAAAGACTGGGTCATACCTTGAGAATTATTCGTCCTTGCATAAGAGAATGAGTTTTCTTCTCTTATACTCGAGATGTAATCCCGGTATTGAAATAGAGAAGGTGTAGCCTCTTCTTAAATTTAATTGAATTCAAAAGATGCGCAGAATGTGCCAACAATAAAAAATGTACAAAGTGCACTAAAAATCAAAAAGATGCGCAATGGGTGCCATAAGTTAAGAAATAGTGCAAAATGCACTATAAATCAAATGATGCGCAAAGTGCGCAACCAAAAAAAAAAGAAAGAGGCTCCCTTCTTCTAAATTCTTGAATCTCAAGATACCCAGTCAATTTAAAATTGCTTGATTTTAAGAATCTTGAATCCAGAATTTTCACCTTGCATCGATATTCTATCAAGATATAAAAATCTCTTGTGCAAGAGAATTGAAAAGATTGAATTTCTCTATTTGACTTTAACCTCTTTGAAATTGATTTTAATTCAAAATACTTAAGGGAGACCCCAGTTCAGTTTCTATGAAACTCGGTCTGGGTCAACAAAACCTAAGTTCTCAAATTTTTCAAAATCAGTTGGAGTCACTCAAACTTTTCACTGTACTTCTAAATTTGTTCCCGTTTGTCGTTCCGACAGGGTCCAAATTGCTAGAGAAAGTTTTCTAATAAAGAGAATGAAATCTTCTTTTCTTGAAAATTTAAATCCGATCCTTGAGAAGTGTGTGTAAGTCCTTCCATATAGGCATCTTTCCATCAAGGCCTTCTTTATAAAATTACACTCTATGCTGGGTCCAAGTTTAATCCCACTAGAGGAGTATTTTATAATGCTGGAAATTATCGTTCACTATAAAAACACACCCTATGCTGGTTCCTAGATCATTCTGATCTAGAAGTGTAGTTTCTTGAGCTGAGACTTGCTGTTTAAAATCAAACTTTAATTGAACAAAGTACCCCACTCCAATTCGAGGAGCTCTAGGGCCTCAAATAAAAATTAAATTAAGCTCAACAAAGTTTGAAAGTTCATAAGTCACATTTGATTCAAGTTATTGATAAGTTGTGTCACTTTAAAACTCCCCAAGTAGGAGACTAGGTTGTAGTCTTTTGTAGACCGCTTCTAATCCGTTGTAAACTCAATGGAAAGCTTGAGTCAATGTTGACTGGATCGTTCATTTTTAATGACGATCTTTGAGGAAATTTTCTTTTGATTGATAAACCCTGAAGAATGCCACCCAATATTTTCAAATATTGGGGAGGCTCTTCAGGAAGTATCATGCCAGATGAGTGTAAAACTTAAAATTAAATAAATCAAAATCGAATCAAACACAATCAAAATTCAAAACTTAAAATCAAATTCAGATGAATCAAAATCAAATCAACCTTCAAATTCAAATTCCTCAAATTCAAAACCAATTCGAATCAAATTCAAAACACATCACAGATTTAAAACCCTTCAAATTCAAATTCGTCAAATCAAGTTTTAAATTCAAACACTTTCAAATTCAAATTCAAAAAATCATTCAAATCTTAAGTTCTAGAATTCAAATCCGATCCTCTATATAGGGCAAGTTTCCTCTATATACGATCACCTTGACTCGATCCTCTGTACAGAGCAAGTTTCCTCTATATACGATCATTCCAGACCCGATCCTCTATATAGAGCAAGTTTCCTCTATGTATGATCATCCAGACTTGATCCTCTGTGTGAAGCAAGTTTCCTTCGCATACGATCATCCAGATCTGATCCTCTATGTGAAGCAAGTTTCCTTCACATACGATCATTCCAGACTCGATCTTCTGTATAGAGCAAGTTTCCTCTATACATGATCATCCAGATTCGATCCTCTATGTGAAGCAAGTTTCCTTCACATATGATCATTCCAGTCTCGATCCTCTGTGTGAAGCAAGTTTCCTTCACATACGATCAATCCAGACCCGATCCTTTGTATAGAGTAAGTTTCCTCTATACATGATCACTCCAGACTCGATCCTCTGTATAGAGCAAGTTTCCTCTATACATGATCACTCCAGACTCGATCCTCTATATAGAGAAAGTTTTCTATATATATGATCACTCCAAACTCGATCCTCTATATAGAGCAAGTTTCCTCTATATATGATCACCTTGACTCGATCCTCTGTATAGAGCAAATTTCCTCTATACATGATCACTCCAGACCCGATCCTCTATATAGAGCAAGTTTCCTCTACATACGATCATCCAGACCTGATCTTCTATATATAGAGCAAGTTTCCTCTATATATGATCACCTTGACTCGATCCTCTGTGTAGAGCAAGCTTCCCCTACACATAATCATCTATACTTGATCCTTTATGTAAAGCAAGTTTCCTTTACATACGATCACTCCAGATCCGATTCTGTGCGAAGCAATGCTTCCTTCTCACAGGATCTTCCAGCTTTCTTTTCCTTAAGGTTAGATGTGAGTCATCGTACTTTCTATCCTTAGGATTAGATCCTCTAGTGGTGGAGTACGCCCTTCGTGACACCATCCTAATGTCTTCCAGTTTTCTTTTTCTTAAGGTTTGATATGAGTCATCGTGCTTTCTTTCCTTAGGATTAGATATTTTAGTGGTGGAGCACGCCCTCTGTGGCACCATCCTAGATTCAAAATCCAGATCTGACTTTCTGTGGGATGCAATGCTTCTTTCCCTCAGGGTCCTCCAGTCTTCTCTTCTTTAAGGACAGATGTGAGTCATCTTGCTTTCTTTCCTTAGGATTAGATCTACTAGTGATGGATAACGCCCTCTACGGCACCATTCTAGTTTCAAAATTCAAATCTTTAAGTCTGACCTCCTATAGGAAGCAATACTATCTTCTTATGAGATCATCCAGTTCTCTTTTCTTCAGAGTAAGTATTCTCCTTCTCTTAAGATTAGATTTCCCAGTGATGGAATAAGTCCTTTATGGCACCATCCTGGAATCAATTTCAAATTCCAAAATCAAACTCTCTTCTCCTCAAGGTTAGGCTTTTCCCCTTCCTTTAGGATTAGACTCCCCAGTGATGGAGTAAGTCCTCTATGGTACCGTCCTGGGTTTAATTTTAAAATCCAGTTCTCTCTTCCTTAGGGTAGGTTCTTCTTCCTTCCCTTGGGATTAGACTTCCTAGTGATGGAATAAGTCCTCTATGGCACCGTCCTGGAAAAAATTTCAATCAAGCTTTCTTTTCTTTAGGGCTAGGTTCTTTTTCCTTCCCTTAGGATTAGATCTACTAGTGGCAGAGTACGCCCTTAGTGGCACTTCCCTAGTATCAAAATTCAAACTTGATCCTCTATAGTTAGGAATTCTTCCTTCCTATATGATCATCCAGACCCTCTTTTCCTTTAGGGGTAGGTTTTCCCTCCCTTCCTCTAGGATTAGATCTACTAGTGGTAGAGTACGCTGTCCCTAGCACTACCCTAGTACCATTTCAAATTCATTTTTCTAGGGTTAGGTTTTTCCCCTTCCTTAGAATCGAAATCCAGACTCAGTCCCTTATAGCTAGAAGTTCCTTCTTTCTATATGACCACCCAACCTCCTTTCCTTAGGGTTAGATGTTTCTTCCCTTAGGACTAGATCTACTAGTGGTAGAGTACGCTACCTCAGCACTACCCTAGTATTATTTCAAATTCAATTTTCTAAGATTAGGATTTCCCTTTCCATTAGAATCAAATCTGAATTCAATCCTCTGTAGTTAGGAATTCTTCCTTTCTATACGATCATCCAGACCTTCTTTTCCTTTAGGGCTAGGACTTCCCTTCCTTTAGGATTAGATCTACTAGTGGTAGAGTACACTGCCTAAGCACTACCCTAGTATCATTTGAATTTTAATCTTCTGAGGTTAGACTTTCCTTTTCCTTAGAATCAAATCTGAATTCAATCCTCTGTAGTTAGGAATTCTTCCTTCCTATAGGATCACCCAGACTTCCTTCTCCTTTAGGGATAGATTCTTCATTTCCCTTAGGACCAGACCCACTAGTGGTAGAGTATGCTTTTTCTAGCACTACCCTAGTATCTATTCTAACTTCGATTCCCCAGGGATGGATTTCTCATTCCCTTAGGATCAAAACTCCAGACTTGACCATTCTATTCGGTCAACACCAATATGTGCAATAGAACTACATTCTATTACACATATTGGGGGTCCATTTATTGACCTCATTTTTGTATGAGCTCAATAGGACCAATCCAGACCTTAGGATCTTTTCAATCCTTAGGATTTAGTTTTAACCCTAGGATCAATTTAATCCTAGATCAATCCAGATTCAAATCAACCCTGATCTCAGATCAATCAAATTTCCAGACTATTCTAGATCCTAGGATCTTTCCTAGATTTTAGATCTTAGGATCAATCTAGACCCTAGGATCTTCCTAGAATCCAGACTTTAGGATCTATTCTAGATCCTAAGAACTTTCTAGATCCAAGACTTTAGGGTCTCCTAGACTCTAGAAGTTTCCTAGACTTCAGTCCTTAGGATCTACTCTGGACCCTGGGATTTCCCTAGATCAATTTAGGTCCTAGGATCCTCCTAGATCTTAGATCTATCCAGTACTCAAATCTATTCAAACTCTAGAATAACCCAGACTTTAATCCATATCCTCAATTCAAACCTTGAGCAAAATCCAAAATTCAATCCAGTTCAAAATCCAAACTCTAGTTCAAACCCTGATTCTACCTTTGATCAAACCTTAATCCTATCCTATCATTTATGATCTCTAAATGATCATAAATGATTTGGGTAATTCAAATTCAATCATTCAAAATCAAAATCCAGCTCAAATCTAGATTTCCAGATCAAATTCCAAGGCCAAAGGTCTAAGTCCTAAAAGCCTTTTCCAGTGAATCTTTGAACATTTCAAAACCCTATCAAATGACCTCTGATTCAAGGTCTATCAGTTCCACACTGATGTGACATGTCTCTAGAGGCAACCCTCCAAATTTGAGCTCATTCTGAGGTCTCTAACCCCAGAAATTGAATTGAAATCCAAAGGCTGTAAAACCTTCAAATATTTACAGTCTATGCCACTAGACCTACCACCCAGTGGATTTTGACCCTGGAGCTTTCTCCAAAGCCTCCAATCACTTCCAGACCCTTGATTATAATCCATTGAGCATTAAACTGCATTTTTTTGGACTCAATTTGACCCCCAGTTGACCAGGGGTCAAAATGACCAAAATACCCCTATGGGGTATAAATGGTCATTTGAACCAAATGAGCTCCAAATCAAATGCAACCACCTCCAGCAAACTTCAAATTTTAAACCAAACCCATTAAACCCAGAACCAGCCCCCGGGTCAACCTGGTTGACCAAGTCAACCTAGTTGACCTAGAAGGCCCCTTTAGGGTCAAAACAAGTCATTCTGACCAAATGACCTCTCCAGACCTTGGGACCACCACCATTGGTCTCCAAATATTATTTCAAATCTGTTGAACCCATTCCCTGACCCTCAGTCAACTTGGTTGACCAAGTCAACCTAGTTGACCGATTAGGCCCATTAAGGGCCTAAACAGGTCATTTGATCTAGATGACCCATTTAAACCCTGAAACCACCTCCACTAGACCCCATTCATCATTTCAAACCTGTTGAGCTCAACCCTTAACCCTGAGTCAACCCGGTTGACCAAGTCAACCTAGGTTGACCAGTTCAACTCTTAAGCTTATTCATTTTGAATCAAGCTCCACATCAGCTTCAAACCCATTCAAACTTCTTTGATCACATTCCCCAATGATTTGAATTTGATTGGACCCATTGACCCAGTCAACAGTTGACTTAGTCAACTGAGTCCAACTCTAGTCAAAATTAACTTATTTGAATCAAATTAATGACTTTTTATGGATCAATTCATTTAAAGCCTTCAAACACTCAAAACCATTTCATTTGATGCTTTGAATATCCCATAGTTTATTTGGAGTCAAATCATGTCAAATTTGATTTGGTCAAACTCCAATCCATGGTCAAACCCTTAATCACATACACATCTCTAATTCAATCAAACTTCAAACAAATTGATTCCAATCCCTATCAAACCCTTAACCAACACCAAATCATTGCCAAAGAATGCCTTGACCTTGGGTAGTCAAATCCAAGCCAAGATCAACCAAGTCAACTCAATGTGTTTGGTCAAACCTTCACATTTTCACTCAATTCAAACTCCTTAAGCCTCAAACCTCTTTCAACTTGTCACTCCAGCAATTTAAGGTTTTTCCCATGCCAACTCAGCAGTCCATATGGACTTTGACTGGTCAAATAGTCAAATTGAACTTTCAAAAGCTCAAGCCTAGTCAAATCACTCCCTAGAGACTAATTCATTCCAATCCAGATTATCCCAGCTGTTTAATAAGCCTCTAGAACATTCCTTGAGCTATTCTAAGCCTTTGGATCTAGATCAAATAGCCCATATCACTCCATGTGTCCAAGTGGAGACCAAATCCCTTTCCACATGGATTGTACCCTCTTGTCCTTTTATTCCCTGCTGCTAACCAACTCCAGGGACAAGTGGCAGCATCTAGGAGCTCTCCTAATGAATCCTAGCCTTCCATTTGATCCAGAGGTGATTGAATAGGGTAATAGGTTCAATAGAGAGCTCATTCTAATTCCAATCTTGTCTCACCTAAATTTCCCTCTCCAGAACTCCTCAAGCTTTCCAAGCTCCTCTGAGAGCTTCTCCAATAATCCTTACAGCTCTCTTATGCTTCTTCCCATCAAAATCTGACCTCCAAACCCTCATTGGTGAAGAGAGAGAGGCTTAGAGAGAGAATCAGGAGTTTTGCAAATAACTTCAAATCCAGACAGAATCCGCTCTTGGAGTCTTCACCAAAGTTGAAGAGGACGTCTTCATCTTTCCAACAAGCCCAAGAAGTCAAAAATTCACTGGATATTTTGTAAGTTATTTATATTTTAAACTTAAACTTCAAATTGAAACTGTAACCAATCTACAGTGCATGAAGCCTTTAAACTCTAGGCATTGGAAGTTTAGGTTGCCATTAATCTATGTTTCAATTTTTGTGAAGTTTGGTTGAGTAATTTGAGAGATCTGGGCATTTGAATTTTCTTATTCAAACTGAACTATCAAAGTTCGGAAGATCTGGACCGTCCAATCTTTGATCGGAAGAGCCAGATCGGACCTGGACCGCGCGGCGCTCCTGGGAATCGAGCGTGGGTCGCCTGGCTAAACCGCGCGGGTGACGTGGCAGTGCGTGGTCGCTTGGATCAGATCTGATCTGATCTGATCAAACGGCTGTCGTTGATGCCGACGTAGTTAAGTAACCACACAGGATTTTGCCACGTGTCTGACTGCAGCGCCGCGCCGCCGTCAGCCAATCATTGCCAATGATTGGATTGGCGGCGCCGCCGGCCTGATTTGAATTAATTTGAATAAAAAAAATCATTTAAATGCCCTCAAACTTCAAAAATCCATAGAAAATTCATTTTTAATCCAAATTTTGCATGTAATACCTCTATGGATTCAGCGTGAAGAGCTCTGTCATTTAAAAATATTTTCATTGAGTTTTGATGTACCTACCAGAAGTTATTTAATTAACATTGAATTTAAACTTTATTTAATTAAGCCTTTTATTGTCATCCTTTTGAGCTCCAATTTGGCAGGGGATAATCATAGAACATTTGCTATGTTCTATGATTTTTCTTATCTTAATTGAGCACATGATTGAGCTCTATAGAATTTTCTATTGTATGGGTCAAAATTTGACTCAAATAATGGAAAATTCATTTCACCCTATGCATGTGAAATTAAACTGTAATCTTGCTGTGGTATGATTGTTTAGGTGTAGTCTAAGGGTTAGTAACCTTGATTTAAGCCCATTCAACTTAGTGTCACATAGGAAAAATAATTAAGGATTTTAATTAGAAAACTTAGAAAATTTCCAATAATTAGGACACACTTCAAATTGACTTGAAACTTTGAACATTCAAACTTAGAGACACTCTAAGCCCTAGGAAAATTTTCCACTGGACTTTGGAATAATTAAGCCCCTTAATTGACCTAATCAAGTTTAAACTTTAATTAAGCCTTTAAATCTTCTAGAAATTATAATAAATCAAATTTAAATCCAAAAAATAAAATTAACCCCTCAAACTGACCTGGATCAAACCCTTAATCAATAAAAAATAAAAGCCCCTTGACTGGACTTCAAAATTAAGTTTAATTTAAGTTTAATTGAAATTTAATATTTAATTAATTTAATTAATTAAAAATAATTAAAAATTCTAGAAAATTTCCAAACACTTGGAAATCACTCCTTAGGTCATTCCTGACCTTTTGGAGTTGATTTCAAGAAGTTTGGAGATCATTTGGATTCAAATCACAAAAAGGGTCTCTAATTAAACAATTTCAAAAATTCAATAAATACTCAAAACTTCAAAAATTCATAACTAATTCAAATGAATTCCAAATTGAGCAAACTCAAAGGCATACAACTCATCTTAAGCTCTAGTATTTGTTAAAAATGTTAAGTTTCCAGAAATTAATCAATTTTGAAAAAGTCAACTTTTGATCAAATCTAGTTCAAATTCAAGTCAAAACTTCAAACCTTCATAATAAAATCTAAAAAAATCCAATTTTAGTGTACTTACTGTCTAACTGATTGTATTAAGGTCTAGTATTTTAATAAAATATTAAATTCCCAGAAAACATTTTAAATCAAAAAGTCAATTTTTAACCCCTTAATTAAATGGTTAAAATAATCCAGAAAATTCCAAAATTCAACATATCATTCAAAATTCCAGAAAACATTAATTTAAACTTAAAACTAGCAACCAACTAATTCTAATTAAAATTAATCAACCTTTAAACTTTAATCAAACTCAAATCACTTAATTATATCGGGTACCACTGGGTAACCCAGGCCTACGAGGCTATTAAATTAGCCCCAAGGAAGGTGAAATAAACTTCACGGCCTCGGTGTGCAACAAAGGTGATATCCAACAAACAATTAAAATCAAGTTTAAAATCAATTTCAAGTCATTAATATTTAAATTCAAATTAAATCCCCCTTAAGCCTTTCAACCAACTAGAACTTTAAACAACTCCAATCAATTGCCTATTTAGGACATATCAAAGCCACACAGCCTCCTACACACACTTTAGATGGTTTGCTAGGACAACCAACTCTAGTCTTAGGCTAGGCCGGTGTTTACTTTTCTGCTGTGTGATGGGTTTTCGAGCTTTTATTGCATGTTGTTTGCTAGTGGTGGAATTGATGTGTTTGTTTACTTATTTACTGCACTCTGTGATGTGATTGATTGTACGATTAGATCTACCCCTAGGCTAGGGACAATTTATACTAATTCAATCTTATGCAGGTGGCCATGCTCATACAGGGCATAAATTAAAGGGGGCAAAAATCATGAATATTAAATTGCACAGGTGCTCCAGAATGCTTAAGTCCCCCTTTAATAATTAAAAGAGCATGGCCAAGTGTGGCTGTGATTGAGTATTTTAATTTCAAATATATAACTGCTTGGGATGTCAAATATAAACTGCTGATTATTAGGATAACCATGCAGGTTGTTGAGTCTAGATTTTTAATTTCAATTGATGTAATTTGAATGTAAATTGAGTTGTAAATTTAAAGTACTTTGAGATTGAGATGTTTAAACATCCAATTTGGAATCCAAAGAGGAAGGAACATCCATTAGGGGAGAGTTCCTATCCATTTGGAGATTCAAATTAGGATGAATGTCAAATATCCAAAGAGAAAAGATAACACCCCTATTCAGAAGGAGTTTCTTTTCATTTGGATATCCAGACCCGACGATCCAAGGAGTTCCAAGAAGACAAAGAAGTGAAGAACGAGAAGAATTTCAAATCTCAAAGTCACTTGAGTCTTAGGAGTAGAATCCGGGTTGTAGTCAGTGGTACCCGGCCACTTTACTTTCCCGCAGACCCTGGGTTGTATAATTAGGGGCACTTGCCTATGGACTTTCAATTTGAGCATTTATTTAATTAATTTAATTATTTAATTGATTTGATTGATGTATTGATTGCGATTAAGGACCCGCATGCTTTAGTAGTTTATTTAGCGCTTATTGTATGTCGATTTTGTTTTAGCCTGGAACCCGATCGGAGGCTCATGAGGGTACGGTCATAAACCTTTTCTACTTAAACAAAATTAAAATTTTTAAGCTCAGATAGAAACTCTAACGCTTTTAAGAAGTAAGCCCGAACTTGCCGGGAGTTTTTCATGCATACATATTAACTTTTCTCTACCTTGTTAGGCACCTCCCCGCCTGCGGGTTTTGGCAGACCACCTGACCTATTAGGGTGCAGTTCTGTCCAAGGGGATGTTGTGCAATCTCTAGGATAAAACCTATTTTAAAATTACTACATTTTGATTTAAGCATTTTATCGAGTCAACTAGCATGCATTGCATTAGATACAAATTAAAAATTGAGTCTAAATTTTTAATTGCATTTCTAGCTTAAGCATTTAACCCAACATATGTTAAGGGGTCAATTAGGATCTACTCTAGATATCGACCCCAATTCTTTAAACCAATCTTAAACAATGTCCCCTAACCACTCTACATTTAAAAGACTTTGACTTATGGTTTTAAAAGCGTTTAGCTGGTTTAGCTGGCTCCCCAATTCAGGCCGGGGTAAGTCCAGATTGCATTGCATTAGCTAGGATTCGGGTCACCGATTCTCAGTACCCAATTTTAGATTGAGGATTTGAGGCAGATTTTCAATCCTAAGACCACAAGTTTCGGGAATCTAATTCCCACTTTCTAATAAAATTGACCATTTAAATATTAAATCTATTTCAATCAAATTCAAGCCCAACACTTAGGATAGGTTGGGGTGTTTCTGAAGTAATTCAGAATATCAAAACACCTCCTACCTTTCATCCTTTTGACTCCAGAAAGAACTGTTCAAATTTGATACAATCCCATTTAAAAATTCAAGTCCTTAACCTTCTTTGATATCAATCGTTGAAATCTTAAATAAAATTCGTATCGCTATTTTAATCGAGAGTATTCGTAGGAAATTTTCTGGTTTCCTACGATGTAATTAACTACGAGGGCTTGCGCTCGTAGGAGATTTAGAAACCCAGACCAGATTTTCAAAATCAAGCTTTTTCAAAACCTTTAATTAATTATCTTTGGGAAATCAAAACAAAAAAAAATGGCGATCGTTATTTTCATATTCAAACTAATAATGATTGATATCTTCTTTTTTCGGATAGATATGTCAATTATAATCATAGTTATGATTATGAAATTAATGATCATATTCAGATTAGCATAGTCAAACAGTTGATTAAACATCATTCTGATCTTTCGAGATCATATGTCGTTTCTCCTTGAGTTTGACTACGATAATCAGGATAAATCAAGATTTATAATCTGAACCTATTAGGGAATGATATGTTCACTTTTCGAGGTGATATATCATTCATAATGAGTGTTCGATTATAAAAATTCCAGAAATTAAATATTTCCCAAAGAAAATTAAAACACCTTTTTCAAACTATATATTTTTCAATCAAAACATGTACCAGTCGAACTTCTTTTAAGAAGGCATGAATAAAGCCTTCCTCAAGGCACTAATGCTCAAGATCCCTCACCTCAGCATAAAATATCATATCTTGAGCTTCTTAAATGTGATCTTGAATATCTCAGTGACATGTTGAAGAATTTTTTTAATTCTTCTATAGCCTTTAATGATATGGCCCCTGCTCGAGCTTTAGCATATAACATCATAGCCTCCCTCTCTAAAAAATGGTCTTGTAAAATTTTATTCTCCACCTCAAGTGCTTCTTTGTCAGCTTGAAGAGCACTTTTCTCTACTTTAAGTACCTTTAAAGCTTTATTCTTTCGATGAATTTCTAGTAGTGGCTTAATCAACTCATTACGAGAGCAGTCAACTTCTTAGTATTGCAAGCAAAAAGAAGCAGGCCTCATCTATAACAACCTAAAAATTTTAAAAATATTTTAAAATAAAAATATGAAAATTCTAAAATTTTTTAACTTGAGCATAGAGGCACTAGGACTTTTGTGCCCTAATGACATAGTATGAAGAAAATTTGAAATTTATTTAACGAAGCAGTGCGATGGTGCAGACCTATTTATAACCCTACAACACTGTATTTGGCGAGTGCTACGGTGCCACGCCCTAAAACATATTATTATATATAATTAAATCAAAATTTTGCCACTCACTCTCTCACACCGTTGATTGCCGTGGAAGGAAGGATAAGGAGAAGGGAAGGAGGAGAGAGGAAAAATAAAGTTTGATTTTTGACCGTCAATTTTCTTCACCATTTTTATGAAAATTGTTTAGATTATTGTAGGCAAATTCTATCCTATTTATATTTTCAAAGAGTTTGATTTCAACCGTTAAATTTCTTCTAAAAATAACTTTATTGCATTTTTATAAGTTTATTGAACTTCTACCATGTAATTTTTTGTGTTATAATACTAATTATTCTAGATATTTTGACTTGTTAATTTTGAAATTTCATTGAATAACATGAAACTTATTTTGTTTTATATGATTTAAATAAAAATAGTGATTTTGACATTTTAATTTAATTTAATTATTAATACAAGCATTGTGAATGAATGTAGGAATGTGGTTAAGTAATAGTTGATTGCTATTACTTTTATAATATTATAATAAAACTATATGTGAAGATAAGTAAAGGCTGGTTATTTACTGATATTGACTTGAGACTAACTAACCTATACATGATGGTGGGCTGATGGGCTTTTCTTTAAATACTATGGCTTGGTGGTATACTCTACTGATTCATGTGATTATTGTTTGGGAGTTATAAAGAGATAATTATTGTACCAACAGACAAAAGTGATGATGATGTTTACTAAGCCAACGATTATTGATCTATTGATTACTAAAAAAATACTATGCAAGCCATAGCTCTTTACTTATTTAGTTTGATTATTGGGATGTGTTCATTGTACTGGTTTACTATCAATGTTCTAGTTTACTATTATTTTATTATTATTACCATAGATTTTACTATTACAAATATAGCACTACTGATTTACTGTCATAGTTATTACTATGAATTTATTGTTCACTAACTTACTATTATTGAGTATGTTATTACTACTATTAAGCATATTGATGGGGGTGATGGAGTAACCTAAAAAATTATGAAAATGATTTAGGACTCTATAAATCCCTAAATAATGCTTAAGTTTTTTTTTTATATAAAATTTAAAAAAACCCCACTTAATATATATAAGTATACATACCGAATCAACTAATATAGTGATATAGTAGAATATCGATCCTATAAGGAAGAATATTTACATGTAAATACTAGTACGGTCTATTTCAACTACAATAATTATCCTACTTAATAAAAATAAATTTTAGTGGAGATTCTATCACTTAATTTAAAATAAAGAATAATTAAATAAAATATTATTTAAATAAATTATTTTGGATTGATGGAATGTAAATATAATATATTTCCTAATGATTCTCTTTTATATTGATGCTATTCAAAGTATATGCATCATCGACTGCTCAGTCAAGCGTAAAGAGACAAAGGAAAAATTAAACCTTCCAACCTCACACTAAACTCCCATAGTTTATCACCATATAAAAATCTTAGAAGAGTAAGTAAATCATGTACTGTTAAAACTCCTCATGATAATTCATCTCTATAAATTTGATACATGACAAGCATTATGCATATGCTTGCATCATACCAATCCAACATACTTGGTTGTGCTTGCTTTCCTATTCCTAGGCTTCACTTTACACGAGATATTAAATACATATATGGCCACTATGTGCATTAAATGAAGACATGGTATATTAAAAATATCATGAAATTATTGATTAAGAGATTTCATTAGCACTCCACATTTCATTTACTTTATCAATCCAAAACTAGAGTATTTAGCCAAACATGAAGAATAAGTGAAGTAAATTCATTTTCATTAATTGCACAAAAGAAAGAAAGTGCAGTAGAAAAGATATTCACCGGATGGGTTTAAAGATCTTCCCCACACTCCTTAAACTTACAGAATTGCTTCCACAAACACAAGTCAACACTCTAATGGAATATATCTAATTCCAAATTCTCTTAGTTGTCACTCCTAAGAAAAAATCAAAGATGTATTATAAAGAATGAAATTAAACAAGTGACTTAACTCTCCTGCTAAAATTAGAAATGCTCTATTTATAATAAATACAAAAAATGGATTCTGACACTGCAACACTTGAGACACTTATGCTACGGTGCCTATAAAATGAACTAATACTGCAGCACTGAAGGGTTTCCTCCACTGTGGTACTTGCTGACATAGACCCGCTATTTAATAAATCTATATGTCTCTTTGTTGGCAGATCATGGCCTGAACGGTTAAAATTGTAGTGTCGTGGCGGTGCTGATGATTAAGCATTGTGGCATCCATGTGGTACTCCCCTTGACTTGGTGACACTGAAATTTGGCATTGTGGTGCTATATAGACCGAGACTGGGCTTTATGGCACTGTAAAATAGAGCCTAGGCTTTTCTGCGCTGACTCCTCCGATGTTGCAACACTGTCAGACAAAGACTGGGCATCGCCATGTCCATATTTGGGTGCTACAGTGGTGTCAATGATGGTGCTACATCGGTATTGTGTCTAACGCCGTGGCAGCGTACCATACTTGAAAATTTGTTCGTTTCCTTTATTTTTCTCGATAAATACAACTAAAATAACATATTTTTACTAATAAATTAGCACATAAAATATATCATGATTTACACTTATCAAATCCTTCACAACTTAAACTCTTGCTTATCCTCTAGCAAATAAAAGTTTATAATTTTGATTAAGTGATTAACTAAAATATAGGATAATACATCACTGTCTAAAATTAGTAAAAATGAATCAAAGCTATATTTTCTAGTTTAGAAAAATACTAATAGCTAAACTTAATCAATTATTCTTATTTTTACCTAATTTAAAATTACAGGCAATAGATTTAATCATTAACTTTTAAATGTTAAAGTGAATAATATAATTTTAATAATTAGATATGGTTATAGTTAAAATTATACTTTCATTAACTCACAATTTCTTGTATTAGCTTTCTTATCTTATCCATTATAGTTTTTGCATAAGATTGTATTTCAAATCTTAAGCTTTTATTGATACCAATTTTTGAATGTACTTATCCTTTTCTTTTAATATTTTTCATTTCCTTTTCTTTTTAAGAACTATTTATAGTTCTTTTTCTTTTTCTTTTGTGGAGTACATAATTAATTATTTTGAATATCAGCTTCTGCTTTAGGATTCTCATACAATCTTAATACTTTTAATATACGGACTTGATGAGATTACAAGCTAACTATAATTTAAAATTTTTAGTCTACTCATATCTAATTTTTAATACTAATTATTCAGCTTATAATTTTAAAAGTTAAATTCATAAAGGTTTAGCTTATAAACTCAAATTAGGATAATAGCTCAAATGGTTGAATGAGTTAATTATTAGTTTTTTAACCAATGAAGTATAAACATAATTCATTCAAACTAGGATCTAGGGTTTTATTATTATCCTAATTTTTCATAAATTTTAATTATCATTTTTAACGGGTTAATTAAATAATTATAATATAAAAAAATTGAAGGACAATAAAAATTTAAGTATGAAGGAAATTTGCTAATATGTAAATAAAGATATAAACAAACATTACAAACCCATGCTTTCATATGAGTGATAAAAAGTGCATAAAATATATATTGAACACAAAATAGAGCATTTCATTATATTATAGTTCATATGGAACCCAATATTCAACAATGACTCTCAAAGTCAAAATTTTCAATCAAGTATAATTACACAAGCCAATATCTCCCATCACTTTCTTTTCTTCTACAAAATAATTAAATAAAATAAAATAAAAATACATATATATCCTTAAGAATTCTTCACTCTATACCCATTAACTTTGATGGTTTGCAAAGTTTTCTTATCTTGTATGCTAATAGCACCATTAAGAAAAATTCAAATGATAGTGAAAGGGCCAATCCATCTAGATTTAATTTTTCCATGAAAATACTTTTTCTTATAATCAAATAGCAATACATCTTGCCCATGAAAGAAATTATATAAGAAAACTCTACCACCATGCATCTTCCTTATTTCTGCCATGTACTTCTTCTTATCTTTATGTAACTACTCTTTGAATTCATTCAACATAGTAATAATGACAGAACTTTGCATGTGGAGAAGTGAAAAAGAATTCTCATTCTTGGTATGATTTTTATTTTGGTTATTTGAAGAAGATGATGTATGCTTGATTCTACCCATCGCTTAGACTTTTGATTTCCAAGCGAAGAAAGTATGATATTCACTCAATAGTAGGTAAGGACTGAAAAGTGAACTTCTTCCTAATTGATTTTATAGATTTCAGCAGGAGGAAAGTTTGAAAATTTTTAAATTTTAATCATTAAGGCCTGTCGGGGTGCTATGACGTTTAAAGGTATGGTGCCGCGGTGCTCCCTTCTTCTCTCTTAAAGAGTTTTTTTTAAAGAAAATTATGAAAAACTTAACTTAAAAGATAGAGTTGACTCCTTTACAGTGCTAAATTTATAGTCTCCAGCCATACTAGATAAGACCTAAGGTTAGGTTACCTCCCAAGCAGCGCTAAGTTTATAGTCTTCAACTAGACTTGCCCGAATTTTTCATTTGGCTAAGGTGGATGATTGCTACTCTTCAGTTGGGTTCCATTGGTATCTCTTTCCTTCTCTTTAGGATTAACTTTAGTGTTACTAGGAATACTACTCATAAAAATTATAAGCTAACTTAGTTGAGTTTCCAAATTTTTAATTGAAGCCGTTTGGTTTAATACTTTAGTTCCTAATTGTATGACCATATCTTCTAATGGTGTCTTTATAGTTCCATACTGATTGCTTTGATTAAATCCAAAAGGATATGCTGGTTTTCAATTGTTATTAGCATGATTTTAATTATTCCAATTTGTGCCTTGGTTATTTTGACCAGAATTCCATTGATTTCCATAATTATTATATAACCAACTAAAATTTGGGTGATTCCTCTAACCTAAATTATATTTATTTGAATATGAATTATTTTGTCTTCTAATCAAATTTATATTTTCAATCTTTTTGGATATCATTTTCTTCCATTGAACTTTTATCTCCCAAATATAAAGATGAATCAGAATGTACGCCTAAAGTGCTCAACTTCTTTGATATTTCTGCAACTTGTGCAATCAAAATAGATAAAGAATTATTTTTATAGACTCATGCCACTCTCTTAGCATTAACCCTATCAGCAGGCCACTGAATATTATTTGTTGTCATTTTCTTAATTAATTCATAAGCATCTTCAAAAGGCTTTGACATCAAAGAACCTCCAACTGCAGCATCAATTATGGCTCTAAGGGATCCTACCAATCTATTGTAAAAAGTTTGAATTATCAAACAATCAGGTAAGGCATGGTAATGGCACTTTCTAAGCATCTCCTTGAATCTCTCCCAACTTTCATAAATAGATTCTCCTTCTAACTGAGTAAAAGAAGTAATATCATTTCTAAGCTTTGTAGTCTTATAAGGTGGAAATTACTTTCCTAAAAATTTATGGGCTAACTTATTCCATATGCATGGTAATAGAGCTTGGGGGTAAATAATTTAACCATAATTTTGTCTTGTCTCTTAAAGAAAATGGGAATAATCTAATTCTAATAACATCATCACTAACATCATTATACTTAAATGTTGTATAAATTTTTAAGAAAATTACTAAATATAGGTTAGAGTTTTTAATGAAAGTTCCCCTAAACTAAAAATTTGGTACCATCGGAATGATTGCAGATTTTAATTCAAAATTATTTGCATGGATAGCGGGTTGATTTATCCTTTGGTGAATTTTGTCTACTAAAAGATTTGCAAAATCCTTAAGAGGTTTAGAATGATCTAGGTTTTGAATAGGGTTGGCCATTTTAAAAATATTTTTTGTGGTTCTTAATTTTAGAAAGGGTTCTCTCAATTTTAGAATCAAAATTTAAACGTTACTCCCCTTTGTATCTTGTAAGCATGTAGCCATAGATATGCAATTAGGAAATTATAATAAAAGAATAAAAGAATATAGTAGGACTTATTATGTAATTGATTCAACAATATAGTAAATTTGCAAATAAAATAAATTCTTCTCCAGTAACGACAACAAAAAAAACTTGATAGGGGTGGTGGAGTAACCAAAAGAATTGTGAAAATAATTTAAGGCTTTATTAATATCTAAATATTGCTTAAGTTTTTTTAGATATAAAAATTATAAAAACTCCACTTAATATACGCAAGTATATGTGCTGAATCAAGTAATACAGTGAAAGAGTAGAGTATCAATCCTACGAGGAAAATGTTTACTTGTAAATACGAGTGTTGTCTACTTCAACTACAATAATTATCCTACTAAATAAAAATAAATTTTTGTGAAGATTCAATCAATTAATTTAAAATAAAAATCAATTAAATGAAATACTATTTGAATAAATTATTTTAGATTGATGTAATAAATATAATATATTTTCTAACGATTCTCTTTTGTATTGATACTATTCAGAGCATATACAACATAGACCGCTCAGTCAAGCGTGAAGAGACAAAGGACAGATTAAACCTTCCAAGCTCAATACAACTCTAAACTACAATAGTTTATCACCGTATGAAAATATTAGAAGAGTAAGTAAAGTATGTATTGTTAAAAACCCCTCATGATAATTCATCTCTATAAATTTGATACATGACAAGCACTATGCCTATACTTGCATCATACCAATCCAACATAATTGGTTGTACGTACTATCCTATTCTTAGGCTCCACATTATATCTGATATTAACTACATATATGACCACTATATGCATTAAATGAAGACGTGTTATATTTAAAATATCATGAAATTATTGATTAAGAGAACTCATTAATACTCGACATTCCATTTAC
The DNA here is from genome assembly GCA_019925795.1 of Dendrobium chrysotoxum. NCBI lineage: Eukaryota > Viridiplantae > Streptophyta > Magnoliopsida > Asparagales > Orchidaceae > Dendrobium > Dendrobium chrysotoxum. The sequence continues at coordinate 21,903,999 of CM034305.1, forward strand.
ATCACCAATCCAAAATTGAAGTATTTAGCCAGACTTGAAGAATAAGTGAAGATAATTCTTTTTCATTAATTATACAAAATAAAAAAAGTATAAAAGAAAAGATATTACCAGTCGGATTCAATGATCTGCTCTACACACATCTTTGAACTTTACAAAATTGTTTGTATAAACACAAGCCAAACACTCTAATGGAATGTATCTAGTACTTCTCTAAATTCTCTTAATTATTACTCCTAAGAAAAAAATCAAAGAAACACTATAAAGACTGAAGTTAAACAAGTGACTAAACACTTCTATTAATATTACAAACAAACTATTTATAAAAGAATAAAAAAATAGATTCTGGTGCCATGACGCTCGAGAAACTTACGCTGTGGTGCCCATAAAATGAATTAATGCCACAATGTTGAAGGGTTTTCTCCATTGCGGCGCTTGCTGACAAGGACCCACTATTTAATGAATCGATGCTTCGCTAGAAGATTATGTCTTGAACAGTTACAACTGTAGCACCACGATGCTACTAATGGTTGAGCATTATGGCATCTATGTGGAACTCCTCTTGACTTGGTGGTGTTGGAATTTGGTGATGTAGCACTATGCAGATCAAGACTAGGCTTTGCGGTGCTAACACCTCCGATGCTGCAGCGCTATAAAACAGAGTCTGGGCTTTGCGGCGCTGACTCCTCTGATACTATGGTGCTGTTAAATAGAGACTGGGCACTTCCATGTTCATATTTGGATGCTCCAATGGTGTCAATGATGGTACCGCTGTGGTATTGTGTCTAACACCGCGGCGGTGTACCATACTTGAAATTTGTGCCCATTTCCTATATTTTTCTACATAAACACAACTAAAATAATATGTTTTCACTGACAAATTAATATATAAAATATATCATGATTTAAACTTATCACATGTGATATAAGATACTGATATAGAATAACTAAATGTCATTTATATACAAATTTGATAGTATTACATTATTATGAATTTTGACAATCAACATAGAGGCATCAGTTTTATTGGTTTACATGATTTCTATATTAATTTGACATCGTTGCCATGATGTATGATTTAAGAATAGTTTTTTTACTGTTATATTGTTTTGACATCCATACTGAGTTTACTAGTTTATAGATGTCACTATTTTCATACTACACTGTTTTACTAGCCTCCATATTGGTTTACTATTTTACAGGCTTTACTATTATTGCATGTATATTTTTTTATTCTGCACAAATTTATGATCATATTAACTATTACTATTATAAAGTAATTGATTAATGTATATTATTTATTTTTCATGCTTTAAGTTCAGTTGAAAGATTTTAATGACCTGTTAGACTTTTTAGCTAATTATATGTGGCTTAATAATTTCAGGTCAAGGGCGAAGATCGGGAGTGTGAGACAAATCAGATGCATGAGTCTTCAAAATTTTCTATCTTTTTTCTTTTAGTTATCTTTTAAACTTAGGAGAGGGAAGATGAATTCTTATATTTGTATGACTTCTGAGTATTATACATAATTTTTAGAGCAATGAATATATATATATATATATATAATTAGCACTCCACATTTCATTTACTTTATCAATCCAAAACTAGAGTGTTTAGCCAGACATGAAGAATAAGTGAAGCAGATTCATTTTCATTAATTACACAAAAGAAAGAAAGTACAGTAGAAAAGATATTCACCGGATGGGTTCAAAGATCTTCCCCACACTCCTCCCTAAACTTACAGAATTGCTTCCACAAACACAAGTCAACACTCTGATGGAATATATCTAATACTTTTCCAAATTCTCTTAGTTGTCACTCCTAAGAAAAAATCAAAGAAGTATTATAAAGAATGAAATTAAACAAGTTATTGAACTCTCCTACTAACATTATAAATGGACTATTTATAAAAAAGTATAAAAAATAGATTCTGACACTGCGACACTTGAGACACTTATGCTATGGTGCCTATAAAATGAACTAACACTGCAGCACTGAAGGGTTTCCTCCACTGTGGTACTTGCTGACATGGACCCGCTATTTAATGAATCTATATGTCTCTTTGTTGGCAGATTATGGCCTGAATGGTTAAAATTGTAGTGTCGTGGCGGTGGTGATGATTGAGCATTGCGGCATCCACGTGGCACTCCCCTTGACTTGGTGGAACTGAAATTTGGTGTTGTGGCGCTATGTAGACCGAGACTGGGCTTTATGGCACTGTAAAATAGAGCATAGGCTTTTTGGTGCTGGCTCCTCCGATGCTGTAATGCTGTCAGACAAAGACTGAGCGCTGCCATGTCCATATTTGGGTGCTACAATGGTGTCAATGATGGTGCTACAGCGGTATTATGTCTAACGCCACGGCGGTGTACCATACTTTAAAATTTGCCCGTTTCCTATATTTTTCTCGATAAATATAACTAAAATAACATATTTTTACTAATAAATTAACACATAAAATATATCATGATTTACACTTATCAAATTCTCCCCAGCTTAAACTCTTGCTTATCCTCTAGTAAATAAAAGTTTATAATTTTGATTAAGTGATTAACTAAAATAAAAAATGATAATATAAAATTACTAAAATATAGGATAATACATCACTTTCTAAAATTAGTAAAAATGAATCAAAGCTATATTTCTAGTTTAGAAAAATACTAATAGCTAAACTTAATCAATTATTCTTATTTTTATCTAATTTAAAATTATAGGCAATAGATTTAATCATTAACTTTTAAATGTTAAAGTGAATAATGTAATTTTAATAATTAGATATGGTTATAGTTAAAATTATACTTTCATTAGTTCACAATTTCTTGTATTAGCTTTCTTATCTTATCCAGTATAGTTTTTGCATAAGATTGTATTTCAAATCTTAAATTTTTATTGATACCAATTTTTGAATGTACTCATCCTTTTCTTTTGATATTTTTCATTTCCTTTTCCTTTTAAGAACTATTTGTAGTTCTTTTTCTTTTTCTTTTGTGGAGTACATAATTAATAATTTTGAATATCAGCTTCTGCTTTAGGATTCTCATACAATCTTAATACTTTTAATATACGAACTTGATGAGATTACTAATTCCATCTTCAAGCTAGCTATAATTTAAATTTTTTAATATACTTATATCTAATTTTTAATACTAATTATTCATCTTATAATTTTAAAAGTTAAATTCATAAAGGTATAGCTTATAAACTTAAATTAGAATAATAGCACAAATGGTTGAATGAGTTAATTATTAGTTTTTGTAACCAATAAAGTATAAACATAATTCATTCAAACTAGGATCTAGGGTTTTATTATTATCCTAATTTTTTATAAATTTTAATTATCATTTTTAAAGGGTTAATTAAATAATCAACAATAATAACAACAGCCTTTATCCCACTACGTGGGGTCGGCTACATGAATTCTTTTTCTCCATTGTGTCCTGTTAAAAGTCAAATTCTCGTTTAAATCTAATAAAGAAAGATCATTTCTAATATTTTCTAACCAAGTCTTTTTAGGTCTATCTCTATCTTTATTAACATAAGTCAAATCTAAGACCTCTACTTTCCTAACCGGGTCATTGGGAGGTCACCGTTTTATGTGACCAAACCATCTAAGGCGACTCTCTCTAATCTTATCTTCCACTAGAGCTACTCTAACCTTTTCACGAATATGCTCATTTCGTATCCTATCTCTAAGGGTAAAGCCACTCATCCACCTGAGCATCCTCATCTCTGTAACACTTAACTTAGAATTATGCTTCTCTTTGAATGGCCAACATTCGGTGCCATAAAGCATTGCAGGTCTCACCACCATCTTATAGAATTTTCCCTTAAGTTTAAGGGGTACTTTTCTATCACACAATAAGCCCGATGCATTCCTCCACTTCAACCATTCAACTTGGATTCTGCTAATAATATCCCCATCAATTTCACCATCCTCTGAACAATAGATCCAAGATATCTAAAATGTGTACTCTTATTAATGACTTGATTGGCCAAAGTCACAATACCCTCACTAAGTCTAATATTACTAAAATTACACTCTATATATTTCGTTTTAGATCTACTCAAGAGAAAACCTTTAGACTCTAAGGTTGACCTCCATAATTCTAGTTTACCTTCAACTCCCTCTCTAGTCTTATCAATAAGAAGAATATCATCAGCAAAAAGCATACACCAAGGTACATCCTCTTGCAAATGTCTAGTGAGAACATCCATGACTAAAGCAAAAAGATATGGGCTTAAGGCTGATCCTTGATGTAATCCAACCGAAATTGGGAAATACTTGGTCAAACCACCTTGCATTTGAACACAAGTAATAGCTCCTGCATACATTTCTTTAATGATTTGAATATAAGCGTTATTAACTCCTTTCTTTTCAAGAACTCTCCATAGCACTTCTCTTGGAACTTTATCATATGCTTTTTCTAAATCAATAAATATCATATGTAAATCATTCTTATTCTCTCTATATTTCTCCATCAGACCTCTTAATAAATGTATGGCTTCCATAGTAGACCTACCCGGCATGAATCCAAATTGATTTTGAGAAACATTAGTATCACGCCGCAACCTATGCTCCATAACTCGTTCCCATAGTTTTAAAGTATGACACATTAACTTAATTCCTCTATAATTCGCACAATCTTGTGCATCACCTTTTTCTTAAAAATAGGGATTAACACACTCATTCTCCACTCATCTGGCATCTTTTTAGTCTTCAAAATAGTATTAAAAAGTTTAGTAAGCCAAGAAATTCCTTCATCTCCTAAGCATTTCCACACCTCTATTGGAATACCATCAGGTCCAACAGCTTTTCCACCCTTCATTTTCTTTAAAGCCTCTCTAACTTCGATTTTACTAATACGCAATCTTTATTTTCATTTAGGGTTCTAAGGTCACTACAGTAAATTTTATTTTCGCATTCTTCATTAAAAAGTTTAGCAAAATATCTCATCCACCTTTGTTTAATATCATCTTCTAAAAAAAGTACTTTTTGATCTTCATCCTTAATACACTTCACTTGAACTAAATCCTTACTACTCCTATCTCTTTGTTTGGCTAGCTTATACATATATCTTTCTCCCTCCTTAGTATCTAATCTATTATATAAATCACTAAAAGCTAAACTCTTTGCATCGCATATTTCTTTCTTAGATTCCTTACGTGCCTCTTTATATAATTTCTAATTATCAGAATTTTTATAATTAAACTAATTTTTATAACAAATCTTCTTATTTTTAATCTTTTCTTGCACATTTGGATTCCACCACTAACTATTTTTACTATTAAGAGCTTTTCCCTTTGAAACTCTAAGCACATCTTTTGCAATATTCTTAATATTACTAGCCACTTTTTCCCACATAACATTAGCATCCTCATGCACAGATAAAATCTTAAGATCTAAAATCTTACTCTCAAAAATATTTTTGTTAATATTCTTTAAATGCCCCCATCTAATCCTAGAAAATCGTTTTACTTTATTTTTTATTTTCTTCCCCATTATCTTCAAGTCCAAAACTAATAAACGATGTTGGGTACATAAATTTTCACTCAGAATAACTTTATAATCTTTGCAATCTAAATGATCTAATTTCCTTATAAGAAAATAATCAATTTGAGTTATACTATATCCATTTTTATAAGTAATGAGATGCTCATTCCTTTTCTTAAATAAGGTATTAGCAATTAAAAAATCATAAGCTAAATAAAAATCTAATAAGGACTTACCACCTTTATTTGTCATTCCAAACCCATGGCCACCATGAATGTTTTTAAAATCATCTACTTCTCTACCAACATGTCCATTTAAATTAAATAATTAAATAATCAGAATATAAAAATAATTGAAGGACAATAATAATTTAAGTATGAAGGAAATTTGCTAATATATAAATAAAGATATAAACAAACATTACAAACACATGCTTTCATATGAGTGATAAAAAGTGCATAAAACATGTGTTGAACACAAAATAGAGCATTTCATTATATTAACATAACATAGTTACAAGATAACTAGTGCATATGGCACCCAATATTCAACAATGACTCTCAAAGTCAAAATTTTCAATCAAGTATAATTACACAAGCCAATATCTCCCATCACTTTCTTTTCTTCAACAAAATAATTAAGTAGAATAAAACAAAAATACATATATATCCTTAAGAATTCTTCACTCTATACCCATTAACTTTGATGGTTTGCAAAGTTTTCTTATCTTGTATGCTAATAGCACCATTAAGAAAAATTCTAATGATAGTGAAAGGGCCAATCCATCTAAATTTATTTTTTCCATGGAAATACTTTTTCTTATAATCAAATAGCAATACATCTTGCCCATGAAAGAAATTATATAAGAAAACTCTACCACCATGCATCTTTCTTATTTCTTCCATGTACTTCTTCTTATCTTTATGTAACTACTCTTTGAATTCATTCAACATAGTAATAATGACAGAACTTTGCATGTGGAGAAGTGAAAAAGAATTCTCATTATTGGTATAATTTTTATTTTGGTTCTTTGAAGAAGATGATGTATGCTTGATTCTACCCATCGCTTATACTTTTGATTTCCAAATGATGAAAGTATGATATTCACTCAATAGTAGGTGAGGACTGAAAATTGAACTTCCTCCTAATTGATTTTATAGATTTCAGCGGGAGGAAAGTTTGAAAATTTTAAAATTTTAATCATTAAGGCATGTCGGGGTGCTACTACGTTAAAAGGTATGGTGCCACGGTGCTCCTTCTTCTCTCTTAAAGAGTTTTTTTTAAAGAAAATTATGAAAAACTTAGCTTAAAAGATAGAGTTGACTCCTTTATAGTGCTAAGTTTATAGTCTCCAGCCAGACTGGATAATTGACTAGACCTAAAGTTAGGTTAGCTCCCAAGCAGCGCTAAGTTTATAGTCTTCAACTACACTTGCACGAATTTTTCATTTGGATAAGGTGGATGATTGCTACTCTTCAGTTGGGTTCCATTGGTATCTCTTTCCTTCTCTTTAGGATTAACTTCAGTGTTACTAGGAAGAGATTCAATGGGTCTACTACTCACAAAAATTATAAGCTGACTTAGTTGAGTTTTCAAATTTTTAATTGAAGCAGTTTGGTTTAATAATTTAGTTCCTAATTATATGACCATATCTTCTAATGGTGTCTTTATAGTTTCATACTGATTGCTTTGATTAAATCCAAAAGGATATGCTAGTTTTGGATTATTACTAGCATGATTTTAATTATTCCAATTTGTGCCTTAGTTATTTTGACCAAAATTCCATTGATTTCCATAATTATTATTTGACCAACTAAAATTTGGGTGATTCCTCTAACCTAAATTATATGTATTTGAACAGGAATTATTTTGTCTTCTAATCAAATTTATATTTTCAATCTTGGATATCATTTTCTTCCATTGTACTTTTATCTCCCAAATATAAAGATGAATCAGAATGTAAGCCTAAAGTGCTCAACTTCTTTGATATTTCTGCAACTTGTACAATCAAAATAGATAAAAAATTATTTTTATAGACTTTTATGCCTCTCTCTTAGGATTCACCCTATCAGCATGCCACTAAAAATTATTTGTTGTCATTTTTTTACTTAATTCATAAGCATCTTCAAAAGGCTTTGACATCAAAGAATCTCCAATTGTAGCATCAATTATGGCTCTAAGGAATCCTACCAATCCATTGTAAAAAGTTTGAATTATCAAACAATCAAGTAAGGCATGGTAAGGGCACTTTCTAAGCATCTCCTTGAATCTCTCCCAACTTTCATAAATAGATTCTCCTTCTAACTGAGTAAAAGAAGTAATATCATTTCTAAGCTTTGTAGTCTTATAAGGTGGAAAGTACTTTCCTAAAAATTTATGGGCTAACTTATTCCATATGCATGGTAATAGAGCTTGGGGGTAAACAATTTAACCATAATTTTGTCTTGTCTATTAAAGAAAATGAGAATAATCTAAGTCTAATAGCATCATCACTAACACCATTATACTTAAATGTTGTATAAATTTTTAAGAAAATTGCTAAATATATATTAGAGTTTTTAATGAAAGTTCCCCTAAACTAGAAATTTGGTACCATCTGAATGATTGTAGATTTTAATTCAAAATTATTTGCATGGATGGCAGGTTGATTTATCCTTTGGTGAATTTTGTCTACTAAAGGATTTACGAAATCCTTAAGAGGTTTAGAATGATCTAAGTTTTGAATAGGGTTGGCCATTTTAAAAATATTTTTTGTGGTTCTTAATTTTAGAAAGGGTTCTCTCAATTTTAGAATCAAAATTTAAACGTTACTCCCCTTTATATCTTGTAAGCATGTAGCCATAGATATGTAATTAGGAAATTATAATAAAAGAATAAAAGAATATAGTAGGATTTATTATATAATTGATTCAACAATATAGTAAATTTGCAAATAAAATAAATTCTTCTCTAGTAAAAATAGTTGGTGGTGGAATCCAAATGTGCAAGAAAAGATTAAAAATAAGAAGATTTGTTATAAAAATTGGTTTAATTGTAAAAATTCTGATAATTGGAAAATATATAAAGAGGCACGTAAGGAATCTAAGAAAGAAATATGCGATGCAAAGAGCTTAGCTTTTAGTGATTTATATAATAGATTAGATACTAAGGAGGGAGAAAGATATATGTATAAGCTAGCCAAACAAAGAGATAGGAGTAGTAAGGATTTAGTTCAAGTGAAGTGTATTAAGGATGAAGATCAAAAAGTACTTTTTTTAGAAGATGATATTCAACAAAGGTGGATGAGATATTTTGCTAAACTTTTTAATGAAGAATGTGAAAATAAAATTGACTGTAGTGATCTTAGCACCCTAAATGAAAATAAAGATTTATGTTTTTATCGGCGTATTAGTAAAACCGAAGTTAGAGAGGCTTTGAAGAAAATGAAGGGTGGAAAAGCTGTTGGACCTGATGATATTCCAATAGAGGTGTGGAAATGCTTAGGAGATGAAGGAATTTCTTGGCTTACTAAACTTTTTAATACTGTTTTGAAGACTAAAAAGATGCCAGATGAGTGGAGAATGAGTGTGTTAATCCCTATTTTTAAGAATAAAGGTGATGCACAAGATTGTGCGAATTATAGAGGAATTAAGTTAATGTGTCATACTTTAAAACTATGGGAACGAGTTATGGAGCATAGGTTGCGGCGTGATACTAATGTTTCTCAAAATCAATTTGGATTCATGCCGGGTAGGTCTACTATGGAAGCCATACATTTATTAAGAGGTTTGATGGAGAAATATAGAGAGAATAAGGAGGATTTACATATGATATTTATTGATTTAGAAAAAGCATATGATAAAGTTCCAAGAGAAGTGCTATGGAGAGTTCTTGAAAAGAAAAGAGTTAATAACGCTTATATTCAAATCATTAAAGATATGTATGCAGGAGCTATTACTTGTGTTCAAACACAAGGTGGTTTGACCAAGTATTTCCCTATTTCGGTTGGATTACATCAAGGATCAGCCTTAAGCCCATATCTTTTTGCTTTAGTCATGGATGTTCTCACTAGACATTTGCAAGAGGATGTACCTTGGTGTATGCTTTTTGCTGATGATATTCTTCTTGTTGATAAGACTAGAGAGGGAGTTGAAGGTAAACTAGAATTGTGGAGGTCAACTTTAGAGTCTAAAGGTTTTCGCTTGAGTAGATCTAAAACGGAATATATGGAGTGTAATTTTAGTAATAATAGACCTAGTGAGGGCATTGTGACTTTGGCCGATCAAGTCATTAATAAGAGTACACGTTTTAGATATCTTGGATCTATTGTTCAGAGTGATGGTGATATAGATGGGGATATTATCAGCAGAATCCAAGTTGGATGGTTGAAGTGGAGGAATGCATCAGGCTTATTGTGTGATAGAAAAGTACCTCTCAAACTTAAGGGAAAATTCTATAAGATGGTGGTGAGACCTGCAATGCTTTATGGTGCCGAATGTTGGCCATTAAAAGAGAAGCATAATTCTAAGTTAAGTGTTGCAGAGATGAGGATGCTCAGGTGGATGAGTGGCTTTACCCTTAGAGATAGGATACGAAATGAGCATATTCGTGAAAAGGTTGGAGTAGCTCCAGTGGAAGATAAGATTAGAGAGAGTCGCCTTAGATGGTTTGGTCACGTAAAACGGCGGCCTCCCGATGACCCGGTTAGGAAAGTAGAGGTCTTAGATTTGACTTATGTTAAGAAAGGTAGAGGTAGACCTAAAAAGACTTGGTTAGAAAATATTAAAAATGATCTTTCTTTATTAGATTTAAACGAGAATTTGACTTTTAACAGGACACAATGGAGAAAAAGGATTCATGTAGCCGACCCCACGTAGTGGGATAAAGGCTTGATGTTGTTGTTGTTGTTGTAGTAACGACAACAAAAAAAAACTTGATAGGGGCGGTGGAGTAACCTAAAGAATTGTGAAAATAATTTAGGGCTTTATTAATATCTAAATATTGCTGAAGTTTTTTTTGATATAAAAATTATAAAAACTCCACTTAATATACGCAAGTATATGTGCTGAATCAAGTAATCCAGTGGAAGAGTAGAGTATCGATCCTACGAGGAAAATGTTTACTTGTAAATACGAGTATTGTCTACTTCAACTACAATAATTATCCTACTAAATAAAAATAAGTTTTTGTGAAGATTCAATCAATTAATTTAAAATAAAAATAATTAAATGAAATACTATTTGAATAAATTATTTTGGATTGATGTAATAAATATAATATATTTTCTAATGATTCTCTTTTATATTGATACTATTCAGAGCATATACATCATGGACCGCTCAGTCAAGCGTGAAGAGACAAAAGATAAATTAAACCTTCCAACCTCAATACAACTCTAAACTACCATAATTTATCACCATATGAAAATATTAGAAGAGTAAGTAAAGTACGTACTATTAAAACCCCCTCATGATAATTCATCTCTATAAATTTGATATATGATAAGCACTATGTCTATACTTGCATCATACCAATCCAACATAACTGGTTGTGCCTGCTTTCTTATTCTTAGGCTCCACATTATACCTGATATTAACTACATATATGACCACTATATGTATTAAATGAAGACCTGTTATATTTAAAATATCATAAAATTATTGATTAAGAGAACTCATTAGTACTCGATATTCCATTTACATCATTAATTCAAAATTGGAGTATTTAGCCAGACTTAAAGAATAAGTGAAGCAAATTCTTTTTTATTAATTATAGAAAATAAAAAAAGTATAAAAGAAAAAATATTACCAGATGGATTCAATGATCTTCTCTACACACATCCTTGAACTTACAAAATTGTTTACACAAACACAAGCCAAACACTCTAATGGAATGTATCTAATACTTCTCTAAATTCTCTTAATTATTACTCCTAAGAAAAAATCAAAGAAACATTATAAAGACTGAAATTAAACAAGTGACTGAACACTCCTATTAATATTACAAACAAACTATTTATAAAAAAATAGATTCTAGTGCCATGACGCTCGAGAAACTTACGCTGTGGTGCCCATAAAATGAACTAATGCCACAATGTTGAAGGGTTTTCTCCATTGCGGCGCTTGCTGACAAGGATCCACTGTTTAATGAATCGATGCGTCACTTTGTTGGAAAATCATGTCTTGAACCGTTACAATTGTAGCACCACGATGCTACTAACGGTTGAGCATTATGGCGTCTATGTGGAACTCCTCTTGACTTGGTGGTGTTGGAATTTGGTGATGTAGCGCAATGCAGATCAAGACTAGGCTTTGCGGTGCTAACACCTCCGACGTTGCAATGCTATAAAACAGAGTCTGGGCTTTGTGGCGCTGACTCCTCCGATACTATGGTGCTGTTAAATAGAGACTGGGCACTTCCATGTTCATATTTGGATGCTCCAATGGTGTCAATGATGGTGTCGATGTGGTATTGTGTCTAACACTGCGGTGCTGTACCATACTTGAAATTTGTGCCCATTTTCTATATTTTCTACAATACATAACTAAAATAATATGTTTTCACTCACAAATTAATATATAAAATATATCATGATTTAAACTTATCACATGTGATATAAGATACTGATATATAATAACTAAATGTCATTTATATACAAATTTGATAGTATTATATTATTATGGATTTTCGTAATCAACATAGAGGCATCAGTTTTATTGATTTATATGATTTCTATATTAATTTGACATCATTGCCATGATGTATGATTTAAGAATAGTTTTTTTACTGCTATATTATTTTGACATCCATACTGAGTTTACTAGTTTATAGATGTCACTATTTTCATACTACACTATTTTACTAGCCTCCATATTGGTTTACTATTTTACAGGCTTTATTATTATTGCATGTATATTTTTTTATTTCTGCACAAATTTATGATCATATTGACTGTTACTATTATAAACTAATTGATTAATGTATATTATTTATTTTTCATGATTTAAGTTCAGTTGAAAGATTCTAATGACCTGTTGGACTTTTTAGCTAATCATATGTGGCTTAATAATTTCAGGTCAAGGGCGAAGATCAGGAGTGTGAGACAAATTAGATACAGGAGTCTACATATTTTTCTATCTTTTTTCTTTTAGTTATCTTTTAAACTTAGAAGAGGGAAGATGAATTATTATATTTGTATGACTTCTGAGTATTATACATAATTTTTAGAGCAATGAATATATATATATATATATATATATATATATATATATATAAGTGTTTCAACTAATATTTTATTATTGAAAGAAATTAGATAACTTTAGTTGTTATTATAAATGATAAAAGATTAAAGATATAATTCTTTCCAATTTAGATTATAGGGTGTGACATCATTGCCAGCTCAGCATTGCACCCTACTAATTGACTCTCCAAGGATAAAGTTTCTTTAATCTTTACATTCAACCTTCACTTATACTCTCGTTGTAAATATTTAATTTTCATAAACTCTACATTCCAATCATCTAGCATTGATTCAAAACATGTTTCCAAGTCCATCCTTTGGATTATCTATAGTGGGCAATTATTATGTTATAACTCATGAAGAAAAGGAAGAATGAGAAGAAAAAGATCAAGGTAACTCACCATCTAATTTATGCTTTTCCAACCAATACAAACATGTTTTAATATTGCTTTGAAGATATGTATCTTTAAGGGTCGCATCCCATTATGTGAATCAAGAGTAACAATATTAGTTGTCAATGAACGCGTAGCCTCCTACATCCTCCGCCTTCTCTTGGCATGGTGACTACATCATCCACTTTTCTTTTCTTTGAGAGGTGACTACATCTCGAAGGGAGGAGGAAGGTCCAACCTCCCTTTGACCTTTTGGAGGATTCTTAGATGAAGACGTAAAAGCACCAGGGGTTGCTTCATGAACTTTCCTAGACTTCTTCAACTGAACTATGTGAGATCTTCCTACCTGAATGAAAAAGATCAACCTAAAAAGTGTTTCCTGCACCGCATACTGGCTAATATAACATAACTCCTATTGAAAGATATCAAGAAAATTAAAGATTTTAAATATCTCCTCCTCTCCTAAGTGAGGTGAGTTCGATGGCTCCTTTAATCTCTCCAATCTTTCAGGAAGCCCCTACTAATTCTTTACAAAAAAGAATGAGCTAGACCAAATCTTATAAGGGTCATGTGTTAAAATGCCCAACCATTTTTATTACCCCAAAAAGAAACACGCTCTTAAAAATCACTTATAAACCTACACATCTTAAATAAATGCTCAACGGTTAGCGTTGCCCCTTATTCCCTAAAGAAAATCATCAAGCCTACAATGATCATGATTGGGGCAAGATGACACCACACGCCATGAAAATCTCAAGTGATTCAGGAGCTGGAGGAAATCCTAACCTCGAACAAAATGTCATATTATGTACCATAATGAACCTATGTGGAGGAGCCTAAGCCTGGCCAGAGCTTTTAGGGGCTGTAACACTTAGTCATTGGATAGGTAAAACTTCTTGTGAATAACCACAAAGTCGTTCAAACTAATATAGGACACAACATCATCAATCGATGTAATTCCAGTTGACGTTCTCCTACCATCAACCTATAAGACCATGAGATGGTTGTATGATCCAATAAAAAAAAGTAGTTCATGAAAGAAACCCTTTTTACCTCCGTATTCTGAAGGACTCGCTATTGCTCCTACACTTATGAGTAGGTTGGGCCACTTTTGACATGTTTGTTGGCACACAATCTAGAGAAGGAAGCAAAAAATTATATGAAATAAGTATTCAAGTAATATTATAATTGCAGTATTATGATATTCAAAGGAAAAAAAAGTTTAATTGTAGTATAAGTAAGAAGAAGAACTGTGCCAAAAGCATAAGGGTCTTATAAAAACAAAATTACATGGTGGATTTTCTGAATTCTTAGAAGGATGCCTCCTTCCGGATGAATCTGCACCATTTATTTAGTCGCTAGTCATGGCAACTTCCCTTATGGTTGTTGTCGTCACCATTTACAGAGGAGAATCAGAGCCTACGTAAAAGGACCGGGTTTTGATTGCCATCGGTGGTATTCAACTCTTGTTGGATAGTTATTCTCACATTTTACAAGAGAAAATTGGAGACTGCGTAAGAGGACCAAACTTTGATCGCCACCAATGGTGTTCAACTCTTGTTGACAACCACCCTGCCTAAGAGGATCGGACTTTAATTGCCACCGACGGAATTCAATTCTTTTCGAATAGTTTTCCACTCCTTTTATGGGGGACAACAAAAGCTTGTATATGAGAAGCGGGCTTTGATTGTTGCTAATGATATTCAACTATTGTCGATAGTTATCTTGCATTAGAGGGCCCAAATTTGATCGCCACCAACGATATTCAACTTTAGATGGATAATTATTCCCTCTTTTATGGGGGAGAATTGGAGCCTACATAAGAGGATGGGACTTTGATCCTAACCAAATTTTTGCCAGTTTGCTTCTACCTTAATTTATGAGAGAAAATTTAGACTAACACAATAAAGTTGTATAGATTTTTGAAGAGAAACATTTGGAAAAACTTTTAAAATTTTTTTAATTTTTTTATTTTTTTTTTCGAAATTTTTTTATAGCTGAAAAATATGTTTTTCCTTTTTAAAAAAATTAAAAGAAAAAATAAATAATTAAATAATGTTACTGCCTGAAAGAGACGGCACTGCTTGCCCCCTCACAGAGGTGGTTAAATAAAATCGCCTGGTTTTGTGGATGTGGATTTTGGGAAAAAGTGCCAATGGCATTAGTTTATAATTGGAAAGTGATTTCCGGACAATGTTAACTTCGATCTACATGTTTGTAATATTCTCCATATAATTAATTAATTAATTATCTTGTCGTTGATAGAATTGCTTTGATTCAATCATATTTCAAAACTATCTAAATAACGACGTTGTTATTTATAAAACTATCTAATTTGTTTATTTGGTTAAGGCTTCGTTTGTGATAGTTTTTTTACTACTAAAGTAATTTTTCAATAAATTTTTTTACTAAAAAGCTGTAAAAAAAGCCGTTCCAAACAATGTTTAAATATATTTTCTTTATTATGTATTAAGCTATCATAACTAATTCATACATGTTTATAGAAATTTCATAATGACAAGATATATTGTTTTCATTGTAAAGTTTTCGAGCGGCACAAATATATATTTTTGGACTCTACAAGTTTTGAAATTTTAAAACAGGGGACAATTGATACATCATCAAAAATCGTCTCAATCAGGCACAAATCTCGACACATATTTGAATAAGAAAATTTTAAAATTAAATATGGGACCGTTTGGATACCGATTTCAATTGAATTAAGTAACTCAACGAGACTAAAATATCATATAGATAATTATAGTAGTTATACCATACTAACTCTAATGACGAACTTTAAATTTTTTGGATGGTAAATTTTATATTAATGTAAATTTAATCTTTAATTACTCTATCACATGTAAACATTCTCTAATAATTATATAGCTTTTTATGATCATATACCATAGATCTATGAAATGATTATGTTTGTACTTTACCATATTATAGTTTTTGAGGAGAGCTAATTGTATTGATATGAATGGATGAAATGATAGATAATTCAATAAAGGCACATTACAAGTTTGAGTCATTTTTGCTAATATTATTAGAGTTCTCCAACAAGAGTTTAAACAAAAAAAGTCCATATGGTGCACAACATTAGAAGAATTATAGAAATCTTTTGAATTATTTCAGTTCTTATTACTTTGATGTTGTATGTGACAGCTTTAATATGAAAGATTATTAATGAATGTTTCGTTTGGGATAGTTTTCTTACTGTTCTATTAAGTTGTTGTAGAAAAAATAACTTTTTGAAACTGTTATAGAAAACAGCTTCTTAGTGCAAATTTTTGTTTTAAAGCGGCGAAAAAGCAGTGGTCAAATAAAAATTGTTACTGTGGTTTGAAAAGCAAAACAGTAAAAAATTTGTTTCAAACAAAACCGTAGTCTTATTAACTATAGAAGTAGTGTACATTGATGTAGCAAGGGTGAGTAAAGTAGGGTTGGTAATGGAGCTACATAAACTAGGGCAGGAGATAAATTATATTAAAAAGCCAGAGGAGGTGATGGTGCCAATTGAGGAGTAGAAGATGAAGCAATAATATTGGTTTAGGTGTTAGCTCTAAGTAAGGAACTTGTAAAGATCCGAGCAATAAAACTAACCCTAATTGAGAGGCAAGTGATAAAAGCAATAAATAATAGTGCAAGATTTATGACCATCCATACGTAAAAGTTGCATGAACTAATGTCACTTACTAAATTTTGTAGACTTGTACATATATCTAATTTTTTTTTGGCTTTTTATTCTCCCTAAAGAACTTTAGTTTGTTCAGGTCTACAATAAATTGGTTTTTATTTGGTCTGCTAAGCTATAGGAGAGTATCTCCTTGGTTTGGTTGGGTAAATGCTTGAAACTCAGAGTAACATAATATGTTGTGGAAAGTTATCTTGATCAACTTTATCTTAAAAGCTTTCCCAGCTCTCCACTGGCTCCTGTCCTACCTTGGCTTCGTTTGCGACAATATTTTTATTGTTTTATTTTTTAGATCGTAGCCATAATTTTTATTTGTCTACTGGTTTTTCACTGTTTTCAAAAAATTTATGTGGTATGAAGTTGCTTTGTGCGACAACTTTCAAAAAAGTTATTTTCCTCACAATGTGTATAACTAATTTTATGAAAAGCTGTAATCATCCCAAATGGACCCTTTCTCCACTTACGTGAGTTAAGAATAAGGGTGCAAACAAGTCAAGCTGACTCGCAAGCCTGCTCGAACTCGACTCGTCAACGAGCTTGCGAGTCAAGCTTATGAAGTTTCGAGCTCGAGCGAATTTTCAAGCTCATTGCGTAATCGAGCTCACGTTCAATCGAATCGACACTCTGTTCGTTTACTCGTCGAGCTGTTGATTAAGCACGCACGAAAGGCAGACACCAAGCGAAAGGCCAACTACTGGTCATCGACAGGCGAACCACATGTGAAAGGGCATACCATGGAAGGCGAACATGAGAGCAGCATGCAAAAGGGCGGACCGCCAAAGGCGAACTAGCGAGCAGGTTGCGAAAGTTGGGCCACAGAAGACGTGATCTCACGAGCTGGTTTCCAGTTACACGAGCAGAATTTGAGCTCGCCTTTTGAGTTTGACTCGAGTTTGAGCTCGTGATTTGACTTGAGAGTTGAGCTCGACTAGGCATGACTCGAGCTCAACTCAACTCGTTTGCACCCCTAATTGAGAATGATGATGATCAGAGTGTGATGTTGTTTAAGCCCTTGAGCTTCATCGTATTTAGGATGATGTTGAACAAAAATCTTGAATAGAATATTCAACTAAAGATTGATGCCACACCAATGTCTAAGGAGCCTTCATCCATTATTATTGTTCCTTAACCTATTTCAATTCCATACATTGTTACTAGTTCTAATTTATAATAAATTCTCTTTTCCATGCCTTCCACGCTTGTATTATTATATAAGAGATCATATGTAGCAGCATAATGTATGAAGATGTGTACCGTTAGTTGAGAGCATCATACAAAATGGTACCAAATTCCTTTTGTTATTTCATTATATGTAAAATTCCCTTAGAAAACGCTGAGTGCTTATAAGGGACTTTGGATTATCATTGACGAATTAAAATATTGAAGTAATTATTTCTTCCCTCAAAGTTGTTCCACCACCCTATCTCTATTTCTGTTTTTCCCTTCTCTCTCTTTTTTATTGCTCCTTCTCTTTTTCCTCCTCTTCATGGATTAATTATTTTGTGTGGATTTTGGACATCGTTCTGAGGCGAATCACAGCACGCCACGTCACTCATTTGTTGGGTACCAGTGCCTGGTACTGCTGTGTACCGAGTGATGTGGCGAACTGTGATTCACCTCCGGACAGTCCGGAATCCTCACAAAATAATTCCTCCTCTCCTAGATGATTCTAATACAAGCTTCTTTTCACTTGTATCAAACAAGTCATTCAATTGAAAGAATCGTTTTGGATCAAGACATCTGGTTGTAGACTTAAGATTACAAGTCAATGCTTGTGCACAATCATAACCATTTTATCAAAAAAAATTAGATATAAGACATCATCACATTTATAAGGAAAACTCCAAACACTTAACTCTTTCTAACTTCATTATATAAAAAAAAAACAATAATTTATCATCATTATAATAAAGATCCATTAAATTTTTAATTTTATAATTAAAATTAGGATTATGCTTGTTTATAAAAAATATATATAAAGTGCAAAATATATTAACATAAAAAAATTATAGAGAAATACCTTCATTATTTTAGGCAGACTTAAGAGTAAGACTAATCCATCCAAAAAGTTGTCATCATCATCGGGCCTCTAACTGTTGCCTCATCGGGCCTCTAACTGTTGCCAGACCTTTGCCAGGCAGGCACCATCGGACTTTTGCTCACCGACAATGTGCCATTGGACTTTTGCTTGATGATAGCCGCTTGACTAACATTGTCAGACCTTTTGCCTGTAAACCATCACCCGACTATAATCCCGTCGACTTCCATCGCCCAATAATGATTCATTCAACCTCCATCGTACGACTACAGTCCCACCAACCTTCATCGCCCAACTACAATCCCACAGACCTTCGTCGCCCGAATACGATCACGCTGAACACCGTCGATAGACCACAGTCCCTCCGACCACCATCATCTGACTTACGATTGTTCATACGACCATCTTCGGCTACGGCCCCTCCAACCTTTGTCGTCTATCAACTATTGTCCTCTGGCCACCATTGTCCAATTACAGCCTTGCCGACCAAATGAGCACACCATTGGTTTCTTAAGATCAACTTCATGCCATTGGATTCTTCCAACTCTAACAATGTAATGTTCTTTATATATGTATATTTGCTACATTATGCCAACGCCTTCCCTCAAAGGAGAGTATCATTTGTAATCAACTATAAAAATAGTGAAATTATTTCAACAAGGCAAGACCGCATGATTTTTCCTCATTTTGCATTTTCACGTGAAAATTCTGATCACTTATAATTGTTACACCCATGTCTCTTATTTGTGTATGTGTATTAAATCTTCATACAAAATCAGGACATTAAACTCTCTATCTTCTTACCACTACGGAAACTCCGGCACATAATATATATATATCAATAAAAAATGTTTATCTTTGAATTTAATCCATAACTAGTAATTATGTTCAAAATCAAAAGATTGTCAAGTCAAACTTGATTTTGGTTCAAATCCAAATTAGAAATTTTGTTAAATTAATCCATCTGCCACATTGCAATAGGCGGCCGCCTCTCTGTTCCCATCTACTCTACCTAGTATCGGATTAGTCAAAGGAGCAGCTATAAACCCCGGAGCGACTTGTCCTCTTTATTGGTCGTTTCCTGCGTTCTAGTTCTTGTGGATAACCCCTTCTCAGGGCGAAGAGACGATCGAAGATGTGCGGTGGTGGCGGGATCCGATTGTGTGAATCCGATTCCGATTCCGATCCGTAAAGTGCTTCTCCTTTCCAGCCTAGATCGGCCGGGGAGATGCCCTGCTTCTTCCCGTGCTTCGATTGGAACGAAGAGGCGGTGGAATTCGTCGGCGGGAGCCGGCAACAGGATGAGAAGAGGGAGGAGAAGCCAATGATGCCCCCGAGCGTCGATAGATTGCCTGCGGGTGAGCGCTGATGTCTTGTTCTTGATTTGCTGATGGTTTACTTGAGATGTTGTTAAGGCTGGTCTTTCTTTTGGTAAAGCTGGTCTGATATGGTTTAAAGGAGGTGTTTTGTTTGTTTTTCTGTGTTCTCAATTATATTAATGCCGGTTGATGGTATGTTACTTGATCTGGATTATTAGGTTAACTTGGCTGATGCGAACTTTGCTTTATGACTTTCGAATTCACCTTTTTTGTGCCTTTCAGTCTTTTTGAACTTGCATTTGGTTAATGTGATGCTATAGTTCTTGATTGTTTGGTACTTTGACTGAACTTTTCTTTGTTAATGGAGTAGGTGGTGCAGTGACGACTTACTTATCGCAGTGATAGCAGCAGTGTTTGATGATTGAGCAATTTTTTAAAGGGTTTTTTTGGTTGCAAGATTTAGGCAAGGTTTAGTCAGGATTCATGCTAAAATTTTCCAAATAGTTTGAGCCACGTAAATCCTAATACTTTGTTAAATCTTGTTTTCCTCTAGTTTAGGTTAAATTCTGCATTGATCAAATCCTTGGGAAATAAGATTTAAGAGATTTACACTACTCTTACGATGCCTCTTTTTCGCTTTGATTTAAATTGTAAATATTAAAAATATTTGTCAAAACTTTTAATACGATTTAATTGGATTTAACATCTATCATGCCAAACTATTTTCTGAATATAACAATTCCAAGACTTACTAAATCTAGATTTACGAGATTTACTAAATCCTACTTAAAATTAATTCCTACTGGTAGCCGAACTGCCCCTAAGTTTTTGAGTTCGTGGTACCTGTTTTACTCTCAGGGAATGGAGGCTTGAATTCTAGAAACAGTTTTGATACAAAGAGAGAACTAGTGAATGGTTTTAAAAGGGAACAGGTGAATGTTTCGGAAAAGAGACAATTGGGTGGTTTGAACTTGGAGGCATTGAATCAAAATAAGAGTTCTGGAAGTGATTTTTCTGCAAGGACCTTCACTTTTCGGCAACTTGCAGCTGCAACAAAAAACTTTAGACAGGAATGCTTTCTAGGAGAAGGGGGATTTGGCAGTGTGCACAAGGGACGACTGGAGACAGGAGAGGTATGTTTGGTGTCTTTTTGTGTAGATTTAGTTGAGATCAAAATTTAAGTTATGCAGTGCCAAAGCTACGACAAAATTTAAAAATCATTAATCCAACTAATTTCATTTTCAAAACTATCTTTTGTGGTTCTACTGTCTAAGAATTTGTTGTTTTATTCATTAAACTGATAAGGATTTCTTCTTGCAACACCAGATTGTGGCTGTGAAGCAGCTGGATCGAAATGGACTACAAGGGAATAAAGAATTTCTGGTGGAGGTCCTCATGCTCAGTTTATTGCATCATCCAAATCTTGTAAATATGATTGGTTACTGTGCCGATGGAGATCAAAGGCTTCTTGTGTATGAGTACCTGCCCTTGGGATCATTGGAAAATCATCTACATGGTAAACTTTTGATTTTCCTCATCTATATTTCAAATAATTCATTCATCATGCAGCCATATTAGATTATTATTTTTGAAGCAAACTAAGTGTAGCACTCTATGAAGAGATTAAATTTTGGTTTCAAAGAATTTTGCAAATGATGCATTTTAGTTTTTTGTTCTGTTACTCAATTCCTTCTACCTAAGTAGGAAAAATTATCCTGAAACCTAAGATATAGTTGTCAATATTGCTGAATAACTGACTATTTCTAATGTCAATAATAATATATAAGGATCTTATTCTCCTTTAAAACCAGAAGTGATTTCTATTGCGGATGCTATTATTGACAATAATTAGCATAAGCACAGTTTTATTGATTCATTATCTCTTTTTCTCTTGATTATTTTTATTTTATGCTTATTTAATATGAAAAGGCCAATCATGTAAACATTCTTTATGTGTTATGTGTAAAGGACATTGATACTTTTGGCGGAATATGAAAGAAATTTCTATTTTTTATTCCTTATGAGACCTACTGAGTTACGTGTTTTATATCATTTTGCTAATCCGATACAGAAAACTTGGTTGACTTGCAAAGCTTCAAATGATCTACATAGGCTTATGAAATTACTATTTGTGTTGTGGAAGCTCTTGCTGAAAGCTATTAGTTTAATTGCTGAATATAATATAAAATTTGCCTGAGTTTTTTGTTGGAATATTTCTCTTTTGAAGGTTATTTTTACACTTAAAATGTATGACTCTTGACCTTGAAGCTTATGCTTTGCTTCTTAGTTTGCCCTAATACATCAGAAGCTTGCACTTCCTAAATCCTTAAAAAGTAATAAATTTAATGCTTATAAAAGTCATTAGATTTAATTTATTCCTTCCTGTTGATAAAGTTGCCTGTGTGAGTGAGTCATCCTCAAGGCTTGCTACCCTTCAAAATCTTTCTGTGCATACTTTCCCTATGTGGTCCAAGGACTTGAAATAGAAAAGCTTATGAAATTACTCTTGGGTTGTGGTAGCTATCACTGAATAAACAATGGCAATGTTTCTGTAAATATCTTAAAAAAATAGTCTAAAAGTAGCCTTGAGATTAATGCATGAATATTTCTTTTTCATTGCTTGTTCATTTCCTTTTTCCTTGAGAACTAGAGTTGTTGTCTTTCATATTATCATTTTTTTTTACTAGAGTGTCTTAACCTTTTGTACGTTTACTGTCATTATTAAAGAAAATTGTTCTTCTGTATCCTGTAGCAGAGCTGAGTTCTTCTATGGGCATAATTACTGCTTCAAATTTTGTGACATGAGGTATTACCTGTGCATATAATTCGCTAGATTTTCAATTTCATGAGTTGAATTGCTATTGTGTGCAAGACTACACATACATTGTGTGTTAGAGAGTGTCAAGGGGGAGGGGGGTTGGATAGGGGATTAACAATTATAACAAGATTCTTCCTTATACAACTATCAGGTTACATAATACCATCTGCTATCCATTTGTAAATTCTGATTTTTGAAGAGTTTTAATGCCATGGATGGGATGGGAATGTGGGATTAACAGATATACAACAACAATAACATCAAACCTTTATCCTACTATGGGTGGTCGGCTACATGAATCCTTTTTCTCTCATTTTGTTCTATTAAGAGTCAAATTCTTATTTAAATCTAATAAAGAAACATCATTTCTAATATTTTCTAACCAAGTCTTTTTAGATCTACCTCTACCTTTCTTAACATAAGCCAAATCTAATACATCTACTAAGGATTAACAGGTATATGAAATAAAAATAAATGGAAAATATGGGTATTGTCTATAGGAGTTTGTGTAGAACATTTAAAAGATGGTGAAGGTTTGCAAAATTTAGAATTCATGAAACGGCAGAAGCTGGGGAGTCCTTTATGGCTGCCTATAAGGCTGTTTTTTCCCAGGAGAAGAGGGTTTGTAAATAATGATGAAAGCCAGTTTTATGCTTATCCTTTCTCAATGCAAAAGAAGATCATTATAATCTTCGAAGCATTACCACCCACATAGCTCTTTGTGCATTCTCTATTCTTTAACCCATCTTCTATTTTTTTTTCCTTTAGCTAGTACTATAAACCAGCACACTAGCTTGATGCTCAAACATTTCTATTCAGGGACTATAGCCCATTATTTGTTTCATGCCTATCCTTGTATGCAGCCACCCCTCCAGCGTTCCCAATTCCAATGTCCTTAGATCTTTATAATAGCAACAACTATACTCAAATTCTTACTCAGACTACGCTAATCAAATTCTAGTTTGTGCTTGCTTATCATTAAATTTATGAAGTAAAATCTGAATGGATTCTTGCAAGTCATTTTTATAGCTTAACTTTGATCCCATGATCATTGTCGTTTGCTAAAAATCTGCAAGCTCGATGAGGTACAGGGACAAAAAGAGGAAGAGGGAGAGGTGGAGAGAAAGGAGGAAGAGGAGATAGTGCAAGGGTGAGAGAGAGAGAGAGAGAGAGAGAGAGAGAGAGACAGTGGAGGACCCTTCATGCCCATTCTTTCTTAATATAAAAAGGAATCCTTATGATCTCAGGCACACCACCCACATAACTTTTAGGCACATCATTAATCATTTTTTCTTTTAATTTCTTACCTTTAAGCTAGCACCATATGCCAACGCTTTAGCTTGATAGTACACACATATTCCTATTGAGGGACAATATCCCATTAACCCATTGTTTGTTGGTCCTTATATGCCATTCTCAATTGCAGTCTCCTATCATTGTATTAGAGAACACTCTACCTAGAGGCAGAGTTAATCTAGAAGTGGACCCCTTGGATTCTTATACTTGTTATATTTATTGTGCATCTCAAAGCCCAATAGCTTGTTTTCCTTGATGTCATGTTTTTGATGTCAAATGGTACAATTTGACCACTTTTTGGATCTAAAAATAGGGAAAATAATTTTATAATTTGTTTAATGTGATAAGAGAAAATCCTTGTCTCTTTTCAAGTGCCAAGTCAATAGGAAATTGGATTATTCAAAGCATTGATTATAATTTTTAATTATACCATCACCTTCTTTATAGTTTTCTGAATATAATAATATGAATAATATTTGTCACACCCGAAAATTAACACATTTTGAACATATATATCTCATTTGGCATATTATGTACTATATGAGCATATTGAACAAGAAGATGATGTGGTTGCATGACATTTTTTAAAGATAAACACATGTTATATTGGAAATGAGTCAAATTGAGTTGTCTAAAGAGCATTTCTCCAGGAGCATAATATAAAGCTACTTTATTCTAATTTTCTTAGTTTTATTCTAAGTCATCAAAAACATCAATTTACAATGAATTAATATTTCCTCGAAAAGATAATTTATATTTGCGTTTGTTTACTAAATTAAGTAATTAACATTACATTTTCACCTTACTAGTGTTTTATTGACATTATATTTTTTCAATGATAATCAATTATATACTCTAACAAGGGACTTTAAATAAATGATTGTTTAGTTCGTTGTTGATGGATATATATTTAAAATTTAAAAACATAATAAATATATAAATTTTAAAATATGATAATATTCTATCTTTTAATTCATTATAGTACTTTTTAAAATGATAAATCTCGTTGCACACCATGACCTTGGATCATAAAATTGCGCAATATGAGGTTCGTCTCAACACAATTCTAGTGAAAAATGTCTTAAGGCTTACGCCTTAAGCTTTTTTTATGAGACACGCGCCTCAGTTTGGCTGAGGTGTGCCTTGCCTCGCTGGTGTGAGGCATACACCTCATCATATTTATATATTTTTAATTAAAACTTGCCTAAATCCTAAACTAAAGCCCCAAATAAATTACACCTTTATGCACCCTTGAGCCGCAACAGCTTCCTCTTGACTGCCTCGACCTCCAGCACGTCGTCTTCATCGTCGTAGCTCCTGTTGGGGATTATTGGAAGTTGCTCACCACCACCACCTCTTTTAAAAAATTTAGAATATCACCCTCATCTTTATGTTGATGACAAATATTTATGAAAGAGAAAGATGACTAAAATAAATGAACAAGAAGCAGATTGGGAGGCATTAGACTCTACAGGATGAGACAGGGAAGAGATCAATTTGTTATGACGACGAGTCAATTAAAGACTCCCTCAATGATTACAGTGCAGATGATTTTTGAGTTGTTGCAACTATTTCAGCTTTCTTTAGGAATTAAATATGGATGAGTAGGAATATGAGAAAGAAGGAATTTGGAGTTGAACTTGATGTTATATGATACTTTTATGTAATTCCTATATTTTATGTTGTTGCACTCTTGATTTCAATTCTATTTCATACAATTTATCACTTGTCACTCTGCATCTTGTGCAATTTTTGGTTTTATATGCATGCCAATTTGTTACTTCATAGTTCAATAGAAAGTTAATGTTATTCTTTAATATATTATTTGGGTATTATATTAAAAATTACTTTTAACGTTTATTTTATTTTATGTGATTTTTGGAATTTGGGGCTTTACATTTTGCCTCACGAATGAAAATGCCCTCAATACCCAATTGTGCAAATTTAAAATTTGCCTTAGATCTTAGCTTCACCACATACTCTACCCCTATTATTTGCCTGGCTTCACTAACCAAATTCTATTTTCTTCTTGCCTTCAAATTTTATTGTGTAAAATTTGACTGAAATCCTGATTGTCAATGTATAGCCAATTTGACCCTATCACCCTTGTTGCTCACCATTTAAAAACCCAATCACGATGAATATAATGGCCTCAAGATTATGGAGCGCCTCCACACCTATTTAGAACTCAAAAAGAATCATTTCCAAGTTATTTGTCTGTTAAAATTTCACTAGAAAATTCAGCATGAGAAGAGTTGTGAGGGAGTTACTACAACATGAGGGATCTAGTGTTATATTTCAGCTATTAATGATTGGAAAATTGGATGAAAACAATTGAACTTTCAGATGGAGCAAACGTAGGGTATTTTGGGTCTTTGACTGATTATGTCAGGTGATTAACTCAAATAGTTTGGCTACTTTCTTTTCTCATGTTATTTAAGAGCAAAATTCTATGAAACTTATGCATTGCTTTCATACGTTGTGAGGCATGTTGCATTACATGCATATGAATTTTTATGTTTATAGGAAAGTACTACCTAGCTTTTCTTGTTGTTTGATTGATCTGGAACCTTCACTGTCAATGCTATGAAATAAATGCTAACACACTTTGCTTTTTCCGAGAACTTTACTTTTGGAGATATATTTGATTAAAGAGATAAGTTACCTATTCTGAGCCACATTATCATTCAACATAGGTGAGGTGAGATATTGTCGATCTTTCAATATTTATTGGTGGGAGAGCAAATTAGAATTTTCAATTGACCTAGATCTAATGTGGAATAAGATGACTAGTTCTGTTAGGAAGATTATCGTAGAAGTTTTAGAAGACTTTAGAAATAAATATAACATAAATAAATGGTGTTATGGAGATGTACCCAAGATTTGTAAGAATTGAAATGTGTTTTTTAAAGAGTTGTAATGTCAAATACTACTGAGATTTGTAATGAGTATGCTGAAGGTAGAAGGCTTGTAAAAGTAAAAGGTACAATATATATATTACTTGTATGGTAAGAGAACATATCTTGAGATGTAATCAAGTTGGATACTTTAAAAACTAAAATTGATGGTCAAGGCCCCATTAAGTGCGAGTAAAGTGCGTGTATAATGGGGCACTTTGAATTTCTTTTGAAATTCACCAATACGAACACTCACAACAAAATATAATTGCTAAATTATACATCCATTAAATACACTAAACAAAACACAATAACAAAAGCTGTAAATTGACTAATAATCAATATGCTAAACTCAAAATAATTATAAAACAAGTGATTAATTATTTATTTTACATAGTTCAATAATGAGGTAGTATTTAAATTAGTGATAAAATAATATTCAAAATCAAGCAATAACTTAATAAATAAATATTGCAAGAATTAAAGACTAAGCTACAGAGAATATAGATCATTGTGGTATTATATGGTTCAGCTCTCAATTGGCTTATGTCCATACCTAAGCCCTTTGCCAACATAGGATTCCACTACTATGAACTTGACACCACAAGTCTAATTATTTCAATCATCGATTAATTGAAGCTTTTGCTCCATCTTCATTCTAATGGCAAGAGTACCCCTATTTGCTTCAGCCAACTAGTTGGCCTAATGACTAAGGTTTATACAGTAAAATGTGAATTCAAAGTTCTCTTCAAACTTGGTTGTGACCTAATGATTATGACTTCATAAATAGAAATACAATCTCTACTAATGGGAATATTGAAATAAATAATTAAATGCACTTACAAGCTTTCCTTCGAGATTGTAAGAGGCAGCTCACAAAGATTTGATCTTGAGATCATAGATGATTATTCTTGAACTCAACTCAAAAAGCTCCCTAAAAATGATATACGTTGAAAACACAAAGTCAAGGATCCATTAGCCTTTAGAAATGTAGGAAGCGTATTTATAAACTACCCAACATCCTAAATATGTCTATAAAAAAAGCTCGTCGTTCGCCAATAGCTCGTCCTCGATTCATTTGTTAAATGATTTATATTGAACTGTAATTTTGAGCTTATTGTCTTAACGATGTGAAGACAAATAGAACCTTATTCGATTGTGTTTGGCTTGTTAATGGCTCATATATATAACCTTAAATTGTACATTATTAATTTTTTTCTTTTTAAATTCATTAATTAGTTTGTGAATACGTAGAATGATTCTATTGTCTTCAGTTCATTAATTATTTATTTTCATTTGTTTAAATCATCTCATGTTCAGATTGAATTTGAATGAGTCGAACATGAATAAAATATCACAGATAATTTCAAGCACAAGCCCGACATAAATAAATGAAAATTTGAATAAGCCAAACACAAACACACAACAATCTTGCTTAAACTTGGCTCATTTGCTCCCCATGGACTACAAATGAATTCCAAGATGATTTGTCATAGCAAAATCAGAAAACTGCCAACTGGCTTATGGTATGCATGGTTGGTTCAAATTCCATATGAATTTTATTTTGATTGCATCTATGATTCCATATATGGGATTTTTATGAGCAAACATACAATGATTTGCATGAGTTAAAAATTAAAATATTTATAAGCAAACATACAGAGTACACGTGATTATGCATAAATTTAAAATAATTTTGAATTAAAATATTTGTAACCAAATCATGAAATAAAAATTCTAGTTTGAGCCAAAGCACACGGTCAAAAGTTTTAAATGAATTGTATGACCTAGTGAGCACCTATTATGTCTCCAATTAGTTTGATTAAGGTACTTCTACCAATGAAATTCAAAGCTAATAAAGAAGGCTTATGAGTTCAAACCAAGTTGTATAAGCATGACCATAACATTTTATGAATCGCTTAGTCCCAACAACTAAAGTTAAACTAAATTATATGTTCTCTAAAAAAGTATAACAATCCTAACAGGTGGATAATCGAGCATGACAAAAGCACTACTAGCAAGCATACATTTGAATAAAGATACTAAAATATTAGTTAAAAAATGAAGATATCAAGAATAAATGAAATCTATTTTGAGTAATCATTAAATGAGAATTTGAACGAAGAATTTTTCTTGGAAAAGCATATAGATTAATGTGGTATATTATAGATTAATATCAAAAAGTTAAAAGAAGTTATGAGAAATATTCATGAAGATAATGCTTTAGGTCTGTAAGGGTTGCTCATTGAGATTTACAAAATTATAGGTGAAATTATAATAATTTGGTTAACTAACCTTGTTTATCAAATATTTAACCATGATTTAATACAAAATGATTAGTATTTTGATACAAATATTTAAGAACAAATGTGATGTTCAAAATTATAATAACAACTTATATGTCATGCGTTGAAGTAATGGGAGAAAGCATAAACTTAGAAAAATTATATTGTATTGAGAGAATCAATTTAATTTTATGCTAACAAGATTTACCGGGGATGATTTTTGTGTCAACAAAATTAATAAAAATATATAGAAAGCAAAGAAGTGAACTTCATGTGATTCTTTTTCATTTTATGAAGGTATATATGATTGGATGTCATAAGAATTGATTTGATACATATTATTTCAACTTAAAGATATATATGATGGAAATTAAGTATCATTATAAATAATTGTGCACTAACTAAAGAGTTCCAATCATAGTAGGTTTAAATCAAATATCAATATTAAGTTTGTACTTTTTTGCATTAGTTATGAAGATGTTGTTAAGAGTATTCAAATTGAGCTGTATTGATATGTAATTTGTAACTGATATGTTCTTAATCAACGAGACCTCTTCTAAAACAAGTGAAAGGTTAATACAACCGAAGACATGCTTAGTAGACAAATGACTTAATGAATACAAGTACAGTATATAATATGTAATTTTAATGAGTGTGATATTAATAGTTATTAGCTAAAAGGTAATATGATACTTAAAGTGATAGTGTTGACCGCTGTATAATACTCAAAGGAAACAAAAACGAAATCATACCTTAGCTCTGTCGAATCCCAGGGAACCCGCAAGAAATCCTGCCGAATCACTGTGCATTCGGCGCCGTTCGCGTCGCCTCACGGGATTCCTGCGTAAGCTTCCTCGGTTGCGCTCCCAATCGAGTCGTTAAATACGACGACAAAGCAAGGCACTAAAAACCACATCCATCCCGCAAGCCTCACGACGCTCCCAGCTCAAGCTCTCCGATCTCCACTTCCTCTCGCCATCCTTCCTTGCGACCGAACTCTACCTCTCCGCCTCAAACCAAATCCGTAAGACCCTTCTCCTCCTTCAGTCACGAGAGAGAGAGAGAGAGAGAGAGAGAGAGAGAGAGAGAGAGAGAGAGAGAGAGAGAAGGAGAGGAGTCCTCCTTACTTGAGCTGTCGCCCCTCTCGCGATTCCCGTGCCCGACTCCGCTCTTCCGACGACGTTCCTTCCTCTTGGATCGGGAGTTCTGACATTTTGATCGCAAGCAACAACTGGAGCCCGCTCGGTAACTTTCTCCCTTTCACGAGACTTCTTCGGCTCCTTCGTGGCCGACCGACTTCGCTCCTTCGATCGACGTTCCCTTCCTATTTGAGCGCAAGCAACGACAAGAGCTCGCGAGCTGTGAAGGTAACGTTCTCCCAGTCGCGCGCTTCTTCGGCCGATCCCGTCTGAGTGGAGGGAGAGAAATTAATAATATTAATTAAAATTAATATTAATTGATTTTAATTAATGTTAATTAATTTTAGTTATAATTATTTTAATTAATTATTATTATTATAATTAATTATATTTAATTTTAATTAAATTGTTATAATTAATTTTAATTAATTATAATTAATTTTAATTAAAGTTAATTTTAATTAATCATTATTATTTTTAATTAATTATGATTAATTAATATTAATTAATTTATTAAAGATTAATTAATATTAATCAGTTATAATTAATTAAAACTAAATATATATTTATTTTATTAATTATGATAATTATAATTAATTACTCTAATTAATTATAATTTAATTAATAAAAGAGGAAAAGAGACCCTTCTCACTTGCCTTGATCCACGTGTAAACAACATCACTCCGCGGGTCATCAGGTATAATTCATAAACCCTAAAACTCCGAGAGCCCGTTCTCGTCGTTTGCGGCGGACCAGAAAATTGCATATACACGCTTTTCTTAGCGTGGTGGGATGGGACCCCGGTGCGGTGCCTATGATAAGGCGGGTGATCACCAAAATTCCATTCTCGACGTTCGTGTCGAGCCGGCAAACCGCCTATACACGCTTTCTTAAGCGTGGTGGGAAGGGAACCCGGTGCGACACCTACGACGAGGCGGGTAGGCCCTATGCACGCTTTTCGTAGTGTGGTGGGGACAATCTTAAGTACTCGTACGCGGCTCTGTACCTGCAGGGAAACAACTGCTCTTCTTTTCAGGTACATTTGAAGACCCATACACGCTTTCTTAAGCGTGGTGGGGATTGAAGACTTTACACGGCCGCAGTGTCCTCGAAAGAGGGCACCTACCATACACGCTTTTTTTAGCGTGGTGGGAAAGGCCCAGTTTTCTCGTATTTTTCCCTAAATGGGGGAGATGCTGGAATGCTGCCGAAATTTCGGGTGAATAGAAGACCACTTGGACCTGACTTGAGCAAAATTTGGAAGGACCTTATGAACTGAACTCAAATGAACATAAAATCTAACCTAAATCAAAGTCAATTAAATGATGTTGAATTGAACTCATATTTGGACAAGATTTGGGGCTTGAACTCGAACATGTAAACTCAAGTCAAACTTGATTTGAACTTGCAAGGCTACAGAGGATTTGAACTCGAATGACAGACTTTGAACAAGAACCTAAACCAAACAAAATACAAAAGACTTTGAGTAAAAACTCGAACTTGCAAATGAACTACAACGAATACTTGAGGAGAACTCAAAGTTGAACATGAACTTAAACTTGAAGTATGATTTGTGGTCATTAAACTTAAATTGTACACCATCAAGTGGACCTTGAGCTTGCAAGGACTCAACAAACTTGAACAAACTGCAGAGGATATGAACTTAGTGACAAGGACTTATACTTTGAACTTAAACAAAGACAATCAAAATAAAGGACTTGTGGACTTTAACATAACTTGCAACATATCTGCAAGCAAGAGTTCAAGTGAATATCGATAAGTGCCCGCAAATAGTGGCATATATGACTAAAGTTTCTATACATCACCCATAAGCAATAAACATGAATCTACTACACATGCAATGGTTCACTTGCAAGAGACCACAAAAAGCTTATAGATATTCATGGATGACTCTTAATGACAAAGGAAATTATTGAACCTGCAACATTTAAACTATTGCAAGTAAATATATCAAGCAATAGAAGAGTTTCAATACATACAAGGAGTATCCATGAATGGAGCATGAAGAATATGTAATGAGCTATAATGCACATCGTATATCATGTAAGAGTGTGGAGTGATGAATCTCTCTATAAGCATGGAATGGAAGATTGTACTTGTTACAAGAACTTTGTTGTATGTACAATGCATTATCTGCAAACATACATTGAATGTAAATGCCTACGGATTACAAAGGAGGCTCGTCATACACATGGCATGCAATCTATAGACAAATACATAAGAGCTATAGTTAACACGAATATTTGTAGACGGCACTAGAAGACCTATGCTCAAAGAAAATTGTTCGCAGAAGACTAAAAAATGTACACAACGATCTTGCTCGTCGAAGCAACAGGCAAATAGGACCTCTATGGATGCAGGCGTATAATATGTATTCAAAAGCAGGAGATTCGTTAGTGCACTACAATCTATCTGCTCAAATCAAGCAAGTAGTGCACGACAGTCTACCTGTACAAAACAACGAATAACTCAGTCTAGGAGCTGCTACAATACGCCACCGGATTTGCAACACTCGTACAAGCAGACAGAAGGCATCCACAAGTTACAACGCAACGCCACCGGATCTGCAACACTCATACAAGCAGACAGAAGGCGTCCACAAAGCTACAACGCCACGCCACCGGAGCTGCAACATCCGTACAAGTAGACAGAAGGCGTTTACAAATGTTCTAAAAATACCCCCGCACATGTACACCTTAATTTGTGTACACATAGGAACACAAAAGGGGTAAATGCCCCCAAATACCCGCATGGGCCCCGGCGAGCGTGTTATTGTTACACACGTGACGCCTAGGGATGCTGCGCGGGTCAATAAGTGAATTAAAGTTCGAGCCCAATCCTTCTATTCAGGTAGATAGGAGTTGATATGGCTCGAACTATTAAATAAATATACGGTCGCGAGGTCGATTGAGATATTTATTTTATACGTTCATATTAGGCCTTCAAGGCCTGTAATCAAGAGAATTCACTAACAAAGACACAAAGCCTATAAAACCCGATCCTCTGTTAACAGCTCGACAGAGTGGACAAGGTTCAATCCATAAATATAAATGACCCCTTTTCACCCCGATGATGGCCGTGTTGAATGTAGATCTCAACCAGAGGGGTTAACTTCAAATATTTTAAATGCCACCCAAAAACCTAAAACTCCAGAAAATCCAATTTCCAAAATATTTAAAATCGAAAATAATCCATCAAATCACTTAATGCAAATCCATCCACCCTCCACAACAGTTTGCCGGGGTGGACAAATAGAAATTTACTTTAGCTCACACAGAGCTAATGCCTAGTCAAAAATATCACTAGGATCCATTCTCAAATAATCTCCTGCTAGCAAGGACGTGGTACGAGTCCTCTAACCGGCAGTTTTGCCGCCAAATGGCACTGCAGGATAAACGGTTATGACTCGGGGCCCTCTGAACCAGGTGGTCGCCGCCAAATGGCACCATTATATTATGGTTATGGCCAGAGCCCGTATGCTCCCCAATGGCATCAAATCCTTGAGATATGAATCAATAGGATATG
Organism: Dendrobium chrysotoxum; assembly: GCA_019925795.1. Classification (NCBI taxonomy): domain Eukaryota; kingdom Viridiplantae; phylum Streptophyta; class Magnoliopsida; order Asparagales; family Orchidaceae; genus Dendrobium; species Dendrobium chrysotoxum. The sequence continues at coordinate 21,938,130 of CM034305.1, forward strand.
ATCGATAGGGCACAAAGCCCTCTGTTAGCTAAGGTGGATTCAAATTTATCCCCTTAGGCAAATACCCACCCCAGGTCTACAAGGTACCCTTGAACGAAGCAACCCATGGCTGCCGACAAGGATCCTTCTGTCAGGTTGGGTCGACTACCTCCTCTGACTAAGTAGACCAGGGACCACGATGGCCCGGGACGACAGAACCATGGGATCTTGATCGGGTCTATCATCCATTCCCCCACCATTCGCTTTAAGTGTAAGATGGTGCAATTTTTAATTTTAAATATTAAATCTCCAAATCTCTCAATCTTCCAAATTCCCAAATAACTCCAGATTTTAACATCCCAAACCCATGCTGCTACTATATGCCATATGCACGTATCTGATTGATGACTAGCCTTAATCGAAAGTTCTCTCTCGTTATCGGGAGGGGTAATTAACTATAGGGGCTTGCGCCTATAGGAAACCAGAACTCAGATCATAAAGTCCTCGCAAAATGAGGGAGAAATCTCTGGGTAGTGTCTTATCTACAAACTCATCTGCCTTCCAAAATTTACCTCGGAACTTAGTTCGTTAAAACTCCCCCCGTAGAAAACAAAAAGCGGGCGGGGGCGGAGGCCGAATTTTCGGATCCCACAGATAGGTTTGATTATTTTCATTCTATGATAATTGTATGTGTAAGTTTTTAAAATTTCATTTATAACACTTTGCCATAATAGTTGAATTATTCTCATTAGTTTTAATTTAGCACATTCGTAATTTTAAAATTAACTATGATAAATTTCAAGGAAGTATTCTAAATTATCAATTCATTCTGAAAATTCCTTAAATATGACTCTTATCGAATGTAATAATGTAATTTTAATCCTCATATAAAGCTATGTACATCTGGAACTATAACTTGCTTGATCCTATTTAGATTGCATTATTTATTAAATTTTCAATTAACTAAATTAATTTGTCCAAATTTTAGTTGACATGATAATGCAACCACAAACCCTAATACCAGATTTATGCTGGACATCTTAACAGTTTAGGATTTTTAATGCAACTAGTATAATGCAATGAATGTTGAACATGCAAAAAGAAATAATGATTCATATATCAAAGACCACCAAATACACATAAATTCTCCTCCTTTTATTATAAACCTAAAATATGAGAAATTGAATTAAAAGGATAATGTTATTATCATATAAGTCTGAAGAAATTAACACGTATTTCAAAATGCAAAAAATGATCAAGTAATTGAATTCTTACATTGCAATTGAAATCGTTGTAGCAAATTTGACTAAATTTGAATTCTAGCAATATTAATAATAAAATATTTAAGAAGTAAAAGAAAAGGACATAATAGACCTCCAAAGTGAAAATTTGATTATAATTTACCCTGAGGTTGTTTCTCACACTTGTGTCACATAAGAAAAAACTTTATTTCCAATAGTCATAGACATGTTTGAGAATAAGAATATATTATTTCATTAATCAGAAGCTAATAACCATACATGCCTCAGATTATTCATTTATATATTTTTCATTCATTTTTTTCCTGAATTGGAATATGTGGCCAAACTCAAATTTAGATGGTTGAACTATAGTGACCATTTGATTTTTTGTAGCTAAGCACATCCAAAAGTAGAGCATACCTATAGATAAGCTAATTCCAAATTTCCTATGACACCTAAGTAGCAATTCTTGTACATTTGTAAGTAGCAGCTCTCACAATCCTCAATTAGTGGCATCTAGGGGTGTAATTGAACCAAGCCGATTGATGACCTATCTCAAGGTCAACATAATAAATTACTTGTGACTTGAGGTTGACGATCTAACACGTTAATTTTGATATAGCCCTAACTTGACTCATTTGCTCTTGAATTAGCTTGTTTAAAAAAAATTATAATATAAAATATATTAGAATTCAATAGTTTAAATATAAAATTATTACAAACATTAAAATTGTATCTTATTTCCTTATATCAAGTTTATTTCTTACTATATCTCCCATGATTGTGTATTGTTTGTCATTTTTATGAGAGATGCTTGAATTAAAATCATTTTCTCTCTTTCATGAATCAACTCAAACTCAGAATTAAGTTCAAGCTCTAGCTTGAACTTGTTTAATTAGTCAAACTCAAGCTTAAGCTCAAGCCGAGGGTGATTGCAAAGCCAGAACAAACCCATTGTAGGACAATTCTAAATCTTCAACAGATAACACAAATGATAATTCTAAACATCTAATTTCATTGCACAGATAATTCCATAGCTTCTCAAATGATTCCGAAACCTGCTACACGAAATCACCACCTATTGCTTGAGATCCTAAGGACTGAAGTATGTTACAAGAAACTCCAACATGAAACATGTTGCCCAAAATCTAATTAGCAGGTAAATCCTAGTGCAATTAATTTCTAGGCTTGCAAGTCACAGCTGCAGTTGTCTTGAGCAAACCATTTAAGCTGACTAGATCAGAAGTGGGCCAAATCAGGAACATCAATAGAGAACACATCCCATTCTTATAAGTCACAAGACATTTAAAAGGGGTAAAACTAAAGGTAATATGAATAGAAGTTGTGAAAAAGGATTTGAACAAAATAAGTTAAACATATTATGAGACACTCAGTAGGAATGTAAAAAAATGCACTTTATGTATTGGCTTTTGTTCCGTACTATTTCCTAGCTTATCAATTTGGCATTTTTATTTTAAAGTTTTTGTACTTGAGGCTCTCATCTGCTTTTCAGCTCAATTTGTTCTATAGCAGTGGTTTGCCATCAAATTGTCATGCCCTTTCTCATAATGGCATTAAGATTATTTTGTGGAACTCTAAATTTACTGATTAATTTCTTATTTAATTCACAGATCTTCCTCCTGACAAGGAGCCTCTTGACTGGAATACGAGGATGAAAATTGCAGCTGGTGCAGCCAATGGATTGGATTATCTCCACAATGTGGCTAGTCCACCTGTGATTTATAGGGATTTGAAATCAGCTAACATATTATTGGATGCGGATTTCCAGCCAAAGTTATCTGATTTTGGCCTTGCAAAGCTTGGCCCAACGGATGATAAGTCCCATGTCTCCACTAGGGTCATGGGAACTTATGGATATTGCGCCCCAGAATATGCTATGACTGGGCAGTTAACTGTTAAATCCGATGTGTATAGCTTTGGGGTTGTACTATTGGAGCTGATAACTGGACGACGAGCCTTTGATAGCACAAGAGCTCATGGAGAACAAAATCTTATATTATGGGTGAGTTTGACATTTTTTATTTTTTACTGCATCCTTGATGTTGGATGACCATATTATACCTTTCTATGCTAATTTTCTTTTTGTCATTTTTATATTTTGCAAATTTTATGGCTCACCATTATTATTACCTAAGACCTCTTATAATTGTGAATTTGTGATGGATTTGCTTTCTAGCAAGATAACATTTTATGCATAACATAGTGAATAAAGTTCTAATGGGGATGATTTTAATGAGATCTATGAAAAAAAAGAGAGTTTCTAATTATTCCTCCCACGGTTATAAAAAGATGCATTCCAACTCTTTTCATGCAAAAATAAGATCTTATGAGCCCTTTCCATCTTTTAGTAAAGATAACAATAGAAGGGGTTAGAAAATCCCAACTGCTGATTGCTTCGATTTGATCTGTTTGTTGGGAAGTAAAAAAAGCTCCAAGTTTGTGTTTGATCATGTTTGGCTCGATAGTTAACTCAAGTTCGACTAGTTTTTATAAGCTTGCTTATTTAATGAGCCAAACATGAATAATGCTTTATTCGATCGTGTTCGGCTTGATAGTAGCGAAAACCTAATATAAAATTTTGGCTCATTTATATGATGAGTTAAGCTGAACACACTTGAGCTCGCTTAAATTCAGCTCATTTACTACCCTACTTTATGGCCTTTGTAAGTACATTGAAATGGATTAGCAATTTTCACTTTATCCCATCACTATCTTGGTGCTTGCAGGTAAAGCCCTTGTTCAATGACCGGAGGCGGCTCTCTAAGCTTGCCGACCCAAGGCTACAGGGGCGGTATCCTATGCGAGGGCTCTACCAAGCTCTTGCTGTGGCATCGATGTGTATTCAAGAGCATCCTGCCGCCCGCCCTTCAGTCACAGACATTGTGACTGCACTCTCCTACCTTGCATCCCATCCATATGACCCTAGCACACCGCTTGCTTCCAGTCTTCAAGGAGGTGAAGTTGACAATGGTAGAAGACAGGAAGCGGAGAGGATCAAAACATACCTGGATGATCAGAAAGTGCCTCCCAATGTGAGAGATGACTCCCCTAAGGATACAGGTACTTTCCTGAACCAGAATTTTGATAGGGAGAGAGCAGTAGCAGAGGCTAAGATGTGGGGAGCAAATTGGAGGGAGAAGAGAATGGCTAACGTTGATCCTGGTCAGACAAATTCAAATAGCTAGGTTCTGCTCCCTTTTTTCTTTTCTGTTTTTGGCTAGCAAGTGGATTGAGTTTAGTTTATAATGTCAGAGGGAAGAACTATGGTGCGGTGCTCTAGAATTTAAATTGTGTAAATGTTTTATGATTGGTTGTTGTTATTATTTTATTTGTCAATTGTAGAGGTTTAAATATCTGATCCGCCCTTTGAGTGTTAGAAATAAGGTAGCTCAACCAAGGGGCTGATGTTAATAATGGTGGCTGTTAACGAGCTAAAATTCTAAATCTTACTGGTTTAGTACCTTACTGCTTTTGTTCCTTGGGCCAACATCTGAGCGTTTGGTGGTGCAGGTAGGCCTCATCTTCTTGGGCGTACGAATTTAGGCCTATCTTATTGAAAATTTCGCTATGAGTAAGCTTTGGGCTGGATGTTTTAATCTAATATTTGATATGTTCAGCCTATGAGAGTACTTTTTGAATGGATTTTTTTCAAGGATGAATTTGAAAATAATTTTCAAAATTTGTATCAATTAAGTTAGTGGACATCTACAGAATAAACAAATTTCATCGGATTATTGTCAAATGTGGCATTTTTTGGTGGTTCAAGCCTGTAGCTTTGAGTTGTGTTCAATTATAAGAAGGCCGTTTGCCTTGTCTTCGGTCTGCAGGAAACCTCCTCTTTTGGAGAAATTATTTTGTACGGTCACCAAATATTTTTTGGAGGCGAATCAGGATGTGTCATATTATTTTTTTGCTGTGTATCGGATGATGTGACTCATCGTGATTCACCTCTGAATAGTCTGATGACTGCACAAAATAATTTTCCCCTCTTTTGATATTACTTTGCAAGTTTTCCCTCACTTTATATAATAGCTAAGAAATAAGGTCCCTTCATAATGGCATGAGTTTTCTTGTCATTTTGCTTGAGTTTGGAAGTTGGATTGAACACATGAGCTAATATTTTAAAAAACCATTCTACAATAGGAATAGGGTTAGTATCTACCTCTTGCTGGATCCTAATCATTCTTAAAATTTTTTATATTTTAGGCTCCGTTTAGGTGATCATAATTATTTGTATAAATAATTATAGAATTATTGTGAAAAAAAAATATTTTAAAAAATTAATGAGTATTAATTTTTTTCTTGAAAAGTGTAAATTTTTTTTAATGATTATTTTGCTTAACAGACCGCATGGTAAAAACTAATTAACCTTTAAATTATGAGAGAAACTATTACTAATATGACCGGATGCCTTTAATTGAAACTTTAAAGTCATTAAAATTTTCAATTTGGTTCTTTATAAATTAAGAAATTATAAACCACTATAGGAAATTCATTGTTAATCGGCAGTATTTTCGGCGGTCATTTGACCGTCGGAATTACCGGTGGTTTGACCGCCGCTATTGACTGGCGGTTTAACCGCCAGTATTTAATACTAAACCGTTGGAATTTCTGGCGGTCAACTGACTGCTAGATATATTGCCGATTTGTTCTTTAGGCGTCAACTTTTACCAGCAGTTTAGCTGCCAGTTTTAAGTGAATTGTTTCCGGCAGTCTAAACTGTCGAAAAATCGCCAGAAATGACCCTAAAATTGGCCGCCCCAGCCCTTCCTCCTCATTTCTTTGCGTTATTCATTTTCTTCCAGACGCTCGTGGCCTCGCCCTCGCCGAAGTGCGTTCGTAGGACTCCGACTGCCGAACGCCACCAGCTCCTCTCCCCCAACGCCCTCACTCTGGTTGCCGAACGCCCCCGAAGGTGATTTCGTCCATGCATCTCCTTATTCTTTTTGCTTTAGTTATGGATGTTCTCAGTCAACATTTGCAAGAGGATGTACCTTACCTTGATAAAATTTTTTATTTTTGCTGTTGATATTATTCTTGTTGATAGGACTAGAGAGGGAGTTGAAGGTAAACTTGAATTATGGATAGAAACCTTAGAGTGTAAAGGTTTTGGCTTGAGTTGATCTAAAACATGAATATATGTAGTGTAATTTTAGTAGTAATACACTTAGTGTATGGATTAAGAATTTGGGCGATCAAGTCATTAATAAGAGTACATGTTTTAGATATATTGGATCTCCTATTCAGAGTGAAGGTGAAATGGATGGGGATATTATCAACAGAAATCAAGTTGGATGGTTGAAGTGAAGGAATGCATTGGGCTTGTTGTGTGATAGAAAATGTGATGCCCCAGAATCTAAATTGGAAGAATTATTCTTTTATCTTTTAATAAATAACAACCAGAGCTATCTAATATCCTCTATCAATAATAAACAGCAAAAATAGAGTCTATAATTTAAAACATCAATATACACATCTATATTCATTCCCAAAAATTATGTATACTACTTAAGATCCACACAATTATATCACAACTACTGTGTCATGAGTATAAAAGAATAGCAAAAATAAAAAGAATCCGAACCTGAAGGAATCCTGATTAGTCTCACACTCTTTCTCCCCTGCCTTAACCTAAAATTATTTAACCACATATAATGAGCTTAAAAAGGCCAACATGTCACCAAAACCTATAACTAAATTCAAAGCATGGTAAAGGAGCAATATGTATATCAACAGTCAAATCATAATAGTAGCATTCATATAATTATTGAATCAGTATAGAAACAGTAAAATTCACATGCAGCAATAGTACAATCTATAAATACTAAAATATTAAGGTACAGAAGCCAATAAAATAGTAACCCAGTATAAGTGTCAAATCTATAAATCAATCATATCTCCGTAATCAGATAAAATATCAAATCAAAACATCGATAAAGACTGTCAAAATCAAGTTAATGCAGTAAAATTATATAGGAGTGTATCCATATTATCCAGATATTCTATATCACTGTACTGATATTATGCATGATATAACTATACGGACTTTTATTCTACTACTCCTACTAATGCATGATATCAGTACAGTGAATCAGTAGTATCAAATAGTATCAGTATCTATATCAGTAACAGTAACAATCTAGTGGCAGGAGTAGTAGAATAATATAATAACAGTAAATCTATACAGTAATAATAAATACATACAATAATAAGAATAATGCATCAAAAATATGCATTTCAGTAGTCACACCAAATAAATAAGAAGACCTGGCTATTATAACATTTTCCAGTGTTAATATTAGTGTCAGTAAACCATTAGCTCAGTAAATAGAGTCGTCACTCTTTGCCCGTCGGCATAGTAATAATCTCCTTATAACTCCCAATTAGTATATCACGTGAATTAGTAGAGGATAACACCAAACCACCGTATTTAAAGGAAAGCCCGTTGGCCTACCATCCTATACAGGTCAATCAATCTTTAACCAACGGGTCAACCAGTCTTTACTTGTTTGTTTCACACACGCATATTATTATTATAATACTATAATAATAATAACGACCAGCTATTACTCTAAGCACATTTCCACATGCATTTTTAATGCATTGCAGCAAATAATATATAATTGAGTTTAATTCAGAAATGCCAAAATGTCATAACGATAGCCAACAAAAAACCTATTAGGCAAAAATACACATTTTCAAAAAATTACCAAAATACAAGGAATTGTATAAAATAATATTTTAAGACTTTTATTGTACTACACTACTATTTTTAGACGTCAAAATAAATTTTTAGATAGAAAAAAAGTACTGTATTTTCAAAATCACTCGACAAAAAATCTCAAATAAATACTCAACATGCTCATAATCATGATATCTATAATATATAAAAAGTTACGCTATGAAAGTTTTGCCAATACCAAGTTATTCATGCTTTTTAGTAACGAAAACACAAATTTGATCAGAAAAATATCAAAAATATAAAATCTTTGAAATACAAAATAGAGTAAATATTCCTTACAGTAAGACGAGTAATTATCCCAACACGCTGAACGGACAAAAATCACCCCGCAACTTTCAAATCTATGTTTCATTTTTCTCTCTTACCTTTTCTCTCTAAAACCTCAAACCATCTCTCTGTTTGTCGAAATGAGAAGGGAAAAAGGTTTTAAAATTATTTTAAGTGACTTAGGATATTTTAGAATATAATAATAATATAATATTATATAATTTAATTAATCAATTTCTTTAGTAGAAAAATTATATAAATCATTTTAGGACTCCAAAAAATTATAAAAAAATATTCATAAAATAAATTATTTTATTTAAAAAATATCAGTGAAATCAGTTTGTAAATCGAACACTTGACGATCTTAAAATCTCCACTTGTACCGACAGGTATTAATTTCTTAAGGATTTTTAGCAGTGCCTAAAAATTATGAAAAAAATCGTGCAAGTAAAATACTATAATAACTGAAAGTTCGTTAGGGATGTTAAGCCCTAGTGAACTAGTCCCGAGGCTAACCAAGAGGGGGGGTGAATTGGTTATTTAAAAATTTCACGATAACTATGAAAATCTTTTTATAACGTGCAGCGGAAACAAATTAAAACAACGATAAAAATATCAACCACAGATATTCACCCAAGTAGTTAATATCAGAAAAAATTAAAGTGCAGAATTAAATCAGAAAAGCAAACCAGATTTTATAGTGGTTCGGTCAACTTGACCTACGTCCACTCCCCGGAGCCTCCCCTCCGGGTATTGCACTAAACAGAAGTGTCTCTCCTTTTGCTCCCACAGCAAGGCGGAGAAGCCTGTACAAAAATCTCCTTTTCACCACACGGTGAGGCAGAGAACCCGACCTCCTTTCGCTTCCTCCTGAAGCAGGCAGAGAACCTTCGAACTCCTTTCGCTTCCTCCTGAAGTTGGCAGAGAACCTACGAACTCCTTTTGCTTCCACCTGAAGCGGGCAGAGAACCCCGGATCTTCTTGCGAACGATCCTCCCACGATGAACACCGACTAGACGAAAGACGACGAGCAAAGAAGACGACTCTGATCCGTGCTCGGAGCAACCTTAGTGAATCCCTCACTAACTCCCCCTCACAAGATCTTCTCTCTCTCTCCCAACTCTCTCTCTCTCTAGGGTTTCTCAGGGAAGGAAGGCAGCAAAAGATTTTTCCAAAAATTGGAAAAAAGTTCTTTTAAAGGAGGGCTTAAAATTTGCCCTAAATCTCAACTGGTCGGCCAAGATCGTTCAGGACGATCGGTAGATCGTCCTGTACGATCAGTTCAAATTCAGCTGTTTCAGCCTGGACGATCTGGCTCTTCTGGACGATCAGTAGAAAAAGTTGTTCATATCGTCCCGTACGATCCTGCGATCGTCCGGGACGATTAGTTCAAATTGAGGGAAATCGTCCAGAAGATAGTTCGGGTCGTCCAGAGAAATCTGTGCTGGACGTCCAAAAAATGACTTGATCATCCCGGACGATAGGGTCATCGTACGGTACGATTAGTTCAAAAAGGCCCCAAATCGTCCTGTACATAGTTCTGGACGTATAGCTTAAATGCACTAGACGATCAAGATCGTCCGGGACGATCCTGCGATCGTCCAGGACGATATGATCATATCAACCAAAAATAAATTGCTTTCCTTAATTACCAGATTAAATTAGGCATGATTATACTTGATCGTCCGGGACGATACACGTATCGTCCGGGACGATCAGACCAAGTATCTAAAAATAAGAACTTGCCTAACTTGATCTGGCGGCTGAGAATTTCTGATTTGGGCATATCGTCCCGTACGATCCGGAGATCGTCCAGGACGATCGGCTCAATCAGACCCTCTTAACTTAGTCACCCTAATTAGGGTTTCTGTTTTAACTGGATCGTCCCGGACGATGTGGAGATCGTCCAGGACGATATGAATAAATTTTGAACAGAAACTCTAATTCCTTCAATCTCTCTCCCTGAGTGTGTGTGTGCAAGGTTACTTAGCTAGGGAATCAGTTACATTACACTTGACTCAATAAAAAGAAAAATCATACATTTGACACACTTGGACCCGATCTTGAGTTGGCTTGAGTGGCTCACGGTCTTTTGTGCCTGAAACAGATTAGCCAAGTAAAACACACAGGAAACATGTTTGTCATCATCAAAACCAGATTTGCAACAATCTCCCCCTTTTTGATGATGGCAAATATTTGTAAAGTAGTCTGAAAATAAAAGTAAACTAGGAGATCCAACAAACAAACATTTTTTTTTTAAATTTTCATTTACATGAAACATGACTCAGAAAACAGAAACAGACACGACTACAACTGACTCCCCCTTTTGACATCACAAAAAGGAGGAGGAAAAATAGAACACGGAAATAAAACATAAATAGAACAACTACAAAACAAGAAAATTAGAATTTTTCCTTGTCTTTAAATTCGAAAACCAATGACAGGACGATTGACAGCGCTGAAATCCAGAAAAGGTTGGAAATAATCAACGTTCGTAGCTCCGACCCCGGGCACCTTATCGATGCAAACCTCTTTCAAAATAAAAATCCGATTCAGAATAAAAGACATTAGATTTGAAAAGAAATTCTTTCAAGCCTCGTTCCAGAAAAATATCTGATATAATAGTGTTACAAAGTAAAAATCAGAAATCAGGATTTTCAAGACTCAAGCTTTTAAAAATATTAAGTGGCGCACAGATTTTTCTAAGACATTTAATAATCTGAAAGGGAAGAAAGCTTGTTTTGGGCTCATTTTGTGCCTCTTTTTCAAATTGGTTGGCGCTTTGCGCATCTTTTGATTTTTTTTTTGATACACTTTGTGTATTCAATTTGGCAATTTCGCATCTTTTCAGTTTTGGGCTCATTTTATGCCTCTTTTTCAAATTATCTGGCGCACTGTGCATCTTTTATAAGCTTTCTCCTTTTCATAATCATTAAAGAGTCTCAGCTGTGAGATTATCTTCCAGACATAGGAGATGACTCTCCGCAGTAAGGAAGAACGATTCACAAAATAAAAGCCATACAACATATGATAAATGTAATCACTTGGTTTAGAAAATCAAACTAATGACTCAAGACTTTGAAAAATACTATTGATATGAGGCAGATTACTGTAGGAAGATAAAATAATCTCTATTTCAAACACTAACATTTTAATTTTGAAAAGGATTTTTATTCAAAAGAAACTACACACCAGTAAAGGAGTTAGAGGAAGAGAAACAATTATCAATGTTTCTTCCCTTTACCAGATTCAGCGAAGTCAATCACTGCTTATCAGCTTCCAAACCAAACAAGATAAAAACTCCCAGTCAAAAAATTCAGATCACCAGAAGTAGTGAGTGGTGATCAGATCTTGAAAAGCATAAAATAGTAAGTGTATGATATGAACCAGTAAATAAATAAAAATAGGTAGAAAATCATAGCAAAGTAAATACTCAAATCAAACTAACAATAAGGGTAACACAGAAATCAGCAGAAGAAATAAAATCAACTGAAAGCAAATAATCAAACCAAAACTAACTAACAGAAATTAGAAATCAGAATACAAAAACTAGCTAACAGAAATCAGAAAACAGAATACGAAAATTAACTAACAGAAATCAGAATACCAATCATAACAATCATAAATCAGCAGTCATCAGAACCAAGCATTTATATCAATCACTCCTAATCTGGTTCTCAAAATGCTGAATGAGTCAAAGGCCAGTGGTTTAGTGAATATGTCAGCCAGCTGATTTTCAGTTGCTACGTGGTGTAGCTCAATGTCCCCTTTTGTAACATGGTCCCTAATGAAGTGATGCCTAATGTCAATGTGTTTGGTCCTAGAATGTTGGATTGGATTCTTAGAGATACAGATGGCACTAGTATTATCACACAGAACAGAAATTGTGCCAACAGGTACTCCTAAATCCAAAACTTGCTGCTTCAACCAAAGAACTTGGGCCACACAACTCCCTAAGGCAATGTACTCAGCTTCAGCAGTGGAAAGTGCAACTGAGTTCTATTTTCTACTGGACCAGGAGACTAACGACTGTCCTATAAATTGACAAGTCCCAGAAGTACTCTTCCTATCCACCATACACCCCGCAAAGTCAGAATCAGAATATCCAATGATCTCAAAAGAGGTGCTGTGCCTAGGGTACCAAATTCCTAGGTTTGGGGTTCCTAAAAGATATCTAAAAATTCTCTTAACAGCAGTCAGGTGGGACTCTTTAGGATCAGCCTGAAACCTAGCACAAAGACAGACACTAAACATGATATCAGGTCGGCTAGTAGTCAGGTAAAGCAGTGAACCTATTATTCCTCTATACTTCTTCTGATCAACAGATTTTCCATTTGAATCCTTATCTAACTAAACTGAGGAGGGCATGGGAGTATTGATTGGCTTGGCTTTGTCCATTTCATATTTCTTCAAAATGTCCTTAGTGTATTTTGATTGATTGAGAAAGGTTCCATCATCCGTTTGCCTTATGCTAAATCCCAAAAAGTAGGACAATTCTCCCATCATACTCATCTCAAACTCTTTACTCATTATTTTAGAAAACTCTTCACATAAGTATTTATCAGAAGATCTAAAAATTATATCATCAACATAGATCTGGACAATGAGTAAGTCATCTCCTAATCTCCTTAGAAAAAGGGTGGTGTCTTCGCTCCCCTTAACAAACTCGCTTTCTAACAGGAATGTGCTAAGCCTCTCATACCAAGCTCTGGGTGCCTGTTTCAATCCATATAAGGCCATTTTTAATTTATAAACATGACTTGGATATTGGGAACTCTCAAAACCTGGGGGTTGTTCTACAAAAACATCTTCTTTAATTACCCCATTTAAAAAGGCACTCTTAACATCCATTTGAAACAGCTTAAATCCTTTATAACAGGCAAAGGCTAGTAGCACTCTAATGGCTTCCAATCTAGCTACAGGGGCAAAAGTCTCCTCAAAATCAATCCCTTCTATCTGATTATACCCCTTAGCCACTAATCTTGCCTTATTTCTCACCACCACAGCAGAATCATTCATCTTATTCTTAAAGACCCACTTGGTTCCTATAATACTTTGATTTTTAGGTCTTTCTACTAACTCCCAAACATCATTCCTTACAAATTGATTCAATTCTTCCTGCATAGCTAAAATCCAAAATTCATCCGACAGGGCTTGATTGATGTTGGTGGGTTCAGTCATTGAGATAAAGGCAGAATGGTTTACTTCCTTCCTAAGTCCATGCCTAGTCCTAACACCTTCAGAAGGGTCTCCTAAGATCAGCTCTTTAGGATGACTCGAAGAATATCTCCAATCTCTAGGCAACTCTGTTTGAGGTTCTACCCTTTCCTCCAAATTTATATTTCCAACTCCTTGGGTAACCTCAATAATCTCTTCATCTTCTACTTCAGATCTAGACTCCTTATGATCAGATTCATCAAACACTACATGGGTTATTTCTTCCACCACCAAAGTCCTCCTATTGAACACCCTAAAGGATTTCCCCACACTTGAATATCCTAAGAACACTCCTTTATCAGATTTGGGGTCAAATTTTCCTAAGGGTGACTTCCTGTTGTTCAGAATGAAAACCTTACAGCCAAAGACATGGAGGTGGGACAGATTTGGAGTTCTACCCTTGATGATCTCATAAGGTGTCTTGCTCAGTTTGACTCTCACATTCACCCTATTCAGCACATAACAGGTAGTGTTCACCGCTTCAGCCCAAAAGTATTTTAGAAGTGAATACTCGGCAAGCATGGCTCTAGCGGCTTCCACTAAGGTCCTGTTCTTCCTTTCAGCTACCCCGTTCTGCTGAGGGGTCCTAGGAGCTGAAAAATTGTGACTAATCCCATGATCCTCACAAAAGCTTCCAAACCTTTCATTTTCAAATTCCCCTCCGTGATCACTATGAATGGTAATAATCTCACATCCTAACTTCTTCTGAATCCAAGTAGAGAAGGATCTAAACTCATCAAATGACTCAGATTTATGTGACAAAAACTTAACCCAAGTGAACCTCGAATAATCATCTACAATCACAAAACCATAGACTCTCCCCCCTAAGCTGGCAGTGCTAATGGGTCCAAAGAGGTCCATGTGAAGAACTTCTAAAGGTCTAGAGGTGCTAATGTCCTTAACAGAGTGAAAAGAGGACTGGACTTACTTCCCCAACTGACAGGCATCACACAAGTGATCCTTAGTGAACTTAAGCTTAGACACACCTCTAACTAAGTCCTTTTGGGTGACTCTCCTAAGGGTTTTCATACTGGCATGACACAATCTCCTATGCCATAACCAAGACTCATCAGCAGCAGTTTTTAAGCAAATTGAATTATCAGATTTAATGCTACTTACATCCAGCTTGTAGACGTTGTTGATCCTTTGCCCCTGCAAAATAACTTCATCATTTAAGCTTAAAATACAGCCAGTGGGCAGGAATTTGATGCTGTATCCCTTGTCACAGAGTTGACTGATGCTCAGCAGGTTGTGTTTCAGTCCATCTACAAGCAAAACATTATCAATCATAAAGTTCTTTGAATCACCAATTATACCTGTGCCTACCACCTTCCTGGTGGTGTTATCTCCAAGTGTAACCTTGCCTCCAGCTCTGGCCTCCAGCGAAATGAACTGATTTGCATCTCCAGTCATATGTCTAGAACATCCGCTGTCCAGGTACCACATGCTCTCACGAGGTCTTGTGTGAGAGCACACCTACAAAAGTATCAAACGTCAGTCTTAGGAACCCAAACAGGTTTGGGTTCCTTCTTATGAAAAGAAGAATGCAATGCATGCGTGCTGTGCTGTGAAACAGGCAGTTTGGGTTTCCACACCCAATGTGTACTACGGTGAACAGTGCAGGTGTGAGAAATATGTCCTAACATGCCACATGAAAAACATCTAACACCAGGAAAAGGGTTAACTAATCTACGTGGATGATAATACCTCTTCCTAGATGTATATGAAACATGCTTTGAAGAACATGCAACAGATTTTTCAAAAAGTGGCGGTGCATAAAACTGTTCAAAAGTAGGCGGTGTTTTGTTCTTTTCAAAAGCATTGATCTTTACTTTCAAAAACTCATTTTCTTTCTTTAAACTTGCAATTTCAAATTTCAAGGTTCCCTTGCTACTTTCTACTTCACATGCCATTGTATCTAATTCTTTAAAAGCTCTTTCTAAGTCCACATGCGTAGTTTTCAATGAATCATGCTCATAAACTAAATCAGAATATTTTTTATTCAACTCATCGAATTCATCAAGCAAAGACATGTGATTTGAATCAAGTGTGGAATGATCTTTAACTACAGAATCATGCTCTTTTTGCAATGTTAAGTAATCTAATTTCAAACTAGCATGAGTTTTCTTAAGCTTCCTATACGATGTATGAATTCTTTCAGAAACTTCAAATAATTGATCGTAGGTAAGCTCACATACCTCGTCCTGATCCAACTGACCAGGGTGATCATCAGCCATAAGACACAAGTTTGTTTCCTCCTCTTCAGCTTCAGTCTCAGAAGAGTCGGATGCAGAGTCTGCCCAGAACGCCTTCTGAATCTGCTTCTTGTCCTTTTCTGAACTTTGGTTTCTCCTCACCCTCTCCTTGCTTGGGTGAGCTTTAAGTGTTGGACAATCAGCCTTTATGTGTCCAGGCTTCCTGCATTCAAAACAAACAGATTCAGATGAACTCTTAAAATTTTTATTGGACTTACCCTTGTTCCACTTCTGATAGTTCTTATGTTTCTTCCTTAGAAAGCTTTTGAATTGCCTTGTGATTAAGGCAACATCATCGCTATCAGACCCGAAAGTGCTAGCATCTGAATCCTTGGCCTTTAGTGCCACTGTCTTCTCTTTCTTGCGTTCACCTGCATCAAGTTACCTTTGGTTCACCCCTTGCTCGTAAGCAATAAGTGATCCAAGTAAGCTGTCAATAGAGTAAGTGTTTAAATCTTTAGATTCAGTAATAGCAGTAATCTTAGCATCATAAGAAGCATGCAAACATCTTAGAATTTTATTCACTCTTTCGTAGTTAGTAAGTTCTCTACCTAGAACATGCAAAGAGGTAACAATCTGAGTGAACCTTGTGTACATTTCTGAAATAGTCTCACTAGGTTTCATGCGAAAAAGTTCGTAATCATGTAGCAAGATGTTGAACCTAGACTGTTTGACTTCAGTTGTACCTTCGTATGTTATGCATAATCTATCCCAGATTTCTTTTCCCGTTGTACAAGTAGAAACACGCATATAGTCTTCGGATTTTAAAGCACAAAAGAAACAGTTCAAGCATTTTGCATTTAGCTGTGCTAAATCGCGATCATCAAACGTCCAATCAGTAAAAGGCAGTTCAGTTTTCACATTGTTAATCAGTCTAAAAGGTGGTTCGTATCCGTCCTTAACTAACATCCACATGCGATAATCAATAGACTGTAGAAAAGTAGACATGCGTGTTTTCCAAAAATTAAAAGGAATATTATCAAACAACGGTGGTCTTGTAATAGAATATCCTTCAGCAGTATTACGATTATTACAGTTAGCCATGGATCAAATTCAAAAGTTTTTAAACCTAAATTTTGAATCCCGCTCTGATACCAGTTAAAAGTTCGTTAGGGATGTTAAGCCCTAGTGAACTAGTCCCGAGGCTAACCAAGAGGGGGGGTGAATTGGTTATTTAAAAATTTCACGATGACTATGAAAATCTTTTTATAACGTGCAGCGGAAACAAATTAAAACAACGATAAAAAGATCAA